>CM076580.1:1361365047-1361965047 GCA_034641835.2 Pinus albicaulis
CACATATATTTCTCTAAGCTAAGTATCATATATGAGAGTTGGAAAATCGAGACTTTTCTAACATTTGTAGGTTACAAATGCCAATTTTCTCTTCTAAACTATTTCAAACTTTGAGAAGAGAATTTCACTTATCGTGTTCAAATTTTCTTTAATCCAAAAGTGTGATATAAAATGACAGGGAGTTACAGTGCTTCTTTGTTAGATATATTTGTAAAATCTAGAATGGAAAGTTACTAAAAGTTCATCATATATTTTGGAGTCCAAAAACTGTTAGGTTAAATTATATAAATCATAGTTTAGCCAGTTAGCATTCAGTTTGAGACTGTAAATAGTTAGTTGTACACTCATTTGTGCCATAGTAGTCCACTTTTCAAACATAGAATATTATGCATACTCTATCATTGCAACAATCCATAAATATATTCATAAGGTATATAGACATTCAAAAAGACCAAGATACTATTTTGCATTCAACTGATACTTATTTTTCTTACTATTAGTTTGTTAGTTGATGCTACCAACCTCATTTTGTCTGTAAACAAAACTCATCTCAATTGCAACTTGTATGCTAGATGGATTAGATGATCTTTAGATATTTTACTACAAACGAATGGTATCTATTCATTCTATGGAACACATAAAGTGTTAAATACTATTCCCAAACAAAGTATCATTTTTAGATTAACTATATCATCTCTTATGCAATACTCTGAAATGCATAAACTGTATACCTCCCTCATACAAAATTGTGCTTTTCGATTACAAAATTTTGCAGAAGCCATTCTTTATGACATGATCTTCAAGAATATCTACACTGCTTATAGGGGTGGCAGGTGAGGGGGGAAGGTTCTTTTCGGCCCCGAAGGACAGTTTGATTTAGGCTACTCTTGAAATCTAGGAAAAACCTCTAATCCTTCAAGGCCTTATTCTGGCTGCTTCTTCTCCAATCGGGTCCCTCATTATAATAGGAGACTCCAATAACACCATATGTCATCTTGTGTTGAGAAATTTTTCTTCAGACTCTTAGCTGTGACATCTCCACATAAGAATCATGGAAAATCTATCCATATTTCGAATCAAACAATTAAATCATGTTCTAAGAGACCTCAACACTATAGCTGATAGGATGGCCAACCAAGCCTTATCACTAGCACCTAAAACCATGCATATTAAAGGAAAAATGAGGGAGGAAATAATAACATAACTCAATGGATATGTCTACTCAATTAAAAATCATGGAAGTATCACTTTCAAGTTTCTGCATGCCTGGAACGTGGCAATCACACATTGTCTTGTGAAAACAGTGATAGAGTTAAGTTAAACTGCCATATTGTGATAAGTAAGTCAGAGGAAAATGTTTCCAAGTCTTAGGAATCCATGAGAGGTATAAAACAATCATGTCCACAATCGGAATACCTTAATAGGTGAAGAGATGCATTTCCTTGTGTGAATGGCATGGTGTAGCTAGGTCTGGCCCATCTCTTGAAGCAGTCACCCCATGCAAGCTGATAGTGGGAAATCTTCAGTACAAAGTGGGACTACAGAGGCAAGGTCATGGAGGATTAGAGAAGTTAAGTTTTATATTACCCCCTTGCCTCGCACATCAATCAGTTGGGAATTCAAGGCACTCAGGCAGGTAACTTTCTCAGGGGACCTCTTTGTTATATTTTGCTAGATTTGGTTCCAAAACACTCTAAGGAAAGAAGGGTCATAAAATTAATTAGCACGATTATTAACAGGAATTTCAAAGGAAATTTGGACAGGGGCTGGAAGATCATAAACTCTGTACATGTTCTGGGAGGCATGGAAGTAAAAAAAGGTAAGAAATGCAGTGCATGAAAGAAAGAGCAGGTGGTAGACGAGGATATTAGAATGAAGATAATGGTGCTGAGTAGGAAGCTTTATTATTTGTCGGATTAGGTGGATGTGCTAACTAATATTATCTCCACTCACTACCAGCAGATTCAAGATGTGAGTATGGAAATCTAGCATCTCCAACTCCAAATGAAAAATGCACAGGCTATGGAATAGGGAGACGCATAGGGAAGAGATTGTTAGGTGTCTTCAGTAAATTTAGTCCAAGCTGCTTCAATTGGATTTCCTGACAGACCTCAACCAGGTATCCTTAATAGATAATTTGATTATCATAGATGATTAAGAATCCACCTTGGTTTAAATTTTGTTGAATTCGTTTCAATTGCTATCACATATACGCCTATTCCATAAAATGTATCCTTATGGATTTTTTTGGACTCTTGAGCCTTGCAGGAGGATAGAGACAATCAACATGATCAAACATGTTTATTTACAAAATATTATGCTACATTGTCCTACAAAATGCTATGGATGTACCTTCATTGTGGTTCAACACCATTTTTCCAATTCAAACTACCTTGTTGTTAAAATATATATATATATCTGCAATACTTATATTTATATCAATGATTCAAACCTAGATATTTAGGTTCTTCATCAATACATAAGTCCAAATGTTTCAAACCAGGATATCTTAGTTTCAAACTAGGATTCTTAGTTTTGAACCATGAATGAGGCAGATAACATTAGTTAAGAACAAAATAGAGAGTGGAGCTGCTGAGATCTCCTTCCTCTGCTTTGGCACCTTTGCCTTGGCTGCAAATTTCACTCAATATGCCCTATTCTGTTTATGCTCTCCTTGTCATGTCGTTGATGACCTTCTACACCAAAATTTCGAGTCTCAATGCTTATCTTCCCCTGTTCATTGTAGATTTAAATTTTGGTCATGCATACAAAATAAAATGATCCCCATTTCTCTTACAGAGCAGGAAAAAATCAATATTAATACGAGTTATATTAATAGAACCATCTCGTGAAGCTTAGTAACTTTTTTACTTGTCTATATTAGTTATTCTTGTTTTTTCTGTCAAGTCATTTAACTTGAAAAAATATAGGATTTGACGAGGGAAATTTTGTTCAGATATCCCTAAGAAATCAAAACAATAATAACTTAGCATTAGCAAAGCATGTAATGGAACTATGTTTACTTTGTATGACAGACTTAAAAGGGAAGCTCCTGGCAATATCCCCATCAAGGAACTTTGAAATATTAATCAAAAGAAAATTCTGTTGTCAAATGAGCTAAACAGAAAATTTATTTCTGTAAACATAAAAGCTAGATAGGTTCATATGAAATTCTTGTAGCAATAGCCCATTATAATACAAATTTTTTTGTCTATCAAAAAAATCATCTGTGATGCTTAGTTTAATTAATGAGAACTTGAATCCAACTAAAATAGGCCATTTCAATTAAAAGGTGCCCTTCCCTTAACACTGTCAAAACTTAGAATTTATGTTGGCACTGGGCAGGAAAGAGTTTCTTTCTATGAGGGGGCATTGTGTTGTAAACTAAACTGCACATCAGTAGGGATGCTTCTCAAGAGAAATGCAAGAGCTACATAAATACCACCTCGTTTTCCTCATTCATCGTTTAGTACAAATTGATCAACAAGCTATGGTCGAACCTGGTCAAGCAGCCCTCTAGTCAAGTCAAGTCAAACTTCTGCCCTTCAAACTTCGGCCCTCTTTGCTCTAACCTAGGCTGAATTTTAGCCTCTATAACATGCCAAGAAAACTCAGTCTACCGAGAAACTGCCCAGAAATTTACATGTGCAAGTTCAAGAGAGAGAGAGAGATAGAGAGAGAGAGAGAGAGAGAGAGAGAGAGAGAGATGCAAGATGTTGAGATTGCAACAAGATGATGAGCTTAGTGGAAAGGAGTCGCCTTCACTAAGTGGGCCCGCAGGCTATTTTTGGCGCAAAGTCTATTTTTAGACATATGGATCATGTTCTATGAGTTGCAGGATGCTATTTGTGGATGGTTGGTCAAGTGGGAAAAAATAGATGGACTATTATTTTTAGACATATTGGGCGGAATCTATTTTTAGATTTTTAGATTGCCAGTCTAAAAATAGATATGTCGAATATTATTAGCTCTTAATAATATTTGGACTCTAAACATTATCTTATTCTCTTGGAGCACTTCAGTTAAGTGCACAGATGTGGCACAGGAGCTGACAGAAGGAATTACGCTATTCCTGAGGGTTATGTGTAGCTATTGCATGGATACTTCAGTTAGAACTCATGTGACAGAGTTTGGTGGAGTTGATTGAGGAAGTTAGTGGAGTTGTATTCAGTTTAACTAATCTAAACATAGTTGAGCTATTTGTATCCGGTTTAACTAATTGATACAATTAGTGAGAGTGGTGTGAATTAATTATTAATTAATTCACTAATTATAAACTCATTAATCAACTAAAGAATGCATCAGTTAACTTCAGTGCATGGACAGTTTCAGTGGAGACCAGTGCAGAGATAGGTGAAAGAGCAGGTTAACTATCAGTTGTGACTATACTGTTGCTATTTGCAACACACAAATAGGTGGAGAAGCCCATGAGGATTGCGCAGTACAAGCCAGGTGGTTTATCTATTTAATGAAGCCATCCCATAGCATTGAAAACGCAATAGAGGCTGGATATCAAGTGGCAAAAGATTGGAGCATGTGTTTTGCTAGATCTAGCTTGATAGTGTGTAGCAATTGAGGGTGTGCATGAGAGCTTGTGAGGAGCTTTTGTACTATGATTTTTACATGATCTCCATGAAATATAATATACAGATAGTTGGGGTTTTCATCTTTAAGATTTCCCATTAAATACTGTGTTCATATGTGTGATTGTTTGTAGTTTTAAAGTATGCATGCAATTGATTTTATTTCCACATGTGATGATCAATGGTAGAAGAGATTTTGTATTATGCATGAAGCTACAATAGTGTGTGATCAGGAGAATCTCGGTGAATAATATCTCAGTTATTCAAATTTCTACATGGTATCAGAGCGATATTGATCATTGGAGCAATTGCAAAACATTGAAGCGGTTGAGTTTTGTGCTGGTGGAATTCGAATTTGCAGCAGTGTTTTCTTGGTGTCGAAGTTGAGATGTCTTTCAACAGATTACGATTGGAATATGCCCTTGAGGGCAGCTCGAATTATATTGCATGGAAGGACAGGATGGAGGTGGTGCTAGATGACAATGGGTTGAAGGAGTTCATAGATGCAGAAATTCCAAAGCCTACTTCTAGTGATGTTGCCGTACTTGATGCATGGCAAAAGAAGACAGAAAAGTGTCGAAGGATTCTGTTGGACGGCGTGAAGGATCACATAGTGTCCAGCCTTCATGGTAAGGCTTCTCCATTCTTGATGTGGAAAGCTTTGACAGATTTATTCCAAAGCAAGAGAGGCCAGAGGAAGTTGGCACTCAAGGATAAACTCAGGAACATAAAGATGGAGAAAGGCGACAGTATGCCCAAGTACCTCATGAAGTTCATCAAATGCAGGGATGAGCTAGGAAGTGTGGGGGTGACTGTTGATGATGAGGACTTGGTGAGCTTGGCTCTCCTTGGGCTTCCGAAGATTTGGCATTCCTATTAGGACTCTGTCAATGGTCGGGAGAAATTGCCAGGAAGGGAGCGACTTTGGTCGGATCTTGTGCAAGAGGAGATAAGGCAGAGTACCAGGGACAAATCTTCATCAAAGAACCCTGATGAAGAGAATTTCACTTTGGCTACCAAAGAAAACAAGGGGAAGAGCAAGAAAGCTTCTCATTCCGGTGCGAAAGGCAAGAAGCAGGACATGTCCAAGGTGAAGTTCTTTCACTGTCACCAACAAGGACATTATGCCACTAGTTGTCCACAGAAGAAGAAAAATAAGCAGGCTGCTGGATCTGCAGCTGGAGAGGCCTTAGCCTCGTAGTTTGAGCTGGATTTTTCACTGATCTCATGCTTGGTCTCAAGTATGACGGGATCAGTGTGGTTTCTTGACAGTGGTGCGTCTTTTCACATGAAAGGAGATAGAGATTTGTTTACTGATCTGGATGAGAAAGATCTTGGAGTGCACATCGAGATGGGCGATGATGGTAGATACAGTGCGACCGGTATCGGTACCATTTCCTTTGAGAGGGAGTTTGGTAAACCCTTTGTATTGAAGGAAGTGATGCATGTTCCAGGATTGAAGAAGAATCTTATTTTTGTGGCAATGTTAGAAGACAAGGGATATGATGTTGTCTTTAGCAAGGGAAAGGATTTCGTGCGTAGTAAGGCAACTAGTGAGACCTGGAGGATAGGGGTTCGAGTTAAGAACCTTTATCAATTGTAGGTAGATGGCTGCGCAACAATGGCATGCAAGGCAAAAGGAGTGGTGAGCCGGGATTATGGCGAGTTGTGGCACCAGAGATTGGGCCACCTTCACCATGGAGCTTTGAAGATACTGTAGTAGATTTCTACTAGGCTTCCTAAGGGTACTCTTGCGCAGTCAGATGAGTGCAAGGGATGTACCTTGGGAAAATTTGTGAAAGCCACCTTTCACGAGAAGGATAGTCGCGCCACAACGATCCTTTAGAGAATTCACACAGACGTGTGTGGACCTTTCTCAGCAGCTTCGACAGCAAATCATAGGTATTATGTGATATTTGTTGATGATTTTTCTCGTAAGTGCTGTATCTTCTTCATGCAGAAGAAGAGCGAGACATACTCAAATTTCTGTGAGTTCAAGGCACTAGTTGAGAAGGAATCGGGGAAGCAGGTGAAGGCTCTTAGGAGCAGCAATGGTGGTGAATTCATCTATGGAAAATTCAAGGACTTTTGCAACACAGAAGGAATTAAAAGAGAGCTCATAGCACCTCATAACCCACAACAGAACGGGGTTGCTGAGCGGAAGAACAGAATGATCGTGGGTGCTGCACGGGCGATGTTGCATGATCAGGGCCTACCCATTCACTTGTGGGCGGAGGCATGCAATACTGTAGTATATGTGCAGAACCGTTGTCCTCACAGGATACTTAGCATGAGTACACCCGAGGAGGCGTTTTCTGGTAAGAAGCCTGATATTTCCCATTTGAGGATTTTTGGTTCACCTGTTTACATTCATGTGACTAAGGATGCCAGGAAGAAGCTGGAGTCGACTGCAGAGGTTGAAATATTTGTGGGTTACACTGATACGCCCCACAACTATCGTGTGTATTTTCCAGACAGTCGCAAGACTGTTGTGCGACGGGATATCAAATTTCATTAGGAGAAAGCCATGAAGTGTTCTCTTGAGAGGGAGCCACACTTGCATGCAGATGGGGAGCTATTAGTTCCTAAGGATGAGTCTGAGGATGTGGATCAACCACAAGATGAGGTTCATGGAGTGGAAGAGACCACTAAAGCAGCGCCAACCATCAGAGGGTGGAAGCGCACTACAGAAGCTGAGCAATTGGCTCAATATGCAGAGAAGGTTGTAGGAGCACCTACATCACAGCGCAGATAGAGACAGTCACCTGACCGGTATACTGGATACATGGCTCTTATGAGAAAGTGTATCGTGACAGAGCCATCCTCTTCCCGAAGGCATGGAGGAGACCGCATGGGTAGATGCCATGGTGGAAGAGTATGATTCGGTGTAAGAAACGGTGCATGGGAGATTGTCCCAAGGCGGAGAAATCGGTGGTAGGTTGGAGATGGATCTACAAAGTGAAGAAAGCTGTTGATGGGAGCGTTGAGAAGTATAAGACAAGATTTGTTGCTCGGGGCTTCTCACAGATCAAGGGGATTGACTATGAAGAAAATTTTGTACTTTTTGCAAGGTATTCTTCCATACGGACCATCCTTGCTCTCTCAGCACAGATGGGTTGGCACATTTATCAGATGGATGTGAAGATTGTGTTCCTCAACGAAATCATTAAGGAGGAGGTGTACATTGAGCAGTGTGAAGGATTAGCAATCTTCAGCAGCGAGTTGCATGTGTGCAGGCTCAAAAGAGCACTGTATGGGCTGAAACAAGCACCTCGTTAACGCGGTACACTTGGATAGACAATTATTTCACTGGACTTGGATTCTCCAAGAGTGAGGCGGATCCGAACCTATACCGGATTGTGGTGGAGGGTAAGTTGCTGATCATTGTACTTTATGTAGATGATTTTATTTTGACAGGTGATGAGTTGTTGATACTCTCATGCAAGGAGGATCTTGCAAAAGAGTTTGAGATGAAGGACTTGGGCCTCCTTCATTATTTCCTAGGATTGGAAATCTGGCAGCGCAGTGATGGACTGTTTGTTTCTCAGGGTAAGTATGCCCGAGAGATACTGGAGAAGTTCGACATGCATGGCTGCAAGCCTATTGATACTCCTCTTCTGGTGGATGGAGGAAGGAGGATCTTTGCCAGAGTGGAGGTAGTGGATGCCTTTGTTTATCGGCAGTTGGTGGGGTCGCTTATGTATACGAGTCGATACACGACCCGACATATCCTATGCGTGAACTTGACTTTTTAGCTATGGTTAAGCCTACCAAGCTCTTTTTGGAAGACGAGAAATCATGTATTGAGATATCTCGGAAGGCACATATAAATATGGATTATGGTACAGAGCCGGTCGGATGAGGTGAGGCTATGTGGCTTCACGGATGCGAGATCGGCCGGGGAGCCCAACGGCGGACGAGAAGAGCACATGCGGAGGGATTTTGGTATCGGTTCGACGAGCGGTTCTTGGTACGGCGAAGCGAGATGTCACAGCCTTTTCGGTTTAGGCCGAGTATATGGCAGCGAGTTTGGCTGCATGCGAGGCTATATGGATGAGGAAGATCCTGGTCGGGTTGTTCGGTTCACACTTAGAGCCTACTGTGATTTATTGTGATAATCATAGTTGCATTAAACTCTCGGTTAATCCAGTATTTCTTGATAGATCTAAACACATTGACATCCAGTATCATCATATCAGAGATTGTGTGCAGCGGAAGATCATGTTACTTTCATACATTCCTACGGAGGATCAGGATGCTGATATCTTGACGAAGGCGCTCACTAGGAGCAAATTCGAATACCACAGGGGCAGGATAGGGGTTGTGGATAATCCTTATCTTGTTGAGAGGGAGTGTTGAGATTGCAACAAGATGATGAGCTTAGTGGAAAGGAGTCGCCTTCACTAAGTGGGCCCGCAGGCTATTTTTGGCGCAAAGTATATTTTTAGACTATGTCTATTTTTAGACATATGGATCATGTTCTATGAGTTGTAGGATGCTATTTGTGGATGGTTGGTCAAGTGGGAAAAAATATATGGGCTTATATTTTTAGACATATTGGGTGGAATCTATTTTTATATTTTTATATTGCCAGTCTAAAAATAGATATGTCGAATATTATTAGCTCTTAATAATATTTGGACTCTAAACATTATCTTATTCTCTTGGAGCACTTCAGTTAAGTGCACAGATGTGGCATAGGAGCTGACAAAAGGAATTACGCTATTCCTGAGGGTTATGTGGAGCTATTGCATGGATACTTCAGTTAGAACTCATGTGACAGAGTTTGGTGGAGTTGATTGAGGAAGTTAGTGGAGTTGTATTCAGTTTAACTAATCTAAACATAGTTTAGCTATTTGTATCCAGTTTAACTAATTGATACAATTAGTGAGAGTGGTGTGAATCAATTATTAATTAATTCACTAATTATAAACTCATTAATCAACTAAAGGATGCATCAGTTAACTTCAGTGCATGGATAGTTTCAGTGGAGACCAGTGCAGAGATAGGTGAAAGAGCAGGTTAATTATCAGTTGTGACTATACAGTTGCTATTTTCAACACACAGATAGGTGGAGAATCCCATGAGGATTGCACAATACAATCCAGGTGGTTTATCTATTTAATGAAGCCATCCCATAGCATTGAAAACGCAATAGAGGTTGGCTATCAAGTGGAAAAAGATTGTAGCATGTGTTTTGCTAGATCTAGCTTGATAGTGTGTAGCAATGAGAGATTGTGCTGAGAGCTTGTGAGGGGCTTTTTACAATGATTGTTACATGATCTCCATGACATATAATATACATATAGTTGGGGTTTTCGGCTTTAAGCTTTCCCATTAAATATTGTGTTCATATGTGTGATTGTTTGTGGTTTTAATGTGTGCATGCAATTGATTTTATTTCCGCAATTAATGATCGATGGTAGAAGAGATTATGTATTATGCATGAAGCTAAAATAGTGTGTGATCAGGAGAATCTCAGTGAATAATATATCAGTTATCCAAATTTCCACACTAGATATGAATTCATCCTTCTTGTCCTTCATCCTTCTTCTCCTTCGCTTGAATGCCCAGAAACTGTCTTTCTTGTGTGTGATCGAATGGGGCCTTTGTGGAGGAGGTTGAATGCCTTTATATAGTGTTCTATCTTCACGAATGGGTTTGTCTCTTCACTGGAGCTGACTTGACTTGAGGAAGGGCTGACTTGATTAGTTTGGAGCCAAAAATTCAAAATTCAAATTTCTTATAATATTTCTTTCAAGTGCTAATCAATAAAAATGACATGAAGAACATGTCTTACATTTACATTATGCATTACAAGGGCTTAAATATAAATTATGAAGACTGACCATAGCTACAAAATTCAACATAGAATGCCTTGCTATGTAGGTTTAACATGATTTTTTTTGTTAACAGTAGTTCATATTTTTTATGGATTTCAAGTGTTTTAGATTATAAATTCCAGCAAAAACATTGGAATTATCTACTAGAGGTATTTTGGATGTCTTCATAGAGAATCTAGATAATATCTTGATGTAAGATGCATTATGGTCTCTCAGTCTAATGATGGTGACTGTGTCACCATCAGGTCTAGTAGCATGTTTTCCCTCTTATTCCATTTTGTTATCCTTTAGCTACTGTATATTTTTTCCTGCATGACATCACTGCATGGAAAACAAGACATTATGAAGTGGATTTTTTATTTTTCTTCCTCATATAATGTCAGTGTTTTTCCATCTTGGTGTCAGTATGCTAATGTTTTCAGCAATAACGTCCTCAGAATCTGAAGATATGCTAGCTTCCTAGGTGTTCATCACGAGACTATTTTTTTTCCTCCAGTGAGAAAAAATCATAATTTCCATTCATAGTGGAATGGATAATTACATTCTTTAGGTTCCTACAGCATTTGTCATGAAGAAAATCAGATATAGAAGCATCTTCTAAGTCTCAAGGCTGTCTAATACATATAGGATAGTTGTAAATATAATTTTTATTCAAAAAGACTCCCACATATATATTCTTCGAGTGTTCTATCTAGCTTCCTGGATTTTATACAGTATCATCACAGATGGCCAGACAATATAATTTTGGTGGTTGAACTATTTTATAGTAACATATTGTTAGCAGGTGATTTAGAATTATCCTTGAATGAATGTTACCTGTTGCATGTGTAATGGAATACACTTTGGTCATGTTAACAAGTTTACCTCGAGAAAAAATAAATTTCTGTTGTAATGTGTTGTTTGAAAGCATAAAGACAGATATAATTGGATGATAATACAAAACATCATAGAGGATTCATCCAACACTAATATTTTCATCTTGATCAGTTTCATTTATTGTTGATTAGTATACCAAATAATTTGGAGCCTCTGTACATCATACAAATAACTAAATATTTGCATTTTCATCCTCATAAATTCGTCCATTTGGTGTGCATATTGTTAGTCATTTAAGCTGTTTGAAAAACACTATGGGTTCAATCTAACCATTTGAGTCCATCTAACAAATATGGTTAATAAATATTGGCTGTTATGTTGCAAAGCATGATATTTTCAATGTCATTGCCAACCAGAATCTAGACGGCACTTTGGATTTGTCAAGCATAGGCCTGATCCACAGCAGTGCCGATTTCTTTGGAAAAATTTCTGACAACTCTTTTGTGTTTCCTACTATGCTTTGCATTATGTTTTTCACACTACAGTCCTAGGAGTTGAGTTGAGTTTCTCAAATGAGACATTTTACAGATATAGTATCTATATTATATAATCACCTTAGGGTTTGGACAAAGTTTTTAGTACACAAATATCTTGCAGAGGGATTATATTCGATGTTTACTCTCATCGCTTGGCATGCATGAGCTACAGATGTGCCATTGTTGGGCTTTACAGATGACTAAAGACAAAAATCCCCTTATTTACTAAGTGGACTCTGTTTCTTATTGATTTCTCAAATTCCTTCCACATTTCTTGATGAGGGCAACAACCTCCTCCTCTGTTGAAGTAAACATCATTTATGGTTGGATTTTTGTAAGATTTCATGTATTGCTAGGACATTGGGAAAATTTCAGCCTTACAATGTCGTGGACTCCAATTGTAAAGAAGCTAATTGGTCCAGAGAACCACTCAATTGATTTTTACTGCATACACTACAACTACGTAAGAGATCCACGATGTCGAAGAACTCCTGTGGAAAATGGTCAGGTTGTGAACAAAGTGGTCAAGCGTCCTTTGCCAATTCAACTGTCAAAACACTCTAAAATGATGATGTTGTGTTACCTTGGAAACCTTCTCTTCTAGATAGGATAATACTCTGGAGTCATTAACTAATTCTAGTTCCATTCATGAAGATGTAATGGGTTCATGGTTGCACTACCCTATTGATGATTCATTAGATAAAGGAATATTGCTCTGAATTCTTTGGAGGGTTTTTCTTGTTGTATCTCTAAATCTAGGTCACTAGATCCAAGGTTATTTCATTTGCTATATTTTTATTTCACCCATTTACGTATCTTGGATCTAACACAAGCACTTAATTGAGTTGTCATGCTTTGGAAAATTGAATATATATTGCTCATTTGAGGCCAATTTACAATGGCTTGTTTCAACATTAAGAATCGAGATATATTTATGATCTACACACTCAAACAAGACTAATCAATGTGAAAATATGGTGAACAACCTACTTAATAATAAGTGGAATAATTCATGCCATTTGAGCTTGATTTCTAGGGTTAAATTCAAACCTTCAAATCTAATTTTATTTTTGGCGGATATTGCATGATCCATGGTATGACCAACTTCCTGGTTATTCATTTAACACCTCAATGCATGTGATTTGTTTCTTGTATGTCATTTTACTCACTCTGCAGCAAGGTCTGAAATGTGGGATGTTACACCTTAATTATTTCAATTTTTTTTTTCACAATGAAGTCTTAAATACCTTCTAATGTAAGAAAATGCAACAATGAGCTCAACAACCCACTTTATAATTCAACAACATACTCAGATTTGTCACTGACATAAAAACTTCACTCTGGTTCTCACTATTTATCTACATATTTTATGTGGTCAAGTACTAAAGTTTATTGTACCATTGTTTGATGATCTATATGCTTTGAAACTGATTCATATAACACTTAATTTCTCATCTCTTAGCATTGGTGATGAGTATTACATCTTGTGACATTGTTTAAAGTGTCCTTAAAGCAAATCAATACACAAGGTTCATAGAGTTTGAAGCAATTTAGGGTTTCAAATCCCTCTTAAGGTAAACCAACAACATAATAAATCCAACAACCTAGCCTATAAGGCTGGTGCCACACCTGATCTCAAACTTAAGCACCCTTAATCTACACCTAGCCCATCTAACACAAAACTGTGTGTTCAAACTTAGCTTCTTCACTGTTGAGCATGATAATGACTTCTTTTAGGCTAGAAACAGTGCATACTGTAAATTATAAGCTGCAATAACATATTTATTCTATTTGAAGATTTAACAGAAAGGATTGTGAACTTTGTCTGATACGGGTTTCATAACTGTAAAGGATATGGTTGGTTGTGCATATATGCTAAATATGGATAAAGAGGTTATAGACAGTAATGAGAAGCTTGAAAATATTGATCTTTCTTTGCTACTTTGGCATGCAACATAGATTCACCCAGAAGCTACTCAATATTGTGTTCAGGAAAAAGATCATGGTCTGGATATGCTACATTTGTGTGGGGCTCCTCCTTGATCCTGAATCAAACATTAGATCATCCATGCTCCCCCTTGCATTTGGCTCTTCCTACAATTTCTCTTCTAGCAGCCACCCTTTACATAACTACTCTGTTATGTATCCTCCTTTCATGCAGCTGCCCTTCCACATCATTTTGAACTACCATTGCTGTCAGACACAACTTTCTGATAATGAGGGTGGTCTATTGCCTTGGTGGTTTTGAGGGATCACAGATAGGGGTTCAAATCTCCATCCCCCTCTCCATGGCCTCTTTGCTTTCTCTCTAGAATTTTCTTCACCATGATGTCTTGGTGCTCATAATATTCAATCACAAGGTACTCGTCATCTATTGAACCAGACTGTTGAGAGAAACAAAGGATGGCTGAGGTGAAAAATAAGCCCCTTGACTACTTTAGGATCTGAAGATTATGGCAAAGTCCTCTTCCAATTCAGATGAGGAAATCCTATTTGAAAAGCCAGTTTAAATCCCTTGATCATGCCTCTATCTTGGTTAGATTGTTACAGTTTCCCATAGGTCTATTGTGTCTTAACTATCTACCTTGTCTCTTAGTTTGACTGTGTACGATGGGTCCCACTTCCTTTGTCAGGGATGGAGGATTCAAGCTCCCTTGGTTTTTAAAGTCAACAATCATCTGTCGGGGGATTTTCTCTCTCTAGATAGGGTGGTTTTTACTATTTCAATTATAAATGTCCCCACATATGCTACTAGTCTTTCTCAAGGGCTGCTTGATAGACAGATATATGAAAATACTTATGTTTCTTTCTAACCAAACTTCCATAGCTAGCGACATGTTTCCAAATTGCTTTAAGCTTTGTGGATTCTGATATCATATGCCAGTTTTGAAAGAGATATGGTAACAAGGGAGTAAAACTCCAGCTGAGGTCATGTTTCTCTATAAAATGACTTCAAATATGGCCAAGGAAGCATTTTCCTCAAGAGCTGATCCTGTGTTAGGTTGGTTTTCAGTGGATAGTTGTAAGAAATACTTTGCTTTAGTCAAGTCCTCCTTCACCCAAACCTTTTTCTAGGTTTTTTTGAAGTTTCCCCTTCTTTCATGACCTCTCTTTACTGTGTACAATTCAGTCTTGGAAGCTCTCCATTTTCAGTCATTCTATCCCCCCTCGTTGGAATTCTGAAATTTTCTAGGATCTTTCTTGAGTGTTTTGTTGCATCTCTATTGATCTAGGTTCTAAATTCCTCCAATATTTTCGTGTTTCTCTCCTTAAACGTGTCCATCTTCATCTTCATACCTAAAGTTCCAAAAAATAGAGGCCAAGGGTTGTTGTAAGGGCCCCTTTGGACTTGCTAAATCTTCCATGCTAGAGAGCGCTATCTTCAAATTCCATGAGTTCTCACAAACTTAGCCTTGGATCCATCCTTTCTATCCCAAAAAATATAATCCTTAATTATGTTCAGGTTGTATCAAATGAATTATAGATGAACGAGTAGACAATCTGGGGATATGGTGCCTGTGTAGTTTTCCTTAGAGCTTTTTTTCTTCCTTGCAAATATGTTGGACCATATTTTCCATTAAAGCCTTATTAATCCAATCCCCCATAACATAGACCCAAGCCTTTTCAAGCCTTATACACATTCTTCCAAGCAAGAAAGATAATATTTTTTAGTATGTTGTGTTCCTTAACAGACTACACATTTGCTAAAATTTTCAGAATTGACCAATTGTAGAATAGACTTTGACAGTTGTAGTTTGCCAGCCAGAGAGTCATTTCCCTTTCCAAATTGTTCCTTTATTAGACAACCCTTTAATAATATTTTGCCAAAAAGGCCCTTCTTAGCATGATCATGAAGGAGAAGGATTCCAAGAGATTACATGGTAGTTTGTTTTGTGCTCTTCCTGTTGTGTTTGTATTTGTTAATTTTTAGATAGACTTGCTAGGTTTACATTTCAAAGGAAGTGTAGTAGAGTCAGCAAGAGGAAGAGGAGTATCTTTCAGGGACAACGCAGAGGAGCAAGGGTAGCAGCAACAAGTACGCAGAAGCTGTGCAACGCAAAGGCTTCAACCACTACGCAGGCCCAGGAGAGGCAGCGCTGCACCTTCAAAGGGCTTCCAGAGCTATGCAGAGGCCTCTAGAGGCAACGTAAGGACTACATCACCCACTATGGTGTTACGTAGTCCCCTTCTGCGCAACGCAGGGGCACGCAGAGCCTAGCAGGGTTGACACTGGGGCTTCAGGGGCAACGCTGGGGTTTCTAGGGCTAGAATCGGGATGAGTCTTGTAAATCCCATTTGAGGGTGTGGATCAGTCAGAATCTTAGTTTTAGAAAAATGGGTTAGCTGTAGATCTACTTTTTCTCTGTCGGTTTAACCAGATTTGGTGCCCAGATTTGTTGTACTCATAATCTACTTAATAATAATAAACCCTCATATCTGCTACATCGGTTCTCCTGCTTTGGGTTTTTCCGGGGACTTATGTCCAAAAATCAGTGTGTCACTTTGTTGAATGAGCGTAATATTCAATAAATGATCTGCATGTGTAGGCTGTTAGTTGTTTTTACTTCGGTATTTTCTGAATATTCATTCTGAAAATAACTTGTACAACTTAATCAAGTAGGAGAAATAAACCATGATACTACAGTAGGATTTATGCATAACTATATTCAATATTTTTCACAGATTCTAGAATTCCAATCTGACTAGACAAAAAATTTAACAACCGAAGAAAGAGAGAGAATGAATGTCTATAGAAAATACTCTCGTCTGGAATATTTTTCAAGTTAATGTACTTTATACTGCAAAGTTTACATTCATAATATCATATTACTTTACACAGTTACTATTGGAATTTCGAGAGGTTTCTATAGGAATATCTAATTGACAATTTTTTTGTTCATGTCACATAAAGCAAGGGAAAGGTGATGCCTTAATTCAGAGCTTTGGCATGCCTGTGTCAGACCGCTTGTGTTCTTACCTGTTGTTGGGAACAAGGTTGTTTATTTTCCACAGGGTTACAATGAGCAAGTGAGGTTGTTTCTCACTAATTTTTAATTTGCAATCTTTTTTTGGATACAAATGACTAAAAATAATGAATGCTTATCTTATTTTCATCATAAAATGTGATTCCAGTATTTTGAAATTTTAATGTTACGTAATGAAACTGATCATAATCAATGTGATTTTAGGTAGTTGCTTCAACAAGCAAGGAGGTTGATGCTCATATATCCAATTATAGGAATTTTCCAACTCAATTAAATAAGTCAACTTCACAATGTTACAATGCATGTGGGTTCTCTACATTTCATCCTTGCTTTCGTTGTGAACACTTTTATTCATATCACTATATATACAAGATTTAAAATTTAATAAACACCTTATTGAATGCCAAGAAGATGTGGAAATGGATGAAGTATATGCTCAAATGACATTGCAACCTCTTAATGTTGTAAGAAATTTTTAATTTCATTATATGTTCTTTGCTGTAATTTCCAATTTTGGTGAGAAATGCTTTGGTAGTAGTTCCATTTGTGTAGGGAACTAAAAATTAATGATACTGTGCAACAAGTGAAAAAATATTGTTATTTTTGTTCTGACCTTGGCACACCAAGCACGCAACCGAATAATTACTTTTGTAAAATGTTGACTACAAGTAACACTAGCACCGATGACAGGTTTTAGGTGCCACGACGCGCTGCTGAAAAAGTTTGTCCTCCACTTGTGTAGTTCTTATTTTCCCATAGATGTTGTTCTATTTGTGATTTAATAGATAAGTGCTTAGAATTTTAGACTTTTTTTAAGAGAATACTACATTCTTTGAAGTAGCAAAAGGTAAGGGTATTTGTCATATTTGTCTCTTATTATTTTTTGTTTGTTTTGGGTAGGATTTCACTAAGTAACCAACTTTCCAGGAACTCACAGCCAAGGATATTCATGACAATGAATGGAAATTTCAGCATATTTTTCAGGGTAAGTTATAACAGTTATTTGAATGTTGTTTTGGAATAAAAGTGGATAGTGAATATGTAATTATGTGTATTTTATTTTGATACTCTTATCATTGCAATGCATTTTGAAATGTATACAGGTTGTGCATATATCAATTTTGTTGCCACATTTGAGGTCATACGTGGTAGATATATTTCAAAATTCTTGTTAATGGTGTTAGTAGCTACCCATACACTCTAAAAAGTATCTGATATAGCTAGTCCCAGTTACTTTACCTTTGAATGTGGAGCCAACATGTTTAGTTTTTCTCTGGATATAATTTGTTGGCTTCTGGGAATTGGATTCCTTTTCCCCTGGAATAGTACACCGATGATTGAATATTTTTATATTGAAGCTATATTTTCGGTTAGTATCAAATTTACAAAGTATTATCTTATTATTTTTTAGTTTCTTGTTGTAATCTTGTGTCAGCAATACTTTGCTCCACCCATTAGATTTCTACTGACCAGTTTTATTGTTGAAGTGTCACTGCTTCTTAAAGATAACTAGATGAAACAATACAACTACAAAAGTAGAGCATGAGACATTCTTAGTACAAATTTATAGCTCTCCTATGTTTGATTATGTTGGATAAAATCAAAATTGTAATGTACCATAAGCATGAGAATTCAAAATACTAAATGTGTGTTATTTGCATTTATTAATTTAGTTGAAGATAACATTTCATCAACAAATGTTGTACACTGAGAACACAGTAGGTACAAAATTTATTCTATGGTGATGTTTTATTTTCTTTTTTTATGCAGGTCATTTGGCTAGATAGTGGCCATTATTTCCCAAATGAAGAAAACTTGTTCGAGTTTCTTGCTTTTATGGAGAAAAGTGACATTAACAATATTTCTTAACTTAAATATTTTTTTATGTTGAGGTATATATCGTATAAATCCTTTATAGTCTACTTTAGTTTATATTCCAGTGTTCATCGACTTTCATGTCTTATACTCTGTATTGTATCTTTTTTTTGTGCCAAAGAAGGAACTCAGTATTGATGGCAAGAAGCATGAATTGAAGAAAGAGGAGAACAATAACATTAGAGCGACAAAATGCAAATTAAAGGGAGTGAATAAAACTAGTCTATTGGTACCTGTAGAGCCAATATCTCGCATAAGATACACATAGAGAATGATGACCAAGCTTTCAGAGTTGGTGAATTCACCTGCAATGTCTTGGCAACAGAATGATAATGTTTTGAAGTAATGAAACAACATTTCATGTGTAAATTGTACTCCAACCAATATTAAGTTGGAAACTCATATTGTAATACTTGACATTTTATATAATATAATTTATGTGTTATTTATAGTTGCCCTTGATATTACTCAAGTATTGTAATTAACATATGTAACTTTGTGTTTTCATATTAGATGAACATGTAAATTGTATGACATTATTTTTTTAATTTAGTTGCAAAATCATACTAATTAATGTATGTTGATTAATAATGAGCACATAAAATCAATCTAAAATTACTAAATTAGTAGTTTATATTTATTAATTATGAACACAAATAAAATGAATATACGGCTAAATTAGTAGCTTATTACGATTTTTAATGAAAGTAAATGAAATGAATATAAACTACTAAAGTAGTCATTTATATAATAAATATGAAACTACCAAAAAATGGTAAATGACTACTGTAAATGATAAATTTTTTATTGCAAATAGTGACTAAATTTTGCATATATATGACTATTAGTAGCTAATTTACAGTATCTTATAACACGACTAAAATTTAGTCATATTTCTTTGGTCAATAATTAGTTTCAAACAATGACTAAAATTTGCATATATATGACTATTAGTAGCTAATTTACAGTATCTTATAACACGACCAACATTTTAGTCATATTTCTTTGGTCATTAATTAGTTTTCTCAGGTGATCATTTAGTAATATATTTTGTTGTATATTTGGTCATTAATAATGACTAAATTAATGAAATTCAATGACTAAATCAATGAATAAATCAATGATTAAATTAATGACCAAATATACTACTAGACAACAAAATTGAGACAACCAATTAATGACTAAGCTAAAAACGACTAAAAATTGGTCTCGTTATAAGATACTGTAAATTAGCTACTATTGGTCACCGATCGAAAAATAGTCGTTTATATGCAAATTTTAGTCCTTTTTTTAGTAACTAATTAGTCATTTTGTACTAGTGAACATGCTGCAGATAAATAGGGAACATCAAATATGCATTAATGTTTTGGAGAAATGTCTCACATTTAGGGCCCTTGACTTGCAAAATCCAATCCATATGATATATCCATTACCATTCAATGTTGCATGACATGTTAATATTATTATGACCATAACCATTGATGCACCTATAAACATGTACATAAAAGTGACATAGAAGAAGCGACCTTATCTTATGACAAAGTCGCACTGAAAATGAGGGGAGTTTGTTCCTTTCTCAACTTTCCTTTTCACATGGTGGAGGATCACATGAACTCAAAACCAACTATGTTGGCCTCCCCACTTTCAAATCCCTAATCACTTAACAGATGAGACAACGACACATTAACATGCAAGAAAATCCCAAATGGATTGCTTTCAAAAATGATTTAGTCTTCTACAAAAGAAATTAATTTGCAAAGCTATGGAATAGATGGTTACATAATCAAGGATTGAATAAGTTTGGCCCACAAATGGTGTAGAACATATATATTCAACTTCTTATAATACACACACACACACATTGAAAGAACATGAATATTCAACTTCTTATCATACACATAAACACACATTGAAAGAACATGAATATTCAACTTTTTATAATATGTGCACAAATTTCATATGTTTTTTAATATAGACACACGCACAAACACACACAAACACACACAAAATGGAAATATATATATTATACAAAAATTAGACCACTAATATAATATGATTAAAATATTTTAAATTTTGAAACATTTATCCATTTTAGCTATTTAGTTGGATTGTCTATGTTTTGGTGCTTTCATTAATTGTTTTTTTGTACTTGTGGTGGCCTTGGTAGTCATGTCCATGGGAAATTTAATACCATTTTGGGTTAAAGTTCTGCTTTATCTTCTAGTGTGTCTTACACACTCCCAAATATTATTTTGATGTCTTTACAAATTGAATCTTTCATATGGAAACCAAAGATGAATATCATTTATGTCTCATAAACACTAAATTTCCTCATCATTTATTATTTTAAATCCGGCGTTGAAAGAGTACTCCTTCCAAGATGGATACCATGAATTTGAAATGGCATTCCAAATGATTATAGGCCCACCATTGCTAACTTCTTCCATAAATATATAATCAAAGTTATTTCTTTATAATAATCTCAAAACAAAATAAACAACATAATTGATTTTTTTTTAAACATATGTGTGTGTGTGTGTGTGTGTGTTTAATCTAACCCTATAGAAGAATGAAAACAATGTTTAGACCCAAAAAAGTAAAAGATGGGAAGAAATAATATGTAACATTATATATGATGGTGTGAAATTGAATTGAATGGAATAAATATTCACATATTGGTCCATCTAAACACATGATAGATGGATATTTAAGACTTATTTTCACACATACACACAAATATGTGTGTGTGTGTGTGTGTGTGCCTCAGTGCGAAAGAGCCATGTATCAAATTTGTGTCCAACATTGAAGGAATTACACATTTCCCTCATATTGAGAAACAAAACAATTAAATGTTAACTCCTAGTGCATATCCATCTTAAATTCGGATCTATAATGATGGATCAAACCACTTTAGATGAAAAAAAGTCATCCTGAGAGACTTCTCAATATTTAATCTCTTGCTTCCCATGATAGATCAATAATTAAGATGGATTTTTACTTTAGCACTTAAGAATATGTCCGTGTGTATGTGTGAGAACCCCATGTGGACCACATGAATCACACATCTTCCACATGTTGAGCATCAAACCACTAAAATTTTTTAACCACTAACACCACTCTATCATGTGCCAAAATCTCTTAGGCTACAAATATTTCTTAGAGTGTTGTTTTTCTTTAAAAAAATCACCTAGTGAGACTTGATCTCTTGGATACATTGTAAATCCATAGTTAAGATGGATTTAATTTTTTTCCTTGTCACATATGAACTCAATGTTGAGCACATAAAATGACATACAAATGTACTTCATACACAAAAACAAACACACACACACATATAGAAAGGGGCTTATGATGACAACTCAGATGGGAAATACAATTAATGGCCAATACTTGGCAAGTTTGGGTGAGGGTGGTTGAATAACTATCAGAACTCTGACAGGAAAAAATGGAGTATTTACACAGACATATTCCAATACTCAAAAATTCGACACAGTGTAGATGCTATGAATAAGGGTGATTGGGACTCCTTCCAAATAAGAGATCATGTGGAAAAACTTCCACCATAGGGGCAGTTTTGACATTTCAAAAATAATTAATGGATCTATACATGGTACAAACCAGGAGATAAATGCCCCAAAATCCAAGAGGATGCTACAGCATGGCTCGTCCATAAGGGAGAGGGAGAGGGAGAGGATACACAAGAAAGCTCGACCATGAGGGAGAGGACCTTTAGATCCCTACTTGATTTAAGTTTAGAGTCGCCATACATCTATCCACATGTTCCATTTACTGTACCGCTTCACCCTACCTACTTAGTTGATGGAGGGAGAAAGAAGTGTGTAAATATACAATTGTAATCCTTTTACATTGTAATCCGAAAATATAATTTCAAGCAAGATTAAGAATTTTTGTTGTTTAAAATACATTTTTGAATGCATAACAGGATCCAATACCCTGAAAAACCCAGGTACACATGAATTTTACAGATTAAACAACTTAAAATAAAGTTTTTAAAAATTGCTACCAAATTTTGGTTAAAATTAGTGAGAAAAAATTCTCTGAAAAAGGACAATTTTTCTATTATTTAAACCAAATATATATACACATGAAGATTGAAATATATTAACAATGTTTCATGTTTATTATTATTATTATTATTATTATGATTTTAAATGCTATGTATCGACTTCATATTAAGAATTGAAGAAATCACACATATCCCTCCCACTCAGAAGTATAAAGTAGTTATTTTCATAATATATTTATTTTCAATTATTGTATATATATAAGCATTCACTTAATGTGGTCATTGAAATATTTTATTCATGATCCAATGGAAATCCTTTTTTTAATTGATTCCACATGTCAAATCCATATTGTGTACAATAATAATTATAGATCTCTCTCATGTTGAGATATAAAAAGTGTCTTTCCATACAATAATTCATTTTTTATTTTTTTATCTCATAATATAACAAGAATATATGTTATTTGAATATGGAAAAAAGTGGGGAGGTAAAAATATTTATTAAAACCACTCAAACAACACCAATTGATATATCAACCAATATAGATCCATCTCAACCGCAAATCTACTAAATGACCACAAGAACCAAATCTCTTGATATGTAAACCTCTTTTAGAATGCAAAACTTGAAAAAAGATTTTCACATCAAGAAATTTAATGCCTCTCATGGTTAAGATGGATATATACGAGTTCTACACACACACTCATTGTTTAAATTTATTTTTTGCATGCATAAATTGATGCAACACCTTGAAAATTCACTCGGGAACTTGGATTGTGTAGACTACACAACTTGAATTAACAATTCTAACATATGTCTAAAAAAGGCTCAAAATACACACACACACAAACATACACCATGTGTAATTTTTCATTGTTTAAATTATATTTTTAAATGCATAAATGGATGCAATGCCTTGAAAATTCGTTAGGGAACTTGAATTTTGTACACTACACAATTTAAAGTTACAATTCCAACACATCTTTGTTGTCTTTTAGGAAAATTCGATGGAGAAATACACCTACAAAAAGCTCAAAATGTAAAATAGTGAGACTACTTGAAATGTTTTAAATCATTATAACCATATTTTACTTGCTTTAACTATATATATTTATGACATTGAAATATTTGCGCTTGCTATTTTGGAATATGCTTCCAAAATTTTAATTTAATTATCAATAATTTTTTTTTTAGTAAATTAGGCTAATCTATATCAATTCGAAAAGAGAAACATTACATATGGTACAGATTGGGTTGGTAAGCTGCGTTTAACCAATCCCAGCCTTAGTTGTGCAGTTTCGGGGCTGCCTCCGTGGAGGAAACCAGCCCGGAAAGTACTTGAAACAAGAAATTACAAAATGCGCAGCATCGCTGGTTTATCCAAAAATTACAAAATGTGCAGAAGCATAAGTATAACATGAGAATCTATGGTAATAGCATGCATGACAAAAACAAGGAAAAAATGAGCAGCTTCGCAATCCTTAGTCTTCAGCTTCATCATTACTTTCTGGTTCTTCCTCCATTATGGGGCAGGCATACGCCTGCGCAGCTGCTTCCTCTGTATCAGTGGGTGGACGCTTAGGTTTGGGGACCGGTGCACAGAGAATGGGAGCCACCGAATACTCTGCGTCAAGGACACATGCCCAAGTGCCTTCAGAATCTATAATCCATACATTTGATTCATCATCCTCATCCTCCTGAGTCGGCAGAGGGTTAATCTTGCAAGGTGGGGGGTGCGCCTGATGCGTGATGGTAGACTTCTAAGGTCCACATATACCTCTCTGCGGAGCTTGCACTGGGGCCTCCTCCTCCTGCTCAAGATCAGGGCTCTGTCTAGTGTAATTTCCTGAGGATAAGCCTTCAACAGACTCCATATGATTGTTCGTCCCACGGTGGTAACAACCAAGGAGTGCCCCTCTTTTCCCTCCACGGATGGTTCTTTGGAGCAACATAGTAGCCATTGATTTCTGAAGCATAGGAGTGATGGAGATGGAAGGATTCACACAAAGGGGAGAGGAACGAAGCAAGGGAAAAATAAGTGGACAGGGGGAACGATGGGAGGGAAAGCACAGACTAATGGGTGCACACAGAAAATTGAGACTGGAGGGACAGATGGAGCTGGGATAAGAAGCACAGGCTGGATAAATCATAGCCAAGAGAAGTTTACGCAGCGCAGCTCTAGGAAGAGGGCTATGCAGCAGGCTAGTGGTGCAGGAGGGCAAGAACATAATCAACAGGAAAGACTGAAGGAACTGACTATGTGTCTCTTTTTGCAGAGGGGCCTTCCTTTTAAAAATTTTGTGACACATGCAAGGGGGTAGCTCATGATTGAGCCTCGCATGCAGCTGTGTGTCATAACCGATTTCATGAGCGGGCTCGAGTGAAGAGTTATGGCTGATTGGCATATCAATCCAGGTAATCATTTAGGATGATAGCTGCAGAGAGGTACCCTGGAGGGGGTGACGTTGTCCAAGCGTATCTTCATCATGCCTTATCCCATTCATCTCGTGCAAATGGTTACCGATTTGAGGATCCACATCGGGTGAGGACCTGCACTGCAGATCTTCATCCTCATGGGCGTGGGAGAGATGATTGTTATTCATACTCCTGTTTTCACCCGCATCTAGGGAAAAGGTAGTGGGCTTTGGCCTAGTTTAGTATAACTACTCACTCGGCGAGCCACGACCTTGCTCAGAATCGAACACGAGACCAGTCCGTTGTTACGAGGTCGACCTTACCACTTTTCCACCACCAACGACCTTAATTTATTTATGAATAATTACCACGTGGATGGTGGGGATTTAACCTCGAAAGAATATTTTCGAATATTTTAGAGGTAGACTTTTTTCGCGAAGGAAAAATCATAATTTCATTAATGAAAAGGAAATTACATGTCGCATATGCTCTTGGTGCATTCATAAAAAAATCCCTAACGGATCCCATCATAAAATATCAAAAAAAAATTAATGGTTATAATATTTTTCCATTTTCCCTTTCTTCCCCTTCTTTTTTACTTCCTGTAGAAATTATACAACATGCATGTATATCTTGGATTCACCTAATCTAACAATGTGCTAAAGTTAAATACTGAATTGCTTCTATAAATCTTTTGCGGAATTAAAAACACAATTGCTAATCACATTAACATGAAGAAATATTAATCACACACAACATAGATAATTTCTTGAGGAAATCTTACACCTAAAAACCCCACTATCTCCTATTGTATATTAAGCATGGATCATGAAACAATTACATACAAAACTCTTCTCACAAGAGCCCTCTAGTACTCAGCTAATTGTCTCACACTGTCATATGCAAAACTAACTAACACATAGCTAATTCTCAGCCTCCAGATTTGTTGCGTGTTGTGGGACCTGACAACCCTGTTTCACATGAATATAAGCTATTTAAGGCTATGTGTGATCTGTTTAAAATGTAATCATTGTTTGATCCTGAACGTGTATGTTTAATGAAACTCCGATATTGTTTCCACTAACGTATAAGCTACTTAATGGTTGGGGGTGTGCATGTGGACACCACCCTAATCGTAACACTAAATGAGCAGATTAATAGGCAGAGCGGATAAGGGTCAGCCCTAATTTAACTCCAGTTAACTGGAATTCTCCACATTTAGTGGAGTTTTCCTAGGAGATATTGGGAAAAAGTGTAGGAGGCTCATTATTCGACCATTCTGAGTGAATGAAGAGTCATTCTTAACTAATTGGAGCATGTTGAAGCCATTGGTACAGAGAAAACAACCATTAGAGCAATGTAACTACATGTAATAGAAAAAATTGAGCATAGTGAAAGATGGAAAAGCCATTGGGAGCTGGACGAGCAGATGTATCCCAGGACGGGTGAACTGCTTCATCACGCCTGTTGTGTAAATTTGATGTGGTGACTTATTTCTCTATTTTACATTGTTGTTCAGTGTTATTTATGCTTATTTTATGCTTCTAATTCACTAAAGTTCATCTATAATTCACAGAAAAACTCCTTAATCCTTATACAAACTAATGAACCAATTATGCACATGTTTTTAAAACTGAAAGACCCTTATCACAACACAACTAATACAATCATTTTAGATCAGATAGTATCGGAGCTAGAGTTTTTATCTGTTGTTGTTTAGTGCAAATAATTGTTTAACTGTTTGCAAGTTTTAGATTCTTACAAGGCTGAAGCTCAAAAGGGAAGAAGGAAAACTAGTGGAAGCAGGAGGGTCTCAAAAGGAGCCAAAGAAAAGGAGAGCAAGATTGCCACAATCTCCACCATCGATTTCACCTCCTAAAGAAGCAGAAGCTCCATTAACCATGTATCATAAGGAAGGAGAAATTCATGAAGAAGTTGACCCTAAGGAAGAAGAAATACTATTTAGGAAAGAATTTATTGACATGACTAAGATGGTTAGAATTCTTTATCAAGAAAGGAATGAGAGACTGGAAGGAGAAGGATCTAAACTCCAAAAGGAAGGATAAGGATCTTGTTGTGGCTCATTTGCATTTACCTTTGAAATATTTTTCATAACACAAAAAAAGCATATATGTTAGAAAATGTAAAATTTTGTGTGTCATAGAAGAATTTTGATTTATATGTTGGAACATTTAACATTATGTGATGAGATGTGAAGGTGGGTCGAGTCAGGCTTGGTCACGTGCAGAACAATTCAAGAGTCAGACCGAAGGGTGCATTTAGGACATTGTACGCTGGACAAGGTTGAGTAGGGCTCATTCACAAGCTCAGGAGGGACTAGCATGGCAGAACACCGAATAAGTTCAGGAGGGTTACTCCGTGGAGTAAACGAACTAATTTCTCAAGGTAGAGAAAGGGCGCATTTCCCTTAAAAACTTAAGAGTTCCGGAGGAGGCGCAAAGGGGAAACATAAAGTCAGGATCAATGCGTGGAACAGGAGTAGAGAGATGGATGGCAGAGATTAAATCGCAAGCCGCAAACTGCAAGTTTCAAAAGACAAGCCCGGTAGGTAAATGATAAACTGGCCTAAGTGCAATGTGCGATGCCCAGTGGGGCCCGATCGCAAAATCACAAATTGTAAATTTTAAAGGATGACCGTGGAGGTAAGTGATAAAGTCTCTGAAATCTGATGTGTGATGCTCGGTGGGACCCGATCGCATAGTGCGCATCGCGAAACTTAGAAGATAAGTGTAAAAGACAAGCTAAAAACAGTGAAATGTGATGTGCGGGCGGAAACGATGTGGTTTCAAAAGCGAACTCCAAAGGTTTTATGATCCAGCGGAAAGGTATTTTTTGTGTTAAACTCTATCGGAGGAAGAAAAAGAGGATTGTAACATAAAGCCTGTGAAACGCCTCGGTCATGAAGGAACAGGAAAAACACACCAGAAAGACTCGGGTAAGCAACCCGACGCAAATCAAAAGAGAAAAGGAAGAGTCGGGTATTAGGTAATACAATGGAAGTGTTTGAAGCACAGAGGCATCAGCAGAGTTAGGTAGAAGAACGTACAGGGGCACTATTGGAAGCATGACAGCTGGGTCAGAGTCGGGCATTGAGGTGTCACTACAGAATGGTGCAACTATTGCATCATAACCAGAAAGGACACCTCGACACTCTGGGAGGACGCATCAGTAACATCAGATTCAACAAAACAAACCATATTTCCAAGTTTCAATTTTTTTTCTTGTTATAATTTCATAAGTAATCTTAACATTTTAGGAAGTCGAATAGTTCAAGAAGTTCAGCAGTTACGAACTACTTTGATGTATTTAAGTAGATAGAAATAAATAAAAGAGGTTCTGATTTTTGGACCTCTGGATGATTGTTAGTTTATGACGGAATTCTCTTATAAATTAATGAAATAAGATCAAGTTTCCTACACCTGTTGATGTTGATACGTCTTTCCTATTTCACTCTGTGGCTTTTCCTCTTTGAATGAAGTGAAGTAATTTAGCAGTCGGTCTCTTAATTACATCTATGAGTAAGTGTTAAATAACCTTAATTTGTGCTCCTTCAGCTAATCTCTTCTCTCTTCATAAAATCCTGATAGAACTTTAAAGTGATAGATTCTGTGTTTACAGCATATTATTTAAAGTTCTCTCTTCCTCCATGAATTTCCTCTGAAACTTAAAAGTGGTAGATTCTATGTTTTTAGCATATCATTTTGAGTTTCTCTTACAGTTCTTCTTTTCATTCCATTCAAATATCAACAGTTTATGGCATTGTGAAGGCTTTCATTATATTAGATTATTAAGGGTATTACGTAACTGAATTCCAAGGGTGTTAAATAGAGGCCATTTGATATGGTAATTGTGACATACATTTATAAAATGTCTTAAGCATTGATTCCTTACCACAACCAAGGGATTGTTTCTTGAGATACAATGGATCTTCGGGAGGTCAATATGATGAAGACAAGTCAAAGAAGGGGAATGGAGGAAATGGAGGCAATGGAGAGCCACCATTTTCACCCTCATCATCATCATCATCATCATCTTCTACCTCTTCTTCAGTACATCAGCCACACAAGTCCAAGAGCACTGGTAAATCTCCTTTATTAAAAATTGATGTTAAGTTCAAATTGCCAATGTTTAATGGTGAAGTAAATGCAGACAAGATAGACATCTGGATTCAACAATTGGAGGTCTATTTAAGAATACATAACCTTCAATATGACGATACCAAAATTCAATTAGCTTCTTTGAGAATGGAAGATGCACCACTTGTTTGGTGGGAAGCCAAGACACAGGAGGAAATCAAGAAACATGGTAAGATTATTCTATGATGGTCAGATTTTATTACTCCTATTAATTGTCAGTTTTATCCATTAGCTCATATGCAAAAAGGCATCGTGAACTGGCAGAACTTTAGGCAGTTAAAGGGACAAAATGTGCAAGAATACACATAGGAATTTAGGTTAAGAGATCTTTTATTAGGGGTGGATTTGGAGAGCCAAGACACTTTCTAAAGTACATTGGAGGATTACATAGCTACCTAAAACATACTATTATCAATTTTAACCCCAATAGTCTAGATGAAGTTTGTGTTTAGGCAACACATCTAGAAGCTAGAGGGAAGAACACTCCTGAAGAGGGTAGGTAGAAACATTTTGAGGGTAAAGTCAAGGAAAATTCCCCAAAAGGTAAAAAAAAAAAGAATGCATTTGTTAAGAAAGAGGGAAAAAAAATTATTTGTAAACATTGTTCAAAAGAAGGCCATGATGAAACTCATCGTTGGAAATTACATCCGAAATTGAGGCCAAAGAAACCCAATAACAAAGGGAAACATAAAATTTCTGCTACAACTCAACATTACTTAGGGTTTGATTCAGGTGATGAGACTAAAATTACAGCCATGGGATTGAAGAACATGGAGGGAAAAGAAATTGAAACTAAACCCACTACCAGTACATCAAACTATCACATAAACACTCCAAATGAAGAAGAAAGAATAGAATTGTTTCATGTGAGGATCATATCCAAGCATACCATCTCCATTGGGTTATATTTGTAAGGATTCAAATCTACAAGTTACAAGGAAATGTATATTGAGGTTTGTAATCACTACAAGCTTTGTTGACACAGTTGAATTAGATGTGGTTCCGCTTGACATAACGGGTATTGTATTGGTGAGTCCTTACTTGTATGATAGGAAAGCAATCTTCTATCGCCATGAGAACAAGTATCATTTATTCAAATATGGCAAGGATTTCATTGCTAGAGTGCACCGCAAGAAGACAAATATTGCTTTGGTAAATGTTGGACAGGTAAAGAGGCTGGTAAATTCAAGTAAGAATTTTTCTCTTCTTATGATTAAGCCAAAGATGATATTAATCATGAATATTTTGAGGGATGTGATCCTAATTTGAAATCAGAATTATATGATGTGGTTAATGGGCATCATGAGATGTTTCAGGAGCCAACGGGATTGCCTCCAAAAAGGGAAATTCAACATGAGATTCAGTTGCAGCAGGATTGTCCTCTTCCAAACATCGGTATGTATCACATGTCGATAATGGTGAATGTTGAAATAAAGAAGCAAATCAAAGAGATGTTGGATAAAGGTACCATAAGACCAAGCACCTCGCCATGCGGTTCACCCATAGTCTTGATACCAAAGAAACATGGGACTTGGCGCATGTGTGTATATTTCCGAGCTTTGAACAAAATTACGGTAAAAAATCGTTACCCGCTCCCAAGAATAGATGATTTTCTTAATCATATGAAAGAAGAAAATTTTTTCGCTAAGTTAGATTTATGACATGGATATCAAGTAGGAATTGTAGAAAGTGATATATGGAAAACTGCATTCAAAACCAAACAAGGACTCTTTGAGTGGCTAGTTATGTCTTTTGGTTTATATATTGCACCCACAAATTTTATGTGGGTTATGGATAATGTTTTGCAACCATTCCTTGATGAATTTTTTATTGTTTACTTAGATAACATTTTTATTTGCAACCATTCCTTGATATTTTGAAGAAAGAGAAATTTTTTCTTAAGATGTTAAAATGTGAGTTTGGAAAGACTTATTTGGTCTATTTGGGAAATATTGTAGGAGGAGGAGAATTGAGGATTGATCCTTCTAAAATGGAGGCCATTATGAATTGGCCCACACCCAAAATAGTTACCTAGGTAAGAAGTTTCTTAGGTGCAGATCAATATTGGAGGAAATTTATTGCTAACTTTTCTTCCATCGTAGCTCCTATGCATTCAGTGACAAGTGTGAAGAAAGGTTTCAAATGGGGAAGCAAAAAACAACAAGCTTTCAAAGCTTTAAAAGACAAGATTAGTTCATCTCCAGTCCTTGCACTACCAAATTTGAGACAACCATTCGAGATACAAACCAATGCTAGTGACTATGCCATGGGTGCAGTCCTATTGCAGCATGGTAAGCCTATCACCTTTCATTCAGAAACTTTTAATGGTGTTGTGACTAATTATCCTACATATGACAAAGAACTATATGCGTTGGTACAAAGTGTCAAGAAGTGGAAACACTAGTTGATGGGTAAAGATACTATTGTACACACCGATCACTAACCATTACAGTACTTGCAGTCGCAAAAAAAATTGTAGCAATCAAGACATTTCAGGTGGATGGGATTTCTTCAAAAATTTCACTTGCTTATAAGGTACAAAAAATGTATATTCAATAAAGTTGCAGATATTCTTTAGAGACCAATCATTAGTGCTTCTACTTTACTCAAAAATGATTCTATTGTACATGAGAGTTACATAGAACAATATGCACATGACATCGATTTCAAAGATGTGTATGCTAGTTTGAGTGAAGGGAATCAAGTTGAAGAAAGATATTATCACATGCATAACAATTTGTTGTTTCATTTGGGCAAGCTATGTATTCCACAAGGAGAGAGGCTAAGTGCCATGAGAGAAGCTCATTCTTCTCTTATTGCTAGACACTTTGGGGTAAGAAAAATAGTGGCACATCTACAGAGGTATTGTTATTGGCCTCGCATGATAGATAGTGTGTCATGTTTTATAAGAGGTTGTTCTATGTGTGCAACAAGTAAGCCTAGTAATAGGAAGCTTGGATTGTACACGCCACTACCGGTACCATCAAGGCCATGGGAGAGTGCCTCCATGGACTTTGTTGGAGGTCTACCTATGTCAAGAAAGAAACATGATTATCTTTTTGTAGTTATGGATCGATTCAGTAAAATGTGTATACTTATGCCATGTAAGAAGACCATTACTGTTGAACATATTGCGGAACTTTATTTTCAAAATTTTTGGGTTCATTTTGGATTTTCCACTTCTATTGTTAGTGACAGGGATTCCAGGTTCATTGGGAATTTTTGGTCAAATCTATGGAGAATGATGGACACAAAATTGAAAAAGAGTACCGCTTTTCTTCCACAAACAGATGGACAAACCGAAGTGGTGAACAGAAAAATTGTGCATCTATTGAGAGGATATTGAAAAAAACATCCTAAGTTGTGGGATGAAAAACTGCATTACATTCAACATGCTTACAACTGGGCAAAGAACTCTTCAACACAAGCCTCACATTTTGAAGCATGCTTTGGGTTTTTTCCAAAATTGCCATTAGACTTCATCTTTGGGAAGGATGTTGCAATTGATGGCCATAGTGATATTGATAAGGCTCGAAATTTCATTGAGAAAATTCAGAGGATACATCAACAAGTTCAAGAGAAACTTAAGAAAATTTAAATAAAATACAAAGAAAGGCATGACAAACACTGGGTTGATCATAAGTCTCAAGAGGTAGATGAGGTATGGATGCACATTAGAAAAGAAAGGATGAAAGGGGAGCGTAAAAAACTCAAACGCATTTGCTATGGTCCTTTCAAGATCCTAAAAAAAGTTGGTAATAATGCATTCCAACTTTATTTTCCTTCGTACATGCAAATGTATTCAGTTTTTAATGTTGAAAAATTATGCTTGTATGAGCCTCCATTGATCGATGAACAAGGAAGTGATCTTCAACTTCCTTCTATGAAATATTTCTCGCCATAATTTCTGGATGAGCTCAAAGAAGATATACCTTCACAGGAGGACAAGAGCATCAAAGAGGGGAAGTGTTGACTACCTTCAAGTTGGGCTCAAAGGCACTAAACCAAGCAAGGAAAAATTGATGGAGAATGAAAAGGTGAGGGAGTTGTACGCTCATCTACTGAATAGGTAACCAAGTCTTTTGGGGTCCAAAAGCCTCCCAATGGGGAGCAACGATCACGAGTTCATAAATTTTTCTCAAAATTAAAAGTTACAGGATTGGATTGAAACCATGATGGTTTTGTAGATTTCGTCTACCTTATTATGGCGCTGTGAACGGTTCGAAAAACCGATGTCATATGAGGAATATATTGTGTTATGATCGAAAATGGCAGGACACGGGTGTTATTGAACTGTGATTATGTCAACAAAAATCAATGCAAGAGGAATGAACGGTGGAGATTAGATCACATAAGCAGCAGTGGGAGATCAACAGTGGATGATGAATCATGATTTCGCATTTCATAAATAATAGCGGATATCGTTAAGAGTTTGCACGGTATGTTAAATAGGTTGCAATGTGATGTAGTAAATTTAAAATGTGATGAGATGAGGGGAGCCACGTGTCGGCATTGTGCACGAGCACACATCGCATAAATTATGGTTTTAGCGTTACTAGTGCCAAGTTAAACTTGCGAGCAAGAAATTTGCAATGCGCTGTGATTCGTTGCGTATTGTGGGGCCCGAGAACCCTATTCTACGTGAATATAAGTTGTTTAAGTCTATGTGTGATCTATTTAAAATGTAAGCAATGTTTGATCATGAATGTGTATGTTTAATGAAACTCCGATATTGTTTCCGCTAACCTATAAGCCACTTAACAGTTGGGGGTGCGCATGTGGCCACCACCCTAACTGTAACAATAAATGTGCAGATTAATAGGGGGAACGGATAAGGTTCATCCCTAATTTAAATCCAGTTAAATGTAGTTCTCCACATTTAGTGGAGTTTTCCTAGGAGATATTGGGAAAAAGTGTAGGAGGCTCATTATTCGACCATTCTGAGTGAATGAAGAGTCATTCTTGACTAATTGGAGCATGTTGAAGCCATTGGGGCAGATAAAACAGCCATATGAGCATTGTAACTACATGTAATAGAAAAATTTTGAGCATAATGAAAGAAGGACAAGACATTGGGAGCTAGACCAGAAGATGTAGCCCAGGAGGGGTGAACTGCTTCATCATGCCTGCTATGTAAATTTCATGTGATGACTTATTTCTCTATTCTACATTTTTGTTCAGTGTTATTTATGCTTATTTTATGCTTCTAATTCACTAAATTTCATATATAATTCATGGAAAAACTACTTAATCCTTATGTAAACTAATGAACCAATTATGCACATGTTTTTAAAATTAAAAGACCCTTAGCACAACAAAACTAATACAGTCATTTCAGATCATGTGTAGCAAATGTATGGTCTCGTGTTCACTAGATACATTAGCGAACCCACTAACTGTTGGTAGACAGTAGCATCCACTACCTCTCAATAAGTAGCATCCTCTTTCCTCCAATTTCCTGGAAGAGGATTATCCATGGGTTTGCAACTCTCCATGTTAAACTTGCCCAATATCTCCTTTGCATACTTGCCTTGAGACACAAAAAATTCACCATCCCACTGCCATATTTCCAATCCAAGGAAATAATTAAGGAGGCCCATGTCCTTCATTTCAAACTCCCTTGCAAGATCCTCCTTGTATGAGTGTATCAGTTGTTCATCAATAGTCAAAATTAGGTCATCAACGTAAAAAAAAATGATCAATAGCTTACCCTAAGCCACAATATGGTACAGGTTTGCATCTGCTTCACTTTTGGTGAAGCCCAGTCTGGTGAAATAAATGTCTATCCGAGTGTACCAAGCATGGAGTGCTTGCTTCAGCCCATACAATGCTCTTTTGAGTCTGCACACATGCGACTCACTGTTGAAGATCTCAAAACCTTCAGGCTGCTCTATGTACACCTCTTCCTCAATGATCCCATTGAGAAATTCATTTTTTGCATCCATATGATGAATGCGCCAGCACATATGCGCTGAGAGTGCAAGGATGGATCTTATGGAAGAGTACCTTGCGACAGGCGCAAAATACTCATCATAATTTATCCCCTCGATCTGTGAGAATCCTCGGGCCATAAATCTGGACTTATATTTCTCCACACTCCCATCAGAAACTTGCTTTACCTTGTATATCCATCTTGATCCAACCACTGATTTGTCGACCAGTCTTGGCACTATCTCCCATATATTTTTCTTAACAATGGAGTCATACTCCTCCACCATTGCATCAACCCAAGTTGGTTGTCACACTACTTCCTGAAAGGAAGATGGTTCAATCACAATACATTTGCTCATAAGAGCCATGTATCCAGTAAATCGGTCAAGAGACTATCTATGTCTGCGCTATGAAGTAGGGGCTCCTACATTCTGTGCAACATCAAGTGTCAATCTATCAGCTTCCGTGGTGTGCCTTCTACCATTTCTGATGGATGGATCTGCATGAGTGTTTTCCTCCACTCCATGAACCTCCTCATGTGGTTGATCCACATCTTGATACTCATCCATGGGAACCAGCAGTTCCTCCTCTGCATACAAGTGCAACTCCCTCTCAAGGGAAAATCACATGGCTTTCTCCTCATCAAATTTTATATCTCATCGCACAACATTCATTCTCTTGTTTGGAAAATACACACGATATTGGTTGTTTTAGTGTATCCCGCAAAAATCCCAACCTCAGTTGTTGGTTCCAGCTTCTTCCTGGCATCCTTGGTCACATGCACATAAACAAATGAGCCAAAATTCGTAGTGTGTGAAACATCAAGTTTCTTACTAGTGAAAGCCTCTTCAAGTGTACTCATGCCAAGTACTCTATGAGGACAATGGTTTTGCACATGTATCACTTTATTGCATGCTTCCACGTGACAGATGCATCGGTAGGCCTTGATCATGCAACATCACTCGTGCTCCGCCCATAATAGTTATTTTATTCCTCTCTGTGACCCCATTCTGCTATGGGTTATGAGGCGCTTTGAGTTCTCTTCAAATTCCTTCTTTGCTGCAGAAGTTCTTGAATTCATTAGAGATGTGTTCTCCACCATTATCACTCCTGAGAGCCTTCACTTGCTTCCCTGACTCTTTCTCTACCAGTGCCTTAAACCCATAGAACTTAGAGAATGTTTGATCTTTCTTCTGCATGAAAAATATCCAGCACTTACAAGAAAATTCATCAAAAAAGTACATAGTACTTATGTTTTGTTGTTGAAGCAACTGAGAAAGGACCACACATGTCTGTGTGAACTCTCTCAAGGATAACCGAAGCTCAGTTTTCCTTCTCATAAAAGGTGGCCTTTTCATATTTTCCCATATTACATCCCTTGCATGTGTCTGACTACGCAAGTGTACCCTTAGGAAGACCAATATAATTATGTTGCATGACTTTCAAGGCTCCATGGTGAAGGTGGCCCAATTGCTTGTGCCATAATTCACCCTCATCCCGGCTCACCACTTGATCTACCTTGCCCATCATTGTTGTGCAACCATCTACCTCCATCTTGTAGAGATTCTTAACTTGAATCCCTATCCTCTTGGCTTTTCCCATTCTTTTATGTCATAGGAAAGATTTTCCATCACTAAAAACAACATCATAGCCTCTATCCTCCAACATTGCGACTGAGACCAAATTTTTCTTCAGACCTGGTACATGCATCACATATTTTAATTGAGATGGTTTACCTGACTCCCTCTGAAAGGTAATGGTACCAATCTTGGTAACACTGTATCGTCTGTTGTCGCCCATTTCAATATGCATCTAGAGATCTTTCTCCTCCAAGTCACTGAAAATTTCCTTATCTCCCGTCATGTGAAAGGAAGTGCCACTATCAAAATACCACATAGATCCCAATGCACTAGACACCATGTTGAGATTCAATAAAATGATGATCCTAGTGAAAATTAAGCACCTACACTAGGTGGGGCCCGCATGCTATTTTTAGGTGTATATCTATTTTTAGAATGGTGAGCAAATTATATTTATAGCATGAGTCTATTTATAGATGATTGAGAAAATTCTATTTATGGATGGAGTTCTATTTTTGGAATGCATGTGTGAATTCCATTCATGAATCACATGTCTAAAAATATAATGCATGCCGATTATTATTATCTCTTAATAATAATTAGACAATAAATAATAATCTATTCTCTTGAAGAAATTGAGTTCAATTAACTGATGTGGAAAACCAGTTGACTGAAGGAATTTTGAGTTCTAAGGTTTGTTGGTGGGACATGCAAGTGGAATTCATTGTAACTGAGTGATACAAAGTTGTAACAGAGTTGGATGTGTAGTTATGTGAGTTGTAAAGTAGTTTAACTCAGTTAAGTGAGTTAAACTCAATTGTGATAGTTGTAACTAGTTGTAACTAAAGATACACTAGTGAGAGATCAGTGAATTAAATATTAAATTAATTCACATGGAGTGATCTCACATGCAACTGAATATTTACTACTGTTAACTACATGCATGTTAGATCTTGTGGAGACCCTGTTGAGAGATAGGTGAAAGGGAAAGTTTGACTATATGTTATGACATTAGTGGGTGCACTCATGCAACCACACACACATTGGAGATGCCAATGAGGATTGCACAGTCAAGCCAAGGCAGTATCTCACATTCAGGGATTGTGATCAGTAAGGATTTTGCAATGGAGGCAGGTTGTCAGGAGGTAGTAAATTGGTGCATGTGTGAGAAAATTTTTGTATGACAACGTGAGACGATTGTATATTGTACTGAGAGCTCTTGGATTAGATTTTTGTATGAGATTGTTTCATGATCCATGATATATACATAATATATTATAGTGGGGTTTTTAGCTTTATGCTTTCCCGTTAAAAACATATGTGTTATGTGTGATTGATCTTTGTTCACGAGTTTGCAATTGGCGATTAAATTTCCACAAATATTTTAGTAGAAGGATTCTGTATTTAACAATGGCATATAATTATTAGATCAGGAGAATCTGGAAATACATAATTGTATTAAAATTTCTACATGGTATAAGAGCAAATAATATTGTAATATTGAAGTAGTAGCTGAGTTTGTTGGTGGAAATAATTCGAATTTGCTGCAAGAATTTATTGGTGCAAAAATTAAGTAAACATTGAAATGGCTTTCAATGGTTTGCGGTTAGAGTATGCGCTCAAGGGAAACTTGAACTACATTGCATGGAAGGATATGATGGAGATGACGCTTGAAGATAATGGCTTGAAGAAATTCATCGACAGTGGTGTTCCTAAGCCCACTTAGGCGGATGTTGCATTACTTGACGCCTGGAAAAAGAAAGTAGTGAAGACGAGAAGGATTCTATTGGAAGGTGTGTGAGACCATATTGTCTCAAGCCTTCATGGGAAATCCACTCCATATGCTATGTGGAAAGCTTTGACGGATATTTTCCAAAGCAGCAGGGACCATAGGAAATTGGCGCTGAAGGATAAACTCAGAAAGATCAAGGTGGAGAAGGGCGAAAATATTCCTAAGTATCTCACAAAGTTTGTCCAATGTCAGGATGAACTAGGGAGTGTGGGAATAATTGTTTTTTATGATGATTTGATGAGCTTGGCTCTCTTGGGACTTCCTAAGAGTTGCCACAGTTATCAAGACTCTGTCAACGGATGGAAAAAGCTGTCAGATTGGGAACGACTATGGTCGGATCTAGTGCAGGAGGAGTTCAGGGGGAACACCAGAGATGGTTCTTCATCAAAGCATGATGATGAAGAGGATTTTTCTTTGGCTTCCAAGGCAAGGAAAGGGAAGAGGAATAAATTCAACTCAAAATCCGAGGCTAAAGTCAAGAAGCTGGATTTGTCCAAGGTAAAGTTTTTTCACTGTCATGAACATGGGCAACTCACCACTAACTGCCTTTCTTCTCCCTGTTTCTGTGATTTCGGAATTATGGTGTTTCATTTTAGATTGACGTCTAACCCACGGGACGACTTGCATAGTCGGATCCCAATCCATTCGGCCATTGCGTGAATTTTTGGAAAAAATAGATTTTTCTTTATCGGTGCGCCCTGTGTACCCTACCACACCAGTGCACTGTATTATACAGCGCACCGCGCAAGTACTATGTAATAAAAAAATTGAAAACAATTTTTCTAAATCCATGCGCCATATCTGAAATAGGGCACTACTGCTCCATTTAACGAGGATAGAACCATACAGTGTATTACATTGTTTTTGCAGTGCATTTATAATGCCCCACGTACCATATGGTCTATTACATTGTTTTTACGGTGCGTTTATAATACACAACACACCGTACAATATATTATGCTGTTTTGCGGTGCGTTTTTAATATCCCCATGCATCGGCTGCGGTGTGTACCTCATGAAAGGCGCACTGGTGTCTTGAGATTTATTTTATACCTGAAAAGTTGAGAATTTATTTATAGATATATTATTGAATGATATGGTACAGGTTTCATATTGATAAAGAAATGACTGACAAGAGATCAAGTAACAAAAATATTGATAACACATCAAGAAAAGCAAAAAAGGCAAGTTCTTTGTAAATTCTTTATAAAAAATATTATTTTTGAACTATATGTAAGTTTAACTAATATTTATTGTTTACCGTATATCATGTAGAGCCAAGAAATGATGAAGCTCGATATTATTTTTTTGATCTAGGACTAGAAGAGCATAAAATTTTAAAGGAAAAAATGGAAAAGGATGAATCAGGTGAATGAAAAAATACTATCGATCCAATATGAGTTTCTTTTTTTAATTATAATTAATAATATACTTAAAATTATTAGATAACATGTGTCAAATAGTCTACTAATTCACATATGTTTAATGTTCTACAGGGACCAACAACTCAGAAAAGGAATGTTGTTCGAAGAAAAGAAAAAAAATAGAACATGCAAATGAAAATGAATTGCTCCTTAGCTCATCTGGAGTGGTGTTGGAAGTTAACAAAAGTGGGAAAAACTTTTACAAAAGTTTGAGGGATCTAGTGGAACGAATGTATAGATGTTCTTTCCACTTACAATACAAAAATAAATCCAATGATTCCAAGAACCAAATTTTATTTAAACTACATGAAGAGTTTCCAGAGAATTGGTCAATGAGACATGTCAGACTTTTAATAACAAAAACATACAAAAACAAAAAGAAGGAATGAAAAAGTAATATTCCTTTAAATGTTTGTCTAGAATTATTCATAAATATCACTTTTGTTATATTTACTTTTCATATATCAATATAAAAAATAAATATTTTATTGTCATGTTACATTTTCAAGAAGATTATGAAAATATCAAAAGATGAACGAGCTCATATCAGAAATGTGCTAGTAGGAATGTCCAAAAAGGTGTACAAGGAAATGATCAAAGAAATGGACAAAATTGCATCGCAGGAGGAGCCATATCAACAACAACATGCTTCAAATGTAACATGTAATCATTGAATTTTTCGATCATTAGGTACAATAAATAAACAATTTAGCATTAAATATTAATTTTCAAGAATTTTCTTGCAGAAACAAAAAGAAAATGGAACCCATTTAGCACATAAAACAGGACGACAAGGAATAAAAGGGTTGATCTCTAAGTTTGTGAGTAATTGTTACTCCCTTATAACAACTTAACTAGGTTTCATTTTTGTATTTTTTAAGTTTTTTTACAAAAATCATCATTGAATGTCTTCAAACAGGTGCTAACATACAAAAAAGAACCATCTGACAAATTGATTGAAAATGGGTTAAATATGGGTTGTGAGTATCTGTTGGCATATCAGAATTTAATTGTCGAATTTGTAAGCATCTATTGATCTTGTTTTACTTAGCTCTGTCTATAATTAATAGAACAAAAACATCTTTTATATTAATTATATGATTTGTTACGGGGTATGAAACTTGCAGTAAACAATGTATCGAACTGCGCCAACAGATGAAATTTTGGAAGATGGGATGGTACATGGTTTTGAAAGAATGTGTATAGTTTATGAGTCAATTGTTTCTATGATATGTCATTTTTTTTTCTTTTTACATTGATTTATATTATTTAATATTTCAATTTTCATTATTCACACCAATGTATATACACTCATTTCAGTTTATTTTTATGTCTGTAGATGGAAGGTGAAGAAGAAGAAAACAATCAACACCATGAACAAAACATTCCTGAAAATAACCCAATTCATGGAAGTAGCTCTAGCAGTGATAGTAGTTCAAGCGAAGAGTGATGATCACTATGTTTGGATATCAAAACAAGGCATTTTATTTTTTGAAATATGTCAGTGAATTCAGACATTTTGTTTAATGTAATGGACATAGTTTCCCAATTGAAAGACAAATGGATACGAATAATTGTCCCGTTTTGTATGATCAAGACTGTCTTATATATATATATATATAAACATAAAATATGTTTTAATTTAAAATATTTCATTCTCCATTGTCATTCTCAAATGCACTAATAAAAATTTAATTCATATGAATATTGTTATAAGATATATATGTGTCCACTTTTGATGAATAATGAATTTTAAAAAACCACAATAATTCTGATATGATATAACAGATTAATCCAAAAAGCACATTCAAATGCATTAATAAAAATGTAAATAATATGAATATTGTTATAAGATGTGTTGACTTTTGATGAATAATGAATTTCAAACAATCGCAATAATTGGACTGTCCTAGGTCGATGTTTCAAAAAAAAACAAAATGAAAATCGGTGCTTCTCAGTAACTGTCGATCGGTGCATTTATGTGTCTATAGGAAGCGGTGTCGTTGTACAATCTATGGGCACCGCACAAATACTGATACCAGTTATAAATATCGGTGTGTTTGTGTGATACTACGTACCAGGGCATTTATGTATCTATAAGAACCGGTACATTTTTACGATCAATGGGCATCACATGAATACCAATACCAATTATAAATCTCGGTGCCTTTCTATGATACGACGCACCTATGCATCATAAAGGTATATGCACTGGTGCATTGATACAACGTATGGGCACCGCACAAATCGCAAGACCAATTAGAACGACCCCATATGTTGTATGACCAACACTACGCCCAGTGTGGTTTTACATCTAAACGTCCCGATGCGTTCGTTCAACTGAGACAGCCCCGGGGCGCCGTCTTCATGTATGCACCGGTGCGTTAAATCCAAAGTAGAGCACTGATGAAAAAACATCCGTGACAACCTCCGGTCGCCCACTTTTTTTTAGTTGTGTTGAATTTCCTTTAAAATCTCTGCCAAAACCTTCGTAACCATAAATGGATGTTGTAGAAAATGTTTTTTTGACAATTTTGGCCAATTTTATAACACTAAAAACATCCTTTATTACCTCCGCTAGAGGGTCTTTTCCTTGTAGTGAATGGTAATAGAATGTGTGGTAAAAATGCAATGATAAAACATTCCTTGTGTTGCACATTATTGATCTCGAAGTTGATCTAGCTTAGCAATGTCTTGAATCTTTGATCTACTTCCCACACAGTTTCTGTGACCAATTGCTTGATCTCTTTTATCTCCCTAATATATTGGGACTGCGACTTGGGCTTCTTAAATTTAGCATTTAACGCATCCTTTGTTTGAGCCAATGTGGCATTATGATTCCTCGCAGAGTATTTCATATACCAAGATGACGCTATGTCCTGCAGCGCTGTGACTAATTGCGCTTTATTCATATTCTCATCGGTGATGTTTTCCGATCTCCATACTCCTGCAACAAACCAAAATTTCTCAGTATCATTAGATCCCTTGAAAACATGCATATTTGTTGCTTGATCCATGGTAAATGGTGGAAGTGGAGGTGGAGGTGGAGGGAGAATATGGGGATGGGTTGTGATGGGAGTGGAGGGTTGGGGAATCCCGATAGCGGTCTTATGATCTTTAGACTTTATCGACGCACCTCTAGGGGTTGCAGGGTTTATTTCTCCATATTCTCTTTCAGACACAAAAAATGGACTGTAATCACACTCAACGTACTTATCATGATCTACCCTAAACCTATTACCATGTCGCGTAGTTCTGGTTTTCTTAATCCGCAGTACACCCTTTTCACATAACATCATCTTCAGCCTCTTCTTCATTTTCTGCACTGTCAACATCCTCTTTGTCTTTGTCATTTTCCTCATTATTATTCATGTTGTACTTTTCATCCTTATCCTCATCATTCTCACTGTGATTTCTGCTCTCTTAATCACTTACCTCTTTTTCATTATCCACCTCGATGTCCTCTACCTCATCTCTGATTTCTTGTTCATATTTTTTTGACCTATTCTCACTGTCAACTTCTTCATTGTCTTCACTGCCATTACCCTCCTCTGTTTCCATGTCTCCTGCCTCTTTTTGACTTAACTCATCATCTCCTTCATCCTCATCCCCATATTCATTTTAATTTGACTCATTTTCACTCTCACCCTCATGCTTTGGCCTCATAGGCACTTAGCCTCCTTTACTGCTCATACTTCCTTCTTCTCCTGACATGGTGATTAGGGTTTCTTTTTGACAAACTTGGGCCTTCTTGTGAAACTTAGGTAGGAGGAGTGAAATGAAATGATGGTGAGGGCAGCCCTTGCAAATCAGTGATATGGAGGTGCGTTTATGACTGATTTTCTTTGAGCTTGATGAGGGCTTAACTTGAGCTAGTTTGTAATTACCCTAACTCACACTCTTTGACTGATAATTGTTTCCTAGGAGGTAAAAACAAGGTGTTTTCCATGAAGAACTAGGGTTTGTAGGCACTAGGGGTTTGTAGGCACTAGGGTTTGATTATTCCCCTTTAACCATTAAAACACAAAAGCCACTTCAGGAGGAGGAAGAATGTCCACTTACCAATTTGAACTCTTTTGCAGGGTCTTGGAAGCAGCTTAGAGGTGTTTTCTTTGTGCTTGGGAAACTCTTTTGAAATTTGGAGATTTTAAAACCTAAGCACAAGTGCCTGCCCATGTGCATGCCTTCCGGTATCCTGGGCTTACTGCTGCACACCTTGTGCACACCTGCCAGTCCTTGGGCACAGCGCTAGGCAGAGATTGGCTTCTCCGGTCCCTTAGGTGCAACATTGGGTGAATCGGGCTCCTTTAATTGCAGCGTTGGGCGAGTGGGTCCTCCTGGGCATAGTGTTGTACACCTCGTGCAGGCCTATAGGTCCCCTAGGCGCAAAACTGCACACCTCGTGCAGGTCTATTGGTCCCCCAGGTGTAGCTCAGGGCAGAAATGGGCCTGTCAGGTCTCTTCTGGCCTAGGCACAATGCCTGAACTCCCTGTGCATAACGACTTTGGCAGAGAGAATTTGGAGGCCTTCCCAATGTCCAAATTGGGCCCATGATATATTTTTAGAAATATTATCCTGTCTACTTTCCACATATCCTTTCCTCTCTAATTGGAGTTGGTTTGTCTTGTCAAAAGTTGATTCTCCCAAGACTAGTCAAAAACTGTTGAGTGATGGTGCAGAAATGCAGAGTGCTGGTGAAGACAGCTTTTGGAGGCCTTCCTTAACTCCAAATTGAGCTCATGATAGCGCATTGGAAATATCTTCCAGTTTACATTCTAAATATACCTTTTTTTCTCTGATTTGAGTTTATTTGACCTATCAAAGGTTGATTCTCCCAATATTGTTCAAAAAGTGCTGAATGATGGTGCAAAAATGCAGAGTGCTGGTGTAGACCACTTTTGGATGCCTTCCTCAACTCCAAATTGAGCTCCTGATAGCTCATTGGAAATCTCTTCAAGTCGACTTGTAATTTTATTCATCAAGCAAGTCATTTAGACAAAAAAGCTATGATAAAATCAGATTTTCCCAAGTTCACTCCAGTAGTGCAGCAATTCTCCTGTGCTACCTGTATCTTTGACATTGCTCCCAAACCATGATACCTGTGTAAACAGTGAAGAAGGTGTTTATTCTTGGACCTATGATGGAAAAAAACCTCTCGCTTTTTTCAAATTCATCTCTGTTTGGTCAGAAACATAGTTTGAAGCAAAATTGGCCCCAGGTGTGGCAAATGATTTGTCCTTTGGAAAGAATCCTTGGAAAATGATAGAGGCGTGATGTTTATGAGCTGGTATGGCTTTATGATTGTTGATATGACCTCTTAACACTTCTTCAGAAGTGACAAGCTTGTCCATTACCTCATATGCAGACCCTGAAACTGAATGATAGTCTTATTTGGAAATGGTGACCTTGGAATACATGAAACCCTAATTGACCTAGTGGGGGGATCTTTGACCTCTCTTTGACTAAAAATTGGCTTGGAATATTTAAGTGAAAAATAGAGTACTGACCAAGTGGTGTAATGAATATTCAAAATCCAATGTACTTGATTTATCTAAAGAGCCTACAAAGATATTTTTGAGACCATGAATGCTTGAGGAATTTTGTGGAATCATGGGAATGAGTTAGGCTTATAGGAAAACCATAGATGGAAAATGGAGTCATAGGCAAGGGAAAAATAGAGTAATGATATTATGGCTAGGGAAAAGGGTGGAAATGAGAGGCACAACCCATTTGGAGTATGTAGGAGTTACAAGGTGATCATGAAATGGAGAAAGGGTAGGATAGTGAAATTTTTTCTCTAAGGATAATGAAGGCAGTGAGATTTCTAAAACTCACAATGTTCATGGAATTTTGTTTTTATAAATATAGAACCAATATTTAGTCATCTATGGATAGTGAAAATTACTGATGACTAATAGTGGCTCCAGTTGGGGAGGGAAGGTCCTTTTCAAGAGGTGTCCAGAACTTCAGATATCAAATCTCTGAGTTTATGAGGACCAGTGCCTCATCCATTGGGAAGATTTTTCTTCTTTTGTTTGCTGATGTTTCTTTTGAAGTTCTGATTTTCAAAGATTTGAAAAACATTATTTCTTCAACCTCATCTCTACCTACCCAGCCTACTTTGCCTAGCATTTTTTCTTCCTTGGGTGCACTTAAATGGGAAAACCCTTGACATTCTTATCTTTTGAAACAAAAAAATATATATACTTCTACTCTTATCACTTCCAAGAGTTCAGATTATGCTAGTGAACTCATTTATTTTCTACCTAGACTAACTGACTGTCAAGATTAAACTATATGACAGACTTCATTCTCTAAGCTATTGACATGAAATTGAAAACATGATTTGAACCAGGATTAAGTAATCTAATTCGCCATGTGTTGTGGCATTGGAGCAAGCTGCACACAAACATTATTTTTGTACAAAAAAAAGTAGAAAGTATGATGGTTTTGTTTCATCATTTTTAATCATCCCTATATTTCTCTTTGGTTCAGATTTGATCATGGAGAACCAATATCTTTTCTTCCTATTCTATTCCTACTAACAAGTCAAGTTTAGATGTTTTGACAATTTCTCATTCACTAACCTATTAGCAATAAATTGAAAACATGTTTCAGCCATTATTAGGCTAGATGACTAAACAAGACTCCTTTTTGAACAAGTGGTGGCATTTATTCTTGCACACTTTTAGTATTACTATTTTTTGGGTATGGGGTTGTACCTCTTTTTCAAATCTACACTCTTTTTCTTATTTTCTCTATTTTTTTTTTTCATTTTGCATCATTGTTATAAGATTAAAAACTATAAATATGCTCATAGTGCTGAGCTTATTTTCCTTCTTGTCTATCGTAATATAACCTATACATGATATTCATTTAGTTGGTTAACTCCCTTTTCCAATATAACCAATCAAGAAAATGATTCCATGAGTGATCTTGGTTCAACTCTTTGAGTATGAGGAAGAAATGAAAAGGCCACTCCCACCTCACTTGTGTTTGAACAGTAGTGCCTAAAATTTTCTTGAAATTATGCATCAAACTGCTCTTGACATGTTTTACTCCCTCTTCAAATGTCTCTAACAAATCAGCAAAGGGATCTTGAAATAATACCTGAATGTGAAGATTTGGAAAATAAGCTTGATCCACGACTGCTTCTTCCTCCATTTGGCTAAGCTTGAGATTCTTTTGGGAAAGAAACTCCACCTCTTCCTCATGATCATCAGAACTAGCAGCCTCATCATAAATTGCAATGTTGTCTTCCAGCAAACCTGATTCTTCATGAGGCAAGGTTGCAGTATATAAATCAGTAGGAGAGTAAACAAAAAAAGTCTCTTTAAATGAAATATTAGAAGCTGGTTATATGCCTAGACCTTGATTGATTTCTTCTTCAGTTAGAGGAGGATGCATTTTCCTTTTTCCTTGGATAGAACCACAGTTGTTCTCTTGCCCTTATGAAGGTTGGTCATCAGGATGAATGTCTTCTTTTTTGTTAAAATAAATACCCAAATATTGCTGACTTCTGATTGTATTGAGTTTGTCTTTGATGAACTAAAATGAAGCACAAAAAAGAGGTAAAGAGCCTTCCCTTTATCCCAAACTTTCTGCACTTTCTTCTTCACTGTCATAGCTGAGCAGTATCTGCTCATCACTATTTTTGAGTTGTTGAAAACGATTGTATTTGTCCCACAAACTAATTACTGATTGTTCTGTAGTGTTAGCTTGAGTCTGGAGGACATAATCATCATCATATTGATCATACTTGGGCAGATTATTCATAGGATGAATGTCATCCATTATGCATACCAGATTAGCAGATTGTTCCACCATATTAAAAGGAGAGTGTTCATGGCCAATAACTTCTCCTTGATCAAGCTGAAATGATTCAAAGCACAAGGGTAGAGACTCAAAAGTTGTTGGTTGATCCTCTGTTTCTCATTCTGTAATCCCAGCAACTACACCAAGATGTCTTAAGGGGAGAACTTCTGAACTTGAAAAAAGTTTTGCATTATCCATTTCTTCCCTTACTGAAACTTTAGAGTATTCCACCTTGTTTCCATTTTCAATTTTCTTGTAATGCTCTCTTAGTAGTGAAGCACAAGGTATAGGAAGGTATCTAGTACTTACTTGACAACTTTCAGCATCTTCTTCTTTATAATCTTTCTCAACATGCATATTTTGATTGTTATTATTGCCCTGTAATGACTCAGTTTGTTCTTCCCAAGGAAAAGGTATAAGTTGTTTTGAATAAGAAGCACCAACCTCAACCTGGTACTCTTCCACTTTCCTGCCAAGTATATGCATCATTTTGCTGATTGTATCTGTCAACATCTCTAGCTTTACCTCTAAAGATATCAGTCTCTCTTGATCTGCTTTGTCTTTCTCTATTACTCTTAGCTTTGCCTCCCTATTTAGTATGTTGGCTTCCACATCAACTACTATCCTTTACATTTCCTTCAAGGTAGAAGGATCTCTTTCTCTTATCTGGAAAGCCATCTCTGGGTCAAAATCATTTGGGTAGTGCAAGAGAGCCCACCCTAGGGGTGGATTTATCTTAGCAGGTATTGCATGGTATAATTTATTGAAAATGGATGAAAAGTGTTTTACTGTCTCCCCTGGATGTCTTTTCAAATGGTTGCATTCCTTTATGATGAGAAGAACATTTCCCATGACTGCCCACCTATCTAAGAAAACTTGAGTGAATTGATGAAAATTGCTAATGCTTGGAGCTGGAAGGTGTCAACGCACCGGTGCGTGTCATCTAGATAGTGACCCGGGGCGGTCGAAGTTCCATGCACCGAGTTGTCAAGTTCTAAAACTGCACCAGGCGCACTGTTGGTGATACAATGCACTGGGCCGTTCTAATTGGTCTTGGGATTTGTGCGGTGCCATAGGTCGTATCAACTCATCGGTACGTATTATTATAGAAATGCACTAGTGCACAGTATCATACAAACACACTGATTGTTCTAATTTGTATTAGTATTTGTGTGGTGCCCATAGGTCGTACAAATGCACCGGTGTGTAGTCTCACATAAACGCACCGGTGCATAGTATCGCACAAATGCACCGAGATTTATAATTGGTATTGGTATTTGTGCAGTGCCCAAAGGTCATAGAAACGCACTGGTGCACATTATCATACAAACGCACCGATGTACAGTAACTAACATGCACCGGTGTTCATTTTGTATTTTTTTAAAACATCGACCTCTGACAGTGCAATTATTGTAATTTTTTAAAATTCATTATTCATCAAAAGTTGACACATCTTATAACAATATTCATATTAATTAAATTTTTGTTAATGCATTTGAATGTGATGTTTGGATTAATTTGTTATATCATATCATAATTATTGTGATTTTTTTAAATTCATTATTCATCAAAAGGTGACACATATCTTATAAGAATATTCATATCAATTAAATTTTTATTACTGCATTTGAATGTGATGTTTGGATTAATTTGTTTTATCATATCATATCATCAGATTTCACATCTCTTCATTATAATATTTAATCATCCATAAATTTAATCATGTTGTTACATTTCACAGTGATACATTCTTTCAAAACCATGCCATTAGGGGAATTTTGAGGTCTAAAATGGGCCTCTTAAGGAAAATGTACAATCAAAATTCATTTTATGAGAACTAATCACATTTTAGGGGATGACATCATCCCTAATGGTTGAGGTGGCATTGCTTGAGTTAAAGGTACTTAATTGTCACATTCTCAATGTTGGATAAAAACCCATGGCTAACCATGGTAGTGTTCTAAGTACTTTTAAAGTCAAAGTAAAGTACTCATAATAAATGTCATTTCACACTTTTTGAATAAAAATGTATTATTGTCATTTCATATTTCTTGAAAAAAACAATGCATATCCCTATACATTTATTATATTATATTATTTTATTTTATTTTTATATAGTATATTAATTACATGTTATTATACAATTTAAATAATATAATTTTAATTAATATCATATAATATAATTAAGAATTTATAAATTTATATTTATATTTTATTTTAAGCTATCTAAGTACAAAGGACAAATGCATTAGTTGTTCAATGATAATAACTTTTTCTTCAAAATCTCATTCTTATTTATAGTCACATCAATACAATTTTTTCATTAATTTTATTTTGGTACAACTTTTGAATTGAATTTAACTATGGTTACATGGATTGTGGTGCAAAAAGTGAATTGCAAATTCATAAATATTATTTTATTGGTTTAGCAATTATTTTATTATTTCCTTAGGAGGCCCATTTTAGAGCTCAAAATTCCCCTAATGACTATGCCATTTTTCAAGATTTCATCTGTTGGTGCAGTTCCATAATTTGTTTCCTGCAAATTTTATAACCCATAACAAATAATATGTTTAATATAAAAGATTTATTTGTTCTATTAATTATAGATGGAGCTAAGTAAAACAAGATCGATAGATGCTTATAAATTCCACAATTAATTTATGATATGCCAACATATACTCACAACCCATATTGAACCCAATGTCAATCAATTCGTATGGTTCTTCTTTGTATGTTAGCACCTGTTTGAAGACATTCAATGATGATTTTTGTAAAACAACTTAAAATATACAAAAATGAAATCTAGTTAAGTTGTTATAAGGAAGTAAAAATTACTCACAAACTTAGATATCAACCATTTTCTTCCTTGTCGTCCTGTTTTCTGTGCTGAATGGGTTCCATTTTCTTTTATTTCTGCAAGAAAATACTTGAAAATTAATATTTAATGCTAAATTGTTTATTTATTGTACCTAATGATCGAAAAATTCAATGATTACATATTACATTTGAAGCACGTTGTTGTTGAGATGGCTCCTCCTACAATGAAATTTTGTCCATTTCTTTGACAATCTCCTTGTACACCTTTTTGGACATTCCTACTGGCATGTTTCTGATATTAGCTCGTTCATCTTTTGATATTTTCATAATCTTCCTGAAAATGTAACATGACAATAAATTATTTAATTTTTATATTGATATATGAAAAGTAAATGTAACAAAAGTGATATTTATATATAATTCTAGAAAAAAAAATTAAAAGAATATTACTTTTTCGTTCCTTCTTTTTTATTGTTGTATGTTTTTGCTATTAAAAGTCTGACATGTCTCATTGACCAATTATCTGGAAATTATTCCTGTAGTTTGGATAAAATTTGGTTCTTGGAATCATTTCATTGATTTTTGTATTGTAAGTGGAAAGAACGTCTATACATTCATTCCACTAGATCCCTGAAACTTTTGTAAAAGTTTTTCCCCCTTTCGTTAACCTCAGCACCACTCCAGATGAGCTAAGGAGAAATTCATTTTCATTTGCATGTTCTATCTTTTTCCTTTTCTTAGAACAACATTCCTATTCTGAATTGTTGGTCCCTGTAGAACATTAAACATATGTGAATTGATAGATTGTTTGAAACATGTTATCTAATATTGGATTGATAGTATTTTTTCATTCACCTTATTCATCCTTTTGCAATTTTTCCATCAAGCTTTTATGCTCTTTTGGTCCTAGATCATAAATAATCTTATCAAGCTTTGTCATTTTGTAGCTCTGCATGATACACAGTAAACAATACATATTAGTTAAACTTACATATATTTCAAAAATAATATTTTTTGTAAATAATTTACAAAGAACTTGCATTTTTTTCTTTTCTTGATGTGTTATTAGTATTTTTGTTACTTGATCTCTTGTCAGCCATTTCTTTATCAATATGAAACCTATACCATAGCATTCATTAATATATTTTATAAATAAATTGTCAACTTTTCAGGTTAAAAAAAAATATCAAGAAACCGGTGTGCTTTTCATGTACGCACTGCTCAAACAGTATAAAAAACCGTACGGTGCTCTATTGAAAGAAGAAGCACCGGTGTGTTACATGTCAACCATCGCACCGATTAACACAGAAAAAATAATAAAAATCGTCGAGTGTTAGTTTTGTAGCATATGGTGTCATGGATGGGGCGGTGCGGCCTATTCTTATAAATGCCCCGTGCAAACAAGGGACCACCGTATGGTCCTCTCTGTCAACTAGAAGACTGGGTGTGGTGTGTTATATGTTACATGGTGCAGCGATTAACACAATAAAAATTGGTTTTGCAAAACAGTACGTTCGCGGTGCACCATAATGAAATAGCACACCGGTGCCCTATTTTACATATAGCGCACGGATTAAAAAAAAAATTGTTTTTAAATTTTTTATCAAACAGTATGTGCGTGGTGCACTGGGATAATCCAGTGCACCGATGCGCTAGGTTACGCTGAGTGCACCAATTAAAAAAATTATGTTTTTTTTAAATTCACACAAAGGCCGACATGGATTGAGATCTAACTATGCAAGTCGTCTCTTGGGTTGGATGTCATAGGCCTATATATAATAATACAAACCCTATAAATCTAAAATGAAAAGCACTAATTCTAAAATCACATAAATAGGAAGAAGAAACGGTAGAAACAAAAAGAATGAAGGGTTTAGGGTAAAAATAGATTATTTTTTGTTTCTGAAAATGAACAACAAATTGAAATTTTTTACTTACTGCGTAAAAAAAACTGCAGAAAAAATGAAAAAAACAATAAAATTTAATCACGAGATCATTTGAAATTCTATGCTATAGGGTTTGAATCACCAGAGGCTTGGAATTCTGATTGTCTGAATAATTCTATTCAAACGTATTTTGTTGCTCCACAGTGCTCTTGTGCTCTCTTGCTCTAGGTATGTCTCCTGCAAATTTTTGGTTGAATTTTGTAAAAATAGCGAAATAATGAAAAGTGTTTAGTATTTAAAGAATTGTTTTATGAAATTAGATTTTCAAAAATATTTTTCCGCCCATTTTTCAATTTATTGATTTTTCTTTCACTTAAAAAAATAGAGTTGTGCTTTTTTTATTTGCGATTATTCGTCACCGGTGCGTCACTTAATAGCAATGCACCAGTGCGTCCATTGATAACATGACATCGGTGCGCAGTAACTAAAATGCACCGGTGTGGTTATCTGTACATTAGCACCGATAACAATAAGTCCATCTTTAAGGCACTGAAATTACTTTTAGGTGTGTGCACCAAAATTTATTGTTTATTTTTTGCAAATGCAGGGAGAAAATATCATAATTATATTGAATAGACAATTCTTCAAAATCCATCTCATTCGATAATATTTCTCAAATTCCATTGTGGGGTTCTCCCTATCCATGTCAAGACGTAATATTTACTTCAAATTTTATTTATATTTTCATTATCTAATTGAATTTATGTTTTTTATCCATGTCAATCATGCACATATTAATTAAATTTATAATGTATACAAATTTGCAGGTTCATGCAGATTCAGAATCGAGTTCAAATGCACAAAATATTCAAACAGCTCCAAAACGTCGGAAGCTCTTATCAGGAACAACATACCGCAAGGCTCATTTGGTAGATGAAAATGGACAATTGCTTCACCCTGCTAATTGTAACAATATTACATCTTCTAGCCACAATCCTGGATGAATGATGGTAATAATTATAATTTTTTGGTATATTGATTAATGTAATTATTTTAATGTCAAACCAATTAATCACGCAATATTGTCAACGTTCTTACTAATTGATATCATATATTTGTACTAATCATGTTCAAATATTTGTTTAAATTATTATGATTCTAGTGATTATGAGCGACCGACCTACCATCTTCCGTTACACCCCATGAGAATGTCAAATCGAGAGAAGACTGAATTAAGAGAAAAAATCAAAGAGGAACGAGACCAAGAATGGTTGAATCAACCATCGATTCAATTTCGGCTACATCCAGATGCACCAATTAGGAATGCCTACAACAATAGTAGTTCTTCACAAGTTGGCAATGGACTCAATCAAATGGAGGTTGGTATGGATGATTACTTAAGGGATATGACTGCCATGGAGACAATGTTGTTATATGCATTCCAAAACAATGATCAGCTAGGGGATGATGCTCATATCATTGACACCATTTTCGAAAGCCTTAAATTTTCTTCCACCACCCCTCTCTTTGGACCTAGTGGTCAGTCAAAGTCTACCCAGTTGGGGACAATGATGTTACTGTACAGCTTGAAAGAAAATTTTGGCTTTTTGAATGCATGTTTCTCCAATTTTTTTAGGTAAGTTACCATAAAGTCTTCCCTTATATAAATTTGAGAAATATAATCAGTACACAACGAACATTACAAATGGTCAATTTTATGAACTTTAATAATTATATCGGCATTAATGTACATTTATTAATATTTTCCATGATCACCAACTACAGGTTATTCAAAGATAAGGTTCTTCTGAGTAATAATGTCTTGCCCAGTAGCTATGAAGAGGCAAAGAAATTGTTGAAAATGTTGGGTGTTGAGTACCTATCATATCATGCACGTCCAAATGATTGTATTATATATATATGATAATATGAAAACAAAGAGATATGTCCAAAATGTGGGCATGACAGGTATGATAAATCAAAAAATAAGGGTAAATCATGTGGTCCTCCTTTTAAGATATTGAGGCACATGCTTATAATCCCAAGGATTCAAAGGCTCTTTCATTGCAAAGAATTAGCTATGTTGCTGGGATGACATGCCTCACATAGAAGTGAGTTGGGAGTTATGTGAATCCCAACTGATTCAATAGCCATGAATCATATAGAGGATACATGGCCCGAAAAATTCAAGGATGAAGTACAAATTCTACAACTAAGCATAGCCATGGATGGCGTCAAACCATATTCCCTCCAGAACACCAACTATTTTGTTTGGCCTATAGTAGTGATCAATAAAAATATCCCCCCATGGTTTTCCGTGAAGAATGAACATCTTATGTTGGTGTTGGCTAAAAAGGAGGTCCTTGAGCAAGACCCGAGTTCAGGATAGAGGCCAACAAGGTTTCTGCATTAGTCTAGCACAACGCCAACATTTTCACCCTATTCCAAGGAGCAAAGTGTCTCACCCAAGGCTTGTCGTGACCTTAGTAAGGTTATGAGACAGATCAAGTATCAAACGGTTACAACCATGAAGAGCAACTAAAGGAACTTGAAACAGCAAACGGATCTCGCTACTATGTATAATCTATTACTCATTAAGCATGTTCAGGATGCTGAATTAAAATTTAAAACAGGGAACACATTCACAATAAGAAACTAATTAGTACTCAACTCAGAACATCAAACACAGCAACAACCATATTTCATTATCATTATAAAATGGCATAAATCACTCCGCAGAGTCTATTACAAGGTGATTTAGTACAACAGATATCTAACATATCTCTCCTACAGCTCTCTCACTTAGCCCTCTGCCAGACTAACTCTCCTGTCTATGCTGGCTGATTGCCTATTTGTTCTTCCGCCAACGTGACTGTCAATATTTCCTCTTTTCTTGCTCTATTTCTTGCCGCTTCTTCTTTATTAGAGGGAGTTATGATGATCGTCTTTGTCTCCCATACCTGCCATCTGTGCTATTCTCCACAACTTGCGCGCCACCTAACTTCTAGCTATCCGCAACCGTGAAAACGCCATGCGTGCCATGATTGCACTTAACCACCTATTCTCTGCAACTCAAAACTATTCCTTTTTCAAAAAAAAGGCCCCAACAGGCTCCGACCACACGTTATTGACTTGTACCAAGTCAATATTTTCATGCTGCTGTGGCTTCCATCCGTCTGTCTGCTTCTGAGGCTAACTCTGTCTTCTCTATTTCTTCATTCTGTCCAAACAAAGGCCCCAACTCTGAAACCTTGCCCGATGCTGAAGACTTTAGTTCTGCAAACTCATTAATTGCTTTTTTCCATTCCCTAATTAGCTATTAGATTTCGATGGTGACTTTTTCAGCCTTGGTTTCACCTGCTACTGGTGGCTGCTTGCTAAATACCTCTTGAATCTTAGGCCCAGCTTCGGCTGCCATCCACTGTACTGCCTCTGATTTCTTCTTGACTGGTTTCCTTAGCTCTCTGAGGACCTACTTTGTGGTAGTAAAATTCTCCTCTATATTCTGTATTCTAGTTTCCAGTACCTCCTCCTGGTTGTAGAGTTGAGTTATGCCAACGAGGTCTGTGGCCTCTTTGATCTCATGTGAAATTTTCTGAAGTTTTGCTGAGATAGGTTGGGATTTCATGGTTAACAAATTAGAGCATTCATGTAGGTGTTTCAGTAGGTTGTAAGCCTCTTTGACTATCGTTGCGAGGGTTTCCTTCATCTCGGTTACCTACTTCTACTTCTCGGTAACCTTCTCAGCATATATCACGACAGGATCTGGTAATGCTAGTTTTGCTACTAGCGTTTGTCTGATCTCTTGGTTTTCTTTGCTGATATTTGCACATGTTATTTTCACTCGGATAGAACTTACAACCATGGAGCAGGCCGATATATCCTCTGGTGTATTGTTATCCTAGGAAATTACTATTGGCCAAAGGTCCTTGAAGATATCCATTATCATTTCTAGTTGTTCCTGTAGACTTTCCTTCTCCCCTTTTAGCTGATTGTGCTCTTCAGCAAGTGCAAGGACCTGATGTTGTTGCTACTCGAACCTCTGTTGGAGGTCGTTATGCAGCCCCTCTGCCTGCTGTGCTGCTCGCTGGATGAAGTTGTATAGATGTTCAGTCCCCTAGTTCTACATGCTCTCTGTGCCCGACATGTCATGGATTGGCGGTCTTTCTCTGAGGGGTTTCCCACTGGCTATTTATCTCTCTGAGTGCTCATGCGGTGATACGGATTGGTTCTGTTGTGGCATCTGACATTTTGGGTTGCTCATACTAGTGGTCGGTTGAATCTGTTGTAATATTAATTTGGCTTGCTGAAATGTGTTCAGCTCTTTTGGCAAGGGCGTTGTATCTACAGTAAAATATCCTCTTTGAACTAATAGTTCCAGGAAACTACCCTCCCCCACCAGATGTTGGTTAACCTCGGGTACCATATCTGTACTCGAGTTAACTTCTGCCTCGGTGTCCCCATTTTTCTTGTTTCGTAACTTTACAGGGTCTGAGATAGTTGCTGAGGTGGATGGAGTGCGGGTGGATTGGTCTTTGGAAGCAAAAGAATTATGGGGTGATGAATGGTGAGTGTGAGGTGAAGAGGTGTGAGTGTGGTTTGGAGATGATGTTTGAATATTCAAAAATGAGAAAGGATCAAACACAGCTAGCATAGAGGTGACTTGGGTGGAAACCTCTAGCTCTTCTCCAATTGGTACTCCCGTATCCATGGGTTGGGTTTGATCTTCCTTAGTGATGTCAACTATTTTCCTAGGAACCATAATTCTTTCTTTCTTGGCCTTAGGGGTAGCTACTGGTGGTTTAGGTGCCTTACTCTTACGAATTGAAATTAATGTGGTTGCTGGGGGTGAATTGAAAATGTGGAAGGTAGGGAAATCACGATATGTGTAATCATGGATCATGATGAAAAATTTGAAGACTGAAAATCTGAAAAAGAAGGAAACACAGGAAAATCACTTGTGATAGTTTGTATTATCTGGTTTAATTCCTTCACCCTCGTGTCCAGCTGTTCCACTAAAGGTGTTAGTTGTAGTTGAGAAATCCTACTCGCTTTTTCCTCTGGCGTCTCCCCTAGTAGTGCTTTCGGCAGCATTCCCTCGAACAAATAGTGATTTATTCCACTTCTGATCTCCATTCCAACTCCCAGCCATGAACATACTTTGGTGTGGAACACCTTTTCGTCAACCTGAAACTTTAACAGTCTCATTTTGAACGTGGTTTCATCCAAGCAAGTGGATATGATATATGTCTACTTGTGGGTGACCCCAAACCATATCTGTGAGGAATATTTTTCCAACAAGTTCCTCGGAACCCTTTGCTATCTTGCCACCACATCCACCATCTACCTGTACCAGAATGAGAAAGCCTCCTCATTTACATTCTTTATGTTGGGATCTCCCGAGATTCTCCAGGGCATAAACTTCATCGCCATTGGTTGGTCATTTGTGATTTCTGCAAGCTGTCTTACCCCAGGGTGAGTCCATTTCCACATCGCAAATTCCATTATAAGGTAGCTGTAAATGAACCCTGTGGCTCTTCTGTAGTTATCTTCACAAGCCTCGAATAGTTCATTCAGTAGGAATGTACACCAGTTCAGCTGGGTTCCCTGGAGGCAGTGTTTTGTCCAAGTAAATCCCCTCTGCGGACATAGGCAATCCCTCTAGCCCTAGAGTGGTTCTAGCAACTACGGGAACATACTAACATCTACCTTCTTAGATTGTAAATGAAATTCAGAGCAAGGAAAATGACCTACCTTGTCCTGATGCTATGTTGTCATCTTCCGTTGAAGCTTCTTGATTCATTGTTCTCCTCAAGCTTGATACACGTTGCTGCCAACGTTTGATTACCTGTACAGATAGTCAAGACACCACGACAAGCATAAAATCATGAAAAACATAAAACCATTACAATCTATCTAACTGATCAAGGAATGCTAGAAATCTCATTATGAATGTAAACAAGATTGGAAGATAAACATCAGTTACATTTTATTATGATAAAGACAAGGGGAGTTTATAACCAAGCCTTGATGTTGAGGCTCTCCTTCGGCAGGTCCATATCCAAGCACGTTTGTAACACTCTCACACACAAAGATCCAAGATCTCACTATGCTCCAAACACACAAAAACAATCACACTCTGCAGTTTTCTCCTGAAGCTATAGTTGCTTCTCCTTTCTATCATCACTAAGGTTGTAGAGCTGAAGGATGTCTCCTTATATAACAATGGAGGAAGAGGTTATGGGCCCTCAAATAATGGGAAAAGAGCTTATCCTTTAGAGTAGTTCCTATTTCTTGGGAATAAGAAGCCCAAAGGGGAATTCCTTGGCCATATCCTCAAAACAAATTTCCAACTTGCTGCCTCGCGAAGCTTCTAGTCATGGAAGCTTCACTTCTATTTAAAAAAATTTCCAAAAGAGGCTCGACGCGAGTCCGACATTAAGACAGAGCGCCAATCAGCATGGGCCTCAATGTAAATCTCTGCTATCGGTGTGGGTTAGACACTGAGAGGAAGTACTAACCTTGAAAACCAGGTTTTAATAGGAATCTTCCAGAAAAGTTGTAAAGGGAGATGATTTGGCAGACAAAGTGTGGTTCAAGGGTATGTATTCCATGATTGGAAAGTACACAAGGGTCACTGTATGAGTCCTCCAGGATCAAGGAATAGGGAGTACAGGGACAGTGATAATTTCTATGTAATTATGAAGTTTGAACATGAGTGAGGGGTGAAATTATTTACAAGTACGTGCAAGGAACCATACGCTGCTATCGGGAGACCTACAAATCAAGCATAGATACATATACATAACTGAAATCTCTGATGAAAATACATGAATCCATGGTATAGGTGTAGTTATCCATCAAGAAGAGGATCCTCGGCATCGACGTAGCCATCCGAATGAAGGGATCATATGAAATAGATCCATGGTATGGGCGCAGCCATCCGTATAGAGAGAATCAAAATGAGAGAACCCACAGTATGGTCGCAGCCATCCGTCTAAAAGAAACATGTATCCAATCATGGAAAAATCATATAGCCTCGCAACCTGGACTCTAGAGAATAAAATCCAGGGTCTTGTGCTTCGTCACGACCTGATCAAGTACAATTCAAGCATGCGAATAAATGAGGTGAAGTCGAACATGCAAGAAAATCGCCTGATTCCTAGCCAATGATTTAAACTGTTAACAAGCACGAGAGAAACCACCAATAATGACAATGGTTCTCAAGGTACTACTAGTACAATCCACGAAATTTGAACAATGAGCTGGCGTCGAACACCTGCAAAATCACTCAATCAAAGGCCAATGATGAGGACCTGTCATCGAATGCGAAGAACTTGCCATTGAGGCATGCAAGCTCCAAGGTACCAGAAAGGAGTCTCTAGATTGACTTCTTGGATAATGAGCTGAAGTCAACAGGAATCGATTTGTCAAAGGAGGGTCATAATGAATCCCACATCATTGACATGAAACAGAGAAGGTAATATGAGTGTGAATCAAGACTGAAACAGAGGATCAAGAAATGTACAGAATGTAGAAGGATTTTCTCTTGAACATATCAGTGACACGACTCTAGAATTTGGTAGCATTTGACTCAAATAGGATCAAAGGTCATGTTGAAAAAATTGGTAATCGAATGAGAGGAAAACATATTTCCCAAACCCATGGAGGCAAAGTGATAGAGTGAAGATATCCCAACCCGACATGAACTACAGATAAGTGTCATGTTCAAGAGTGACATACTGCCAACACAACTGATGAACAACTTCCATTTTCCCCAACCATTTATGCCGAGCACCTCTTTATTTTTACACAAGCTTGAAGAGGATACCATATGCTTGTCATATAAGTTTGTCCTTCGGAAAAATCCATCCTAGTACATTTTACAAGCCTTAGGAAGGAGGAACTCGGGTAACGTCATGGTCACAATGCCCGATGTCATCATGGTTTAACGAGTCTGACAAAGCAATAACTCGACATATTTTCATATTTAGAGAGTTTGAAAAGAAGCAGAAAAAAAACTCCAGCAGGTCCCTTTTCATAGTAGTCTCATAGATCCGAAGAGGTTGAAAACTATGTCTGAGAGAACCTCTTAGTCGCGATAGGCTAAGGTATTCCTTTTTCGTAAATAATCTATCCCAGTCTGAAAAAGGGGTAAACGTATACTGGGCAGATGATGTTTTGCAGCCTTTAATGAGTTCAAAATGATAAGAGTCTCGACAATATTTTCAATTTTAGAGATTCAGAAAAGATCTGAAGGTTGACTCCTCCTGGAGGAACGAGTGGCATTAAGGGTAGCAACTAGTTCCGGTGATGGTGGAACTTCTATGAACAAGTAAAGGTGAAGAGGCTGGCTAACAAGACCACTCATTCCAGCGGTTCCTCAGGAATGGGTAAAACAATCAAGTGAAGGCATATGATTGGCCAAGTGGATGGTGGTGATGGAATGAGAAAACCAAGGTTCATCTGGTAGAATAGGCTGATAAAATGGCAATCACGAGAGGTAAAATAAGAATCGTTTAATTTTTACACAAGCTTGAAATGAAGAAACACTGCTTGAAGTTGGTTTCATTTTTATGCAAGTTTGAAACAAAGATAAACTATGCTTAGAAACCAATTTCATTTTTACACAAGCTTGAAACGGAAACAAACTATGCTTGAAATAAGTTTGCATGCCCCCAACATGGTGACTCAATTCGAGGTACATGCCACCCAAGCTTCAATCCATAGAAAAGGTAGATGGAGTGAAGGTTCAAATTATGAGATCAAGAGAAAGACTCGACTGGGATTTTACAAGATCGTATCAAAGACTCGAATTGAACAGGAAAGTGTTTCATTGTTTTAACGAGGTTGACACATTAAAAGAACTATAATCATGTCCTAATTCATTTTTTAATGAGGTTGACATAGAAGACGAACCATCCTCAGAAGAGCTTGTTTCATTTTTTAAGGATCTTGACACAAGACAACGAACTATGCTCTAAAGAGCTTGTTTCATTTTTTAAGGAGCTTGACACAAGAAAATGAATTGTGCTCCGACGACCTTGTTTCATTTTTTAAGGAGCTTGACACAAGAAAATGAATTGTGCTCCGAAGAGCTTTACCATAATGAATAAGAGGTCATGGCTTCCAAGAGGTTCTCATCTGATGGGAGAATAACATCTCAGAAATCAGGATCCAATGCCCCTAGCACATGACGCACAACAGAACTATCACTGTATGCGGGCATGGGACAGGTAGCCACATAATTAACCTGCGGCGGGGAATATACAACCGGTAGATAAATATCTGAAAGAGATGATGGCGGGCCAAGTGCCACATCAGGACGAAATAATGAAAGTTGATCAATGGTCATGATCCGATTTTTGTGTGGAAAACAGATCACTCGAAAGAGGGAGGAGACAAGCGCGCCCATGGCATAAGCATAGTCGCACCCCAAGAGAAAATTAAAATCTAAGGGACCTTGGACCACCATCAATTCTATATAGATGGTTTTCCCTCCCAAAGTAATAGGCAACTTTGGAAGGATACCTAACGGTTGATTGGTTCCTCTGTTAAAAGCCAACAGATTCTGCGTAACAGGAACAAGCGGTGGAGAACCAAAAATTTGCAGGGTATTTGAAGACAAAATACTAACAGAAGCACCTTCATCTATAATCGTGCTAGGTATGGCCACCTCATAGGCCTGTACCGCAGTATCAAAAGGCACATAAGAAGGAAGACGGTATCCCAGAAATCGACTCCAATCAAAGGAAGCGACCAAACTACTTGGAGGGGGCGCCACAAAAATGAGATAGTCATCCCATGGTGTTACAGGAGCAAGAGGAGCATCCTCCTGGACCTCCATCATGGGAGTAGGAGGAGACATTTCTTGAACTATAGGGACTGGAGAATATTTTTCCAAGTCTGAAGGATCTGAAGAAACAAGAAGAATGTGAGGGGGATGAGATCCACTCTCAACAAAAAAGACCTGATGAACCATAGGTAGAATCGGATCAGCCAATTCCATGACCAGTGGGTGATTGGGAATGGATTCTTGAATTGGAACTTCCGAGGGAGTGGGATCGACCAAGGATTACTCTTGACCGATCGTTGAATCAACTAGCAGAGGACTTGAATAAATCTATTGGTAACCAACCGAAAGGCAAGGTGCAGAAAAAGTAGGGTTTTCCAACACTCTCATGGCTTCATCCATGTACAGACAAAGGTGAATGGGATGATTCCCTTCACACAAATTATAGGGATTGGTAATCTTACCCTATTTCTTATGAGTCTTATCATTACTAGTCGAAGATGTGCCACTAATATGACTTCCAGAAGCCAAAGGCAACGGAGGACGACCATCGGACAATGCTTCAAGTACCATGTGAATGCCAGGACAGTCTTGAAGAAAGTGCTCACCTTTGCTCAGCATGTAAGGGAATTTGACTTTCTGTAGAAGATTGGATGGTTTATCAATGGAAGGTGTCTAAGACGCAATAGTCGCAGAGCTAGCCTCTCCTTTATCTGACTTCTTCTTTTTCGTCTTCTTGTTCTTCTTCTTAGCCACCTGGTTACTAGAATCCAGACTTTCACCAGGAGAAGTAGAAGAGGAGGATGAAGAAACAGGCGAAGAAGGGGAGAGGTCCACCTTAGAATCAACATGATGATCTTCAGGTGGAGGGGTTGGTTGTAGAGTGGGCGGAGCACTCGAGACCACAGAGGTCGAGAATAACCAAATAGGAAACCCAACAGTTAACCCCAAAAGGGACAATGTTGCCATATAAGGAGCACCAACATTTACAAAAGCAGGAAAAGGACCAGGATTCCCTTCAGAGGGGATTCCTTGGTTTGTAAACTCTAGAAACGTTTCCATTGAGAACAACCCTAAACAAAAATACTAAGCAAGATAGCTTTAACCAAGAATATTTCATGGATAGTTAATTTTTTAAGACATTGAAACAAAACTCTATTGTTTCATATTTTAAGAGTTAAGAAACAGAAAAACGTGACTCTATCACTTTCAGGTTGAAAACGAGCATGAAAGAACAAGTGCTTGATGATCTTTTCCCTTTTAGAGAGTCATGAAAAGACAAAAATCTCTACTCAGGTAATCTAAGCAAGAGGGTGTACAAAGTTTCCATGAACTACCATATACACCTTGGTGATCAAATGAAAGAGAAATGACCAAGGACTTGACGTACGTGTAGGTAGCCTCGCTAAATGTTGTGTTAGGTGTATCATGGTTACAGGGTGGCAGACTCAGCTTCCTATGGATAAAGGATTTGAACCTATCAGGGTCTCCCTTTATATATGCGATGGTATGGGGAGCATAATTCCGTACTAGTGTTGTCTAAAGCCAGGTGGCGAACGACAGCTACTAGGTTTAACGACGCCGGAACACATCACTATCCTAGACCTCTATCAATGTTTGTGTTAGGTTCCAATTCTTCCTTAGATTAATTGAATAAATTTTATGGTTGATCTTGAATTATGTCTCAATTTCAAGGCCCTATCAAATGTCATCTGACAATCTCCTATATGCAGCTATGTGAGAAAATAAATCTTTTAATTCGATGAATGCTATCTAGTTAAGGGAAGAGTCTCAAACAATGATGCAACAATCAGTAATACTGGAAGCAGAAATTTTTCCTAACTAGATGACTTTCACTATCCAAAAGTAATCTAAAACATTCAATGATGTGAATTATGCAATGTAATCTATGCAAAATCCTCTCTTTTGAAAACTATGCAATTGTAATCTATGCACAATTTCCTTTTTCTTTTGAAAGAATAAGAATGCACTAAATGCATTTTTCGATGAAATGAGAATCTACTTAATGCATGCTTTTAATGAAAGAGAATGCACTCAATGCGATTTTTAGCTTTCAATCATTAAACAATGTAATCTAAGTTCAATGATGGATCTGAAAAACTACTTTTCAATGCAATGTGATCTAATGCATTTTAACAAAAAGAAAACTCTGAGATGAAAAATAAATGAACACAAATTTCCTTAATGGAAGGATGAATGCATAAGGGATGCAAATAAACACTAAGAATGAAATCGTTGTTTCAAACACTTTGTAACGATCCTCAAAAGGCTACAATACATATGAGTTCAAGAAAAAGAGGACTTCCAAAGTGTGGACTCAAAACAAGGCATTCATTCCCCTTTACATGAAGCAATAATAGACAGAATACTTTTCAGCTGAACAACGAGCAATGTAATCTATGCTCACAAGTGAACAAGCGGACCAAATGAACTCGGAAAAACACTTGAAACTTGAACACTCAATCAACCAAAAAGCAAAAGGAAATGAACTAGAGACAAATGACCAAGAAAGGAGACTAAATCAATCAGCAGGGCGATGTCCCACGAAGCATGCAACTAAGAAATTGATACACAATCCTAGAAAAACAAGGATGTAAGGATGCACGTCCGAACAGGAAAAGCAACCAAAAAACAAAACCAACAGGCCAATCAAACCCACTTGAGTGAAGGGGAGAACATGTAAATCATACAAAGAAAAGGATGAGAAGGGAAAGACACACCAGTGAAGGGCATAGGGAAAAACCTTAATTTTTCACGCACCCTGAAATTGGCATGACTTTTGTGGGTGAAACTAGTGCCAACTAGCGCGACTTGCTAACTGACAACTAGCACCAATGTCTAATTGGCACGACTGCTAACTGACAACTAGTGCCAATCGATGCGAATTACAGAAAAATAAAAGAACCAATGCCTGAAAAAGAAAAACAAATAATTTATCCCAAGCAAGACCAAACTCACCACTTCAAGAAAAAACTAAAAGATTCTAATTGAAGAAAAACATAGGAACAAACAGGGAAATGGTCATTTTACTAAACTATTCAAATGACTAAGACCTCAAAGAGTGACAAAATCAAAGGAAACTCCCTAGTGGAGTCGCCAATTCGTTGTCCAGGTAAATCCCCTCTGCGGACAGAGGCGATCCCTCTAGCCCTAGAGTGGGTCTAGCAACTACGGGAACATACTAACATCTAGCTTCCTAGATTTTAAATGAAATTTAGAGCAAGGAAGTTGACCTAACTTGTCCTAATGCTATGTTTTAGTCTTCCATCGAAGATTCTTGATCTGTTGTTTTCCTCAAGCTCGATACACACTGCTGCCAACGTTAGATTACCTGTATAGACAATCAAGACACCACGACAAGTGTAAAATCATGAAAAACATAAAATCATTACAATCTATCTAACTGATCAAGGAATTATAGAAATATCATTATGAATGTAAGCAAGAGTGGAAGATAAACATCAATTTCATTTTATTATGATAAAGACAAGGGGAGTTTACAACCAAGCCATGATGTTGAGGATCTCCTTCGGCAGGTCCGTATCCAATCACATTTGTAACACTCTCACACACAAAGGTCCAAGATCTCACTATGTTCCCAACACACAAAAACAATCACACTCTGCACTATTCTCCCGAAGCTATAGTTGCTTCTCCTTTCTATCATCACTAAGGCTGTAGAGCTGAAGGAGGTCTCCTAATATAACAATGGAGGAGGAGTTTCTGGGCCCTCAAATAATGGGAAAAGAGCTTATCCTTTGGAGTAGTTCCTATTTCTTGGGAACAAGAAGCCCAAAGGGGAATTCCTCGGCCATATCCTCAAAACAAACTTCCAGCTCGCCTCCTCGCGAATCTTCTAGTCATGGAAGCTTCGCTTCTATTTTTAAAAAATTCCAAAAGGGGCTCAACGCAAGTCTAACATTAAGGAAGAGCGCTGATCGGCGCAGGCCTCAGTGTAAATATCAGCTATCGGCATGGGTCAGACATTGAGAAAAAGCACCTACCTTGAAAACCAGGTTTTTATAGGAATCTTCTAGAAAATTTGTGAAGGGAGATGATTTGACAGACAAAGTGTGGTTCAGGGGTATGTATTCCATGCTTGGAAAGTACACAAGGGTCACTGTATGGGTCCTCCATCATCAAGGAACGAGGAGTATAGGGACAGTGATAAATTTCTATGTAACAGATGCCCCCTAAATTATGAAGTTCAAACATGAGTGAGGGGTGAAATGCTTTACAAGTACGTGCAAAGAACCATATGCTGCTATCGGGAGACCTGCAAATCAAGCATAGATACATATACATAACTGAAATATCTGATGAAAATACATGAATCCATGGAGAAAAGGATCATGTGAATGGATCCTCGGCATTGTTACGCAGGTAAATCCTCTATGCAGACAGATACGATCCCCTTAGCCCCTAGAGTGGGTCTAATAACAAAAGGAAAAACTAGAGTGTAGGCTCCTAATTACTGAATGAAATACACACGATAGACCAACCTACCTGGAGTCCAACATTTTCATCGTAGCTGTTGTAGTGGTGGCCTCTCGATTCCTATCTCGGAAAGTCACGATCCTTTCGCAACGATACTTGGAAACCTGCACAAAATCAACGAACAAGAGAAACATATGAAACAACAATCTCATTCATAATTACTAACCAATCAAGGATGGTTAAGCATATAGCATTAATAAAATACATCAATGCGATATGGGAACCAGACAATAGTTATACATATGTATTAATAGAAGAAAGAGTTACAAGCAAGCCTTGATGTCACAGCCTCCTTCAGTGGGGTTCAGTTGAAGTGCGTCTCGACGAATGTCAGGGAATTCAGATGGGATGAAGGCACAAGCCTAAGCTCTCTCAATAAGGGACTCTTCCATTCTATAATATAAATCTCTCCAGCGTTTCTTCTTCTTCATTTCAGCTCAGCTCAGCTCAGCTAGCTTCATCAATGGAGGATGAGCTATATTTATAGAAGAAGAGGAGGAGGTTGGGATCCCTAATATGGTGGAAGGGAGGCCTTATCCCTTGGGAGGTTTCCCAAAAATGTGGAAAATAGAGGCCAAAGGAGGAAGGCCGTGGTTATTCAGTTGAACCACTCCCCATGACTCATCCATGAAGTTGTTATGATCGAAAATTTGCCTCTATTTTTAAAAAAAATTCCATAAACAGATTGGCGAGGGCAGCTAACTGAGACAGAGCACCAGCTAGCGCGGGGGCCAGTGTTAATCTGCCTCATCGGCGCGAGGGCATAACTGAGTACTAGCACCAAGGCAAAAACAGGTGTTTTTGGTGGTCTGTTTAGGGAATGGTCAACAGAAGGAATGTTTGACTCATGGTAAGGGATGCAATAATGATATTTGTAAGGCATGAAACTTTATTTTGTTCACATAAATGAGCCTCCAATGTGTGGGATGGGAATTGCAGGGACGATGAAAAAATGTTGTGTAACAGATGCCCCCTAAAGCATGAGTTCCGAGAGAGGGGAAGGGGTGAAATGCTTTACGATAACGCGTTCGAACCAAACACCACTGTCGAAAGACTTGCAATTACAAGTACAACATATATCTCTGATACATGAACATGTGGCATGGGCGCAGCCATCCATAATAGAGTACATATATGAACTGAGATCCGAGGTATGGACGCAGCCATCCAACAGTAAGGATCAACAAAGAGACTCAGGTATGCTCGCATCCATCCAATCAAAAGAGTCATGCAACAAATCATGATACATCATAATATCCCGTAGCCTGTATTTTATCAAAAAAAACCCAGGGTCTTGCACTCCATCTCAATCTGAACAAATACAGATTCAAGCATGTGAATATGTGAGCTAAAGTCGAACATGCAGGAAAATCACTTGATTACCGGCCAATGATCAAAATTGTTACCAAGTGCGAGAGAAACCACCAATGATGACAATGGCTCTCAAGGTACAATAGGTACAATCCACGTAATGTGAATAATGAGCTGGCGTCAAACACTCGCAGAATCATTCGATCGAAGGCCAATGATGTGGACCTGTCGTCAAATGCGAAGAACCTGCCATTGAGGTATGCAGGAACCAAGGTACCAATAGGGAGTCTCTAGACCAACTTCCTCGATAATAAGCTGAAGTCTACAGGAAGTGACCTAGTCGAAGGAGGGCCATAATTTATCCCACATCATCGACACGAGACAGAGGAACATAATGATAGTGAATCAGGACTAATATAGAATTAGAGGGAGGTTGAAAACTGCAAAGGTGAATTTATCTTGAACATATCAGCGACATGACTCTGGATTTGGCAGTATTTGACATCAAGGGATCTGAGGTCATGTTGACATGGCAAAGAGTAGATGAGAGGTCAAAACAGATTACCCAAGCCCATGAAGGAAATAATGACGAAATGAGATGTCCCCAACCCGACACGAATGCAGACGAGTGTCATGTTCAAGAGCGACATAATGCCGACACAACTAAAATCTGGTTCAATTTTCCCCCACCATTTCTGGCGAGTATCCCAAATATTATTTTTAAACAAGCTTGAAGGGGATAGCATATGCTTGTGCTGCAAGTTTTTCCTTCAGAAAAATCCATCCTAGTACATTTTACAATCCCTAGGAAGGAGGAACTTGATGAACATCATGGTGACGATGTTTGATGTCATCAGGGTTTAACGAGTTTGACAAAGGAAGAACTCGACATCTTTTCATGTTTAGAGAGTTTGAAAAAAATCGGAAACGAAAACTCCAGCATGTCCCTTTTCGTAAGTAGTCTCTCAAATCCAAAAAGGTAGAAAACAATATCTGAAAGAACCTCTTAGTCACGATAGGCTATGGTATTCCTCTTTCGTAAATAATCTATCCCAACTTGAAAAAGGGGTAAACGTACATTGGGTAGATATCATTTTGCAGCCATTTAACGAGTTCAAAACGATAAGAGTCCCAGAAATATTTTTAGTTTTAGAGAGTCAGAAAAGAGCTAAAAGATTACTCTAGTGGTGACTTTTTCGTGTTTTTACCGAGTCTAAAAAAGTATAAAATATAACTCGTGACTTCATCACTATCGCATTAAAGACTTGTCGCTGCACAAGAAACAAATGTAAAACCCATTTCTCGAAATAACATAATGTAATAATCTAAAAATATGTATTAAAACCTAATTAGGGTTCTTAAAAGTTATAAATGCCAAAAATGGTAAAAAATAATTACTTTTCACTTTTACCTCTTGTGGAGCAATAGTGACCCCATTTTACCTTGCGATTTTGCGGTGACGATAGCGGGAAACCTAGCAGACCAATCTCGAATCCGTCAGTTCCAGGGAAGAGCCGACATCCTTTCCCACATTTTAAGCATTCTTTCTTTACCTGCAATCTTCATTTTTTATTTCTGAAGGGGAAATTGTGAAAACTAGGGCACGACAGTCAGCGCGGGTTTCGGGCATGGACTCGCGCAAACCACACAGACCTCTTAAAAAATTTTCAATGCCAGAAAGAAAGCCTAAAATTCACAAATTGCAACTTTGGATTTGGCTAATAATTTCCATATGAACATGTTTGCAGGTGAGAGAATGACAAAATGGTGATAGAGTGGAAGGAAAGGGAACACAACGAAGAGGATGAGCTTTCCATGAGAAATGAAAGATGAATGGAAGCTCTCAGAGACTTTGGAATGAAAATTTTCTTCACGACGTCATGTCTCAGAGCTCAACCAGAGCTGCTACAATACTTGGTCAGTATCTGGGATGAGGATCAGGAAGAATTCATTCTTCGAGATCAGGAACTCGAGATTGATGTTTCTGATATTTATTTAATAATAGGACTGTCGTGGAGGGGGGTAGCACCAATCTTGACTGGCACCCGGCCCACCATGGAGAGCATGGGCATGGTGATTGACAAGGTATGCCCGGGAGCACAGAAAGGATCAAAACACGGGAAAGTGGACATCCAGACTATCCCAGATTTAGCATGAAGGGTAGTGCTACACACGATCATGCGAGCTGCAGGAACACAAGCACCGCACGAAGCAACAAAAACACAGCTACTTCTTGTTGTAGACTACTTGACACCAACCATCTACAACTGGGCAGAGGCAGTAACAATCAATATAAAACGTCAGCTAACAAAGTGCAAGAAATCAAAATTGAAACAGTTTGGTTATGGATCTATCCTGGTATCGTTCATTCTGGAACGACTACCAATCTTTCAGCATCAGGAGGTGATAGTTCCAACACCACTATCACTGGAACCATGGATGGCCCGATGGGCATCTCTGATGCCAAGGTCAGGGGGTGGTCAACAGATGTCCTGGAGACCTAAGTTTTTTGATTGGCTCCACCAATAGTTGATTGTCGTAGAGGATTGGCCCTACTCTGGCACAGATTTCACTGGTGATCTGGACCTCCCACTCGCGGAAGGAGAGGATTGGGATGAAGCACTTGGTAAGACTCATTTTTTAATTTTTATGAGTATTATGATTTTTTTTGGTATGTATGTTTTGACAATTAATCCATGCATTTGCAGATGTAGGCCCAGAGAGACCTGTAGGGATGTCACCGATAGCGAGGCAGATACCTCGTGATTTTGATGTTGCCCCTCAAGGCAAGGAGGAGGAAATCATGCACAACTTGGAGGGAATTACCCATGGGGTCCCAAACTATGCACGTTTTGACGATGTTCCTCGTGCATACCAAATACATATTATGGGAGTGTCAAACCGAGTTTATCGCTTGCTGAGGCGGCTTGTCTGGGCAGTGACATGCTATCATGATCATCTTGTCGACTAGACACCTAAGCTTTTATTTCTACATTTTGTTGTGAGACATGGTGTCTCAGGATGTAACAGAAACACACATATTTTTGAAATTTACGGTGCACACTGATGCAAACTTTTGATATATATATATATATATATATATATATATATATATATATATATATATATATATATATATATATATATATATATATATATATATATATATATATATCTAGTTTCCTATTTAATATGAGTCTCTCATGTGATGATGATTTTACAAATTATGAAAATTTCTATCTAATACAATGTTAGCCACTATATCAGTTAATGCATTTGTCTAGGAATATGTTGATATGTGATATAATCAAAATTTCTTTCTAGCAAACAAACACGTAAATACCACCTTAAAATGTGTGGGTTTCTAACTGAATAACGCACGTTAAGCTAAAGAACAACAAGCTGTGAGTCTAGATTTACAAACAATGCACTAATTCCGAGGGTAATTGCCTCGGTTAACAGTTCAATGACAACACTATATTCAACGATGTTGTTTGTAGTTCGCCCTAGAAAAATACCTTGCACATCTATCAATTCACCAGCACGATCATAAATTACCCAGGCTGCCGAAGACAAATTATGGGTACTGCAGGAAGCACCATCAGTGAAAACAACATAAGGGGTAATAGACATCTACACAATAAGCAACGACCCAATAAGCAGGAAAACACTCACAAAACACAACAAGCCAAAAAATGTACAAAAATGAAAAAACACTTATGTAGCAACACGGCAAGTTTCATCCAGCCTCTCTAAGTAGAGGAGACGTTCTTCTTCAGGTGAAGTGTTGGGCAGTAATTCAACAGCTAATTTGAGCGAAGGTATTTCACACTCAATCAGAAGGGTAGCTTCTAGACTGTAAACAAGCTAGAATGGAGTGAATCCAGTCGCATCCTTGACTAAGGTTCGGTATGCCCAGAGAGCCGAAAATAACATGAAGTGCCAATTGAATTTGTGGATCCCAATCGTACGTTGAAGCATAGTGACTAAAACTTTTTTCATAGCCTCAACTTGGCCATTGGCCTGAGGATAGTACGGCATTGAGCTGTCGTGACACAAGCACAACCTGGAGGTCAACTCTGCCACCATATAATGCAGAAAATGGGAACCATGATCGGTGATAATGGCTTGAGGGACACCAAACCTAGAAATGATGTGATTGAATATGAACTGAGCTGTTGTCTTACCGTCTGCGGCAAGTGTAGGCATTGCTTCGGCCCATTTGGTGAAGTAGTCAAGGGCTACGATAATATAAGCATGCCCCCCCGGATGAGTGAGGGTTACACATCATAAAATCGATGCCCCACTTCGCAAAGGGACCAACGGTAATGACAGGGTGGAGATGTGTAGGCAGCACAGGCATATTGCGCTGATAGATCTGGCAATAATGGCATTTACGGACAGCAACAATGCAATCCTTGAAGATGGAGGGCCATAAATACTCATCACGAAGACTTTTATGTGCAGTGGCATAACCATACATGTGACTGCCATAGGCGCCACTGTGGCAATCATTTAGAACTTTCTCGGCCTCCTCGAGTGTCAAACACTGATAGAGAATTGAATCTACTCTGACACAGTAGAGTGTATCTTCGACTACACGATAAAGTTGCGACTGATGACGGATGCGTCGGTGAGCATCCTTCATCAACTCATATCTAAAAGTAGAAGTCTAAAGATATATGATGATATCATCGTACCAAGGATCGAGGGTAGATATCAGAAAAAGTGTATCGTCTGGAATGTGTTCTTCAAAACCAGTCGGAGCAGAATCGTAGGGAAGGGAGCAGATCAAATTAGCAAAGACGAGTGATTTCTTTGACTTGGCAGTAGTGAACACCAAATCGAGCTCTTGGAGGATAAAAATCCACTTTGAGTATTTTCCCCCGAGCAATTGTCGAGACAATATGTAGGTCATATGGTTGCATTCTGAAATCATAGTCACAGTACGCAATAGAATACAATGACAAAAACGTTGAATTTCTTGAACAGCAGCTAACACTAACTTCTCAACATGAGCATAGCGTGTTTCGGTATCTAGAAGGTTACGAGAGAGGTAGTAAATAACATGCTTGTCACTGTCATCATTGTCTTGAGCCAGAACCATGGAAATCGTGCTAAAAGAAACAGCTAAATAGAGGGAAAAAGTACGATGATATTTTGGAGGATGCAACAGAGGAGCATTGACAAGAAACGTCTTCAAAGCATCAAAACACTTCTAGGCAACCTCATCCCAAATGAAAGGGACACCCTACTTTAGTAAACAAGAGTGGAATAAATCTCATTATGAATGTAAACAAGAGTGGAAGATAAACATCAGTTTCATTTTATTATGATAAAGATAAGGGGAGTTTACAACCAAGCCTTGATGTTGAGGCTCTCCTTCAGCAGGTCCATATCCAAGCACGTTTATAACACTCACACACACAAAGGTCCAAGATCTCACTATGTTCCCAACACACAAAAACAATCACACTCTGAACTATTATCCCAAAGCTATATTTGCTTCTCCTTTCTATCATCACTAAGGCTGTAGAGCTAAAGGAGGTATCCTTATATAACAATGGAGGAGGAGGCCATGGGCCCTCAAATAATGGGAAAATATTTTATCCTTTGGAGTAGTTCCTATTTCTTGGGAACAAGAAGCCCAAAGGGGAATTCCTCGGCCATATCCTCAAAACAAATTTCCATCTCGCCGCCTCGCAAAGCTTCTAGTCATGGAAGCTTCGCTTCTATTTAAAAAAATTTCCAAAATAGGCTTGGCGCGAGTCCGATATTAAGATAGAGAACCGATCGACGCGGGCCTCAGTGTAAATGTCTGCTATCGGCGTGGGTCAGACACTGAGAGAAAGCGCCAACCTCGAAAACTAGGTTTCTATAGGAATCTTCCAGAAACGTTATAAAGGGAGATGATTTGACAGAAAAAGTGTGGTTTAGGGGTATGTATTCCATGCTTGGAAAGTACACAAGGGTCACTGTATGGATCCTCCAGCATCAAGGAATGGGGAGTACAGGGACAGTGATAAATTTCTATGTAACACAGTGTTCCGCAACTGAAATGATGTCGAGGGTGCATTCGCCTTTGGTGTAGTGCCTCATCGTCTTACCCGCTATTAGGTAGCAGGAAAATTTGACTGTTGGATTGTTGATGAGGTCTATCTTTGCCCCCTTCCCTCCTCTTCTGGTCTCATATTTCTTATAGTAATCATAGTCTCCCGCCTTCTTGGCTCTCTTGGACACGTTCTGGAATGTCGTTGAGACATCCTTTCCTACTGCTGATAATCTCGTAGGCCTATTGATATCCTCTGCATGTATCGGTATTTCTCACCCTAGCCACAATGATCCTTTCTAGAGTCTTCTAAGCAGGAATTTGATACACTACATTGCCGCTCCCATTGTTCCAAACACTAGGAGGTTCCTAAGGTTCAGTATTTTCGATTTCTGGATAATTTTGAACTCCGGATTCATTTTTTATTCTTCCCCTCCTCCTTATATAGCATAATTATCTATGTATACCTATCTCTTCATAGCCGAAAATTGATATGAATCTTTGAAATATGTGTTAATCAGCGATGCATTGTCATACTTTCCCACTAACGATTCCATCCTATGAATTCTCTCATCGAGCTCAGGCTCGACGACTACTGGTGATACCTTTGTCATATTCGTCCTTCTTTTGTATACCTAGAGTGTTGTTCCTGATCTCTTTCTGTGAATTCCTACTACTGGACTATCTCTTTGAACTTCCTCTGATGAAATTTCACTTGTTGTTGTAGCTTTTTCTTATTCTAACTCAGAATTTTCTGGCATTCTCGTGCTTTCTTCTTCCATGCGGGTTAAGTAATGTAACCGACATGAATGAGGTTGATAAGACCCCATAACTAATTAATTTTTCTGTCTCTCCCACGGCTATAATTGTGCAATTAATTACTGTGGCAAGGTGTATTCTGACATTATTAATAGTGTAGCCCCTTATTATGTTAGTGTAGACCCCCTTATTGTTATTATTTTACCCCTGTAACCCCCATATTGTTATTATTGTGCCCTTACATTATTATTATTAGGTCGGCTAGGATTACATTATGGCCCCACTAGGATTATATTGTGGCCCCATGGAATCCTATATATAGAAGGAGGTCTTGTTCATTTATGTAATGTATTGGAGGTTTCCCCCTCGAAGTGGCTCATTTCTAAGGCGTTGATATCTCTTTTCTTCTATTTTTGGAGCTGGTTACACAACATTTGGTATCAGAGCTTTGGATTCTAGGGTTTCATGTTCAAATGTCATCGTGGAATTTTCGCTATAACTTTTTTTCTACGAAGTTTCAAGCTGAAATTGTTAGGTGTGAAGCTGAGATCTTGGAGGTAGCTGGTCCAAACATTTCAGAGCTTGGTTCACAATATTTTTGGAGATATGATCTGTGGAAGGTAGTGCTTTTTCAGGCTCCTGAATTTCATCTCAAATAGGTGATCGTGGGAAAAGTTCAATAACTCTCTCTCTGGGCATCAGATTGGAGTGCCGTAAAAATTGGTTGCAAGTAAACGGACTGCAGTTTCTTAGATATCAATTTCAGAGACGAAGGACGAAACAGTGACACGTGGAAAGTCGTACAATTTTGCTCTATTGAACCAGTCCAAAATTGGGTCATTGTGGGAGATTGGAAATAAATTTGTCTTGAAGAATCGAAATCAGATCATACCTGTGGCATTTGAAAGACATTTCAGAAGGCTACTACAGCAGTGAAGTTCAGATATTGAATATTCTCAATTACATAGATAATTCAATTTCAATACAGAGCTCCTAAAAAGAAAGAGAAAGGTGTGTATCTGGTTTTTAAAATTGCATAACGTTTGTTTGAAAAAGAAATTGAAGTGATTCCAAGTGCATATTTTATAATTTTTATCAGTATTGGGTTCTATAATGCCTCCAAAAAATAATTCCATACCCATTAATCTCTCAAAAAGCTATACTATGACGCATGAAGAGGAAGAGTTGCAGTATGAGATATCAAAATTATGGTACCAAGTGCAACAAGTTTCGATCTTACGAAGAGCAATTGAAGATGAAATAGATGGTTTAAAAGTAGAAATGGAGGCTAAGTTGGATGGTTTGAAGGATCAAATAATAGCAAATATGGATGATAAATTAGTGGAAGATCACATCGAGCATCAACAAGTTCTCCAACTCTCAAAGGATAACCCAACTTTGGTGCAGAATCTAATGAAACAACAGGAAGATCAACCTCACATTGAAAGAAGTTCTGAAGCAGTCACAGAAACAAGAACTTGACAAGTACGATCAATTTCCGAGTATCTTAGAAAGTGGAAGAACTTTCCTGTAGAATATTCCATATGGGAGGACTAGAATTTTATACAGAAGCATCAAGAAATAATCAAGAATTGAGGACAACACTTGTTTGAAGGAGAGGGGCATGTTAAGTCCCTATATTAATAGTGTAGTCCCTTATTATGTTAGTGTAGCCCCCCTTATTGTTATTGTTGTACCCCCGTAACCCCCATATTGTTATTATTGTGCTCTTACATTATTATTGTTAGGTCGGCTAGGATTACAATGTGGCCCCACTAGGATTACATTGTGGCCCCATGAACTCCTATATATAGAAAGGAGGTTTTGTCATTTGTATCATCCAAGAATTGTTCATTTATGTAATGTATTGGAGGTTTCCCCCTCGAAGTGGCTCATTTCTAAGGCGTTGATATCTCTTTTCTTCTATTTTTGGAGCTGGTTACACAACAAGTTTAGGGGTATGTATTCCATGCTTGGAAAGTACACAAGGGTCACTGTATGGATCCTCCAGCATCAAGGAATGGGGAGTACAGGGACAGTGATAAATTTCTATGTAACACAGTGTTCCGCAACTGAAATGATGTCGAGGGTGCATTCGCCTTTGGTGTAGTGCCTCATCGTCTTACCCGCTATTAGGTAGCAGGAAAATTTGACTGTTGGATTGTTGATGAGGTCTATATTTGCCCCCTTCCCTCCTCTTCTGGTCTCATATTTCTTATAGTAATCATAGTCTCCCGCCTTCTTGGCTCTCTTGGACACGTTCTGGAATGTCGTTGAGACATCCTTTCCTACTGCTGATAATCTCGTAGGCCTATTGATATCCTCTGCATGTATCGGTATTTCTCACCCTAGCCACAATGATCCTTTCTAGAGTCTTCTAAGCAGGAATTTGATACACTACATTTCCGCTCCCATTGTTCCAAACACTAGGAGGTTCCTGAGGTTCAGTATTGTCAATTTCTGGATAATTTTGAACTCCGGATTCATTCTTTATTCTTCCCCTCCTCCTTATATAGCATAATTCTCTATGTATACCTATCTCTTCATAGCCGAAAATTGATATGAATCTTTGAAATATGTGTTAATCAGCAACGCATTGTCATACTTGCCCACTAACGATTCCATCCTATGAATTCTCTCATCGAGCTCAGGCTCGACGACTGCTGGTGATATCTTTGTCATATTTGTCCTTCTTTTGTATACCTAGAGTGTTGTTCCTGATCTCTTTCTGTGAATTCCTACTACTGGACTATCTCTTTGAACTTCCTCTGATGAAATTTCACTTGTTGTTGTAGCTGTTTCTTATTCTAACTCAGAATTTTCTGGCATTCTCGTGCTTTCTTCTTCCATGCGGGTTAAGTAATGTAACCGACATGAATGAGGTTGATAAGACCCCATAACTAATTAATTTTTCTGTCTCTCCCACGGCTATAATTGTGCAATTAATTACTGTGGCAAGGTGTATTCTGACATTGTTGATTGTGTCTTCGAGATTTGGGTAGACGTGATGGGTAATTATTATGCTTAATATGGAAAATTTATTATGGTATGGTTGTTACTAATAATGGCAGTTAATTCTCAAATCCGGGTGATCCTACGGACTGACATTGGTATGATGGGTTATTATGACGAAATGATGTTTAACACGCTTGGCTTTATGACATGGGTGACGCGTTAGATACTACCCCCCACCCACGCGACCTTAATCGGTTGCGATGTGGTCTTCGCATCGCAACATATGGTTTTACTCTCTGCATTATTGTGATTTATTTTTATCATGATTTCTATTCCATTTCTCATCTAGGGTGCGAGATACTTATTGACTCAATCTATTTCTATTTTAACCTACTGACTCCTCTCGGTTGCGAGAGTTATTTAAAAAAAAAAATGAAGAAACTTACTCATAATAAGGCTTCAGGCGTGCATCGTTCACCTTCCTTGTAATATTTGGCCATATAGCTACGCCAACCGAACTACGCCTGAATATTTAATTTCAATGACATGGTATGGTCCCATCCAATGCATTCTGAGTTTTCCCAGGAACTTTTGAAATTTTTTTTCGTACAACAAAACTTTTCCTCTGATTTTGAACGTTTTATGTTTGATATGATGGTCATTCCAAGCCTTTTGTCTTTATTTTTGGACCGTCTAATGGAATTCCACCGGGAATCTGTCTTCTTCAAGCTCTTGTAGCTCATGGAGGCATTCATTGATTGAATCTTCCTTTGTCAGATGTACTTTTGAAGCGATTAATATAGTCGGTATGATAAATTCAGCAGGTACCACTACTTCTCTCCTGTACACCAGCTGGAAAGGAGTCTGATTGTGCAACCTTTTTACTATTGTCCTGTATGCCCATAATGTTTCTGGTATCCACTCATCCCAGTCATCCCGATTGGAATTTAATATCTTGGTTAATCCTTTTTCTAAGATCTTATTAAATGCTTCAATGGTTCCATTTGTCTGAGGGTGGTACAGACTGCTCTTATGATGTTGCACCATAAAATTATCTAACAGAGATTTTATTGTTGTATTGATGAAGTGTGTACCTTGATCACTGGTTAGGATTCTGGGGCAGCCAAATCTGCTAATGATATTTTCAAAACTGAACCTTCCTGCTGTGTCTGATGTGCAATCTTTCACCGGTACTGTCTCTACCCATCTTGTGAGGTAATCTGTTGCGGTAATTATGTACCTTGCCTGTGAATGTCTTGCCACTAGTGCAATTGGCCCTATGAAATCAATGGCCCATTTTTCAAATGGTTGTAGTGCTCTTACAGGGTAAAGTGGAAACTCATCACGGTTTGATGGACGTCCCGTTCTTTGGCAGATATCACATTTCTTTACATATGCTTTACTAACTTTATGTACTATGGGCCACCATAACCTTGCTTGTAATATTTTTCTTGCGGTGGGTTTTGCGCCAACATGGCCCCCCACAACTCCGTAATGACACTCCCACAATATATCCTCTCTTTCATGGTCCATGATACATCTTCGTAAAACCTGGTCCAACCACATCTTATACAATTGTCCTGCTATCAATTGATACTCAGTTGCTTTCACTACCAAATGTCTTATCTGAGTCACCATGTATTCAGTTGGGCAGTGTCCTATTGCAAGATATACTGTTATCTAGTAATCTAGGAAAGAGGGTGTACCAAGTTTCCATGAACTGCCATATACACCTTGGTGATCAAATGAAAGAGAAATTACCAAGGAATTTCTATACATGCAGGTAGTCTCCCAAAATGTTGTGTTCGGTGTATCACGGTTACAGGGCGGCAGACTCGTCTTCCTATGGATAAAGGATTTAAACCTATAGGGGTCTCCCTCTATATACTCGATCACACTGGGAGCACAAGTCCGTACTAGCGTTGTCTAAAGCTGAAATGTGAACGACAGCTACTAGGTTTTAAGACGCCGGAACATGTCTCTAGCCTAGACCACTACAATGTGTGTGTCAGGTTCCAATGTTTCCTTAGGTTAATTCAATTGATTTTATAGTTGATCTTGAATTATGTTTCAATTTAAGGCCCTACCGAATGTCGATCTCAAATTTCCTAAATGCAGACTACATGAAAATTAACACCACTTTCCTTCAATGAATGCTAACTAAGAGAAGGATAGAGATCTTTCAAACAATATCAATCAATGAAATCAAATGAAGAAATACGCTAATGCATCTAATTCAATAAAGCGAAAAATGAAAAATATTCTTTCCTAGCTAATAAAGCACTAGTTATGCAAAAGAACTTTCCTTTTCCAAACAAATGAAAGAATGCATTTTTTTTAGTTTTTCAATGAAATGAGGCACACAATGCACTAACGAAACGAAAAAACAAAACAAACACTAGTTCAAGGATTGCGAATGTAAAGAGATAAACCGACTGATTTGGTGAAGGCAACATAACACAAAAATGCACTCAAAGCAATGAAACACTCTTCCAATCAAATAAAACGCTGTGAAATGATCCAAACAAGCAATGTAATCTATGCTTGGAGCAGCAAGAAGAAAAATCAAATGAAATCCGAAATGATCATTCAACCAGAACAACTGCTTAAAGGATCAAAAAGAACTAAATGAAATTGATCAAGAGATGTGACTGACAAGAATAAAAAAAATAGACTTCCAACCAGAAGGCTCAGTGAGCTATGACGCTCAATAATCCTAAGGCCATAAACTATACTGATAAGTAAATAGACATACAACTGAGAAGAACAAATTTGTGACAGTCAAAACAATCTCAACAAAACAATTGCAAATAAAAAATCTACCCAGAGACAAGCACAACTGACCAAAAAATCAAAAGGAGAATCAATCCAAACCCTACAAGATTCGGTGCAACTGTAAGGTAGTAATCTATGCCAAACAGGGGTTGGTGCTAGTGCAACACAAGCAACGTGTGCCAATCGGCATGACTGTTCAACCAAAAAACCCACCAAGCCGGATATCTATGGGAAAAAAGGAAATCCAATGAGCAGAGGTCAACCTTGACACTTCGGAGTTGAACAAGAGGACTCTAAACAAGCAAACAGACTAGAAAATATAGACAAACAAAAAAACGACCGAAGTCGACTAGACAAGGGAAAAAATACAAACTCGCACTGATCCCAAGCAGAGTCACCAATTTGTTACGCATGTAAATCCTCTTCGCAGACAGAGACGATCCATTTAACCCTGGAGTGGGTCAAATAAAAAAAGGACAAACTAGAGTGTAGGTTCCTAATTACTGAATGAAATACACACGATAGATCAACCTACTTGGAGTCCAACGCTGTCGTCATAGCTGTTGTATTGGTGGCCTCTTGATTCCTGTCTCAGCAAGTCACGATCCTTTTGTAGTGATGCTTGGATACCTGCACAAAATCAACGAACAAGAGCAGCATATGAAACAATAACCTCATTCATAATTACTAGCCAGTCAAAGAGGGTTAAGAATATAGCATTAATAAAACACATCAACACGATATGGGAACCAAACAATAGTTATACATATGTATTAATAGAAGAAAGAGTTACAACCAAGCCTTGACGTCGTAGCCTCCTTCAATAGGTTTCAGTTGAAGCGCGTCTCGATGAATGTCAGGGAATTCGATCGGGATAAAGGCACAAGCCTAAGCTCTCTCAATAAGGGACTCTTCTGTTCTATCTTGAATAGAAATCTCTCCAGTGTTTCTGCTTCTTCAGCTCAGCTAACTTCATCAATGGAGGATGAGATATATTTATAGAGGAAGAGGAGGAGGTTGGGATCCCTACTATGGTGGAAGGGAGGCCTTATCCCTTGGGAGGTTTCCCCAAAAGGTGGAAACAAGAGGCCAAAGGAGGAAGGTCGTGGTTATTCAGTCGAACCACTCCCCATGACTCATCCACGAAGTTGTTATGATTGAAACTTCGCCTCTACTTTTAAAAAACTTTCCATAAACAGATTGGCACGGGAAGCTAACTAAGACAGGGCACCAGCTGGCGTGGGGGCCAGTGTTAATCTGCCTCATCGACGCGAGGGCATAATTGACTACCAACGCCAAGGAAAAAACAGGTGTTTTTGGTGGTATGTTCAGGAAATGGTCAACAGAAGGAATTTTTGACTCATGGTAAGGGATGCAATGATGATATTTGCAAGGCATGACACTTTATTTTGTTCACAGAAATTAGCCTCTAATGTGCGGGATGTGAATTGCATGGACGATGACAAAATGTTGTGTAACAGGCATGAACGTAGCCATCCGAATGAAGGGGTCATATGAAATAGATCCACGGCATGGGCACAGCCATCCATATAGAGAGGATCAAAATGAGAGAACCCACGGTATGGTCCAAGCCATCTGTCTAAAAGAAACATGTATCCAATCATGCAAAAATCATATTGCCTCACAACCTAGACTCTAGAGAATCAAATCCAGTATCTTGTGCTCCGTCACGACCCAATCAAGTACAATTTCAAGCATGCGAATAAATGAGCTGAAGTTGAACATGCAAGAAAATTCCCTCATTACTAGCCAATGATTTAAACTATTAACAGGCACGAGAGAGACCACCAATAATGACAATGGTTCTCAAGGTACTACTAGGACAATCCATGAAATGTGAACAATGAGCTGGCGTCAATCACTCGCGAAATCACTCGATCGAAGGCGAATGATGAGGACCTGTCATCAAATGCGAAGAAATTGCCATTGAGGCATGCAAGCTCCAAGGTACCAGAAAGGAGTCTCTAGATCGACTTCCTAGATAATGAGCTGAAATCGACATGAAGCGATCCATCAAAGGAGGGTCATAATGAATCCCACATCATCGACACGAAACAAAGAAGGTAATATTAGCATGAATCAATATTGAAATAGAGGATCAAGGAATGTACAGACTACAGAAGGATTTTCTCTTGAACATATCGGCGACACGACTCTAGAATTTTGTAGCATTTGACTCAAATAGGATCAGAGGTCATGTTGGAAAAATTGGTAATCGAATGAGAGGCAAACATATTTTCCAAACCCATGGAGGAAAAGTGACAGAGTGAAGATATCCCAACCCGACACGAACTGCACAAAAGTGTCATGTTCAAGAGTGACATATTGCCGATACAACTAACAAAAAACTTCCATTTTCCCCCACCATTTCTGGTGAGTACCTCTTTATTTTTACACAAGCTTGAAGAGGATACCATATGCTTGTCATATAAGTTTTTCCTTCGGACAAATCCATCCTAGTACATTTTAAGAGCCCTAGGAAGGAGGAACTTGGATAATGTCATGGTCACGATGTCTGATTTCATCAGGGTTTAACGAGTCTGACAAATGAAGAACTCAGTATCTTTTCATATTTAGAGAGTTTGAAAACAAGCAGAAAATAAAACTCCAGCAGGTTTATTTTCGTAGGTAGTCTCACAAATCCGAAAAGGTAGAAAACTATGTCTGAGAGAACCTCTTAGTCGCGATAGGCTAAGGTATTCCTTTTTCGTAAATAATCTATCCCAGGCTGAAAATGGGTAAACGTATACTGGGCAGATGACGTTTTGCGGCCTTTAACGAGTTCAAAACAACAAGAGTCTTGGCAATTTTTTAATTTTAGAGAGTCAGAAAAGAGCTAAAAGTTGACTCCTCCTAGAGGAATGAGTGGCATTAAGGGTGGAAAATGGTTTCGGTGATGGTGGAACTTCTATGAGCAAGTAAAGGTCAAGAGGCTGGCTAACAAGACCACTCATTGCAGCAGTTCCTCGGGAATGGGTAAAACAATCAAGTGAAGGCATATGATCGGCCAAGTGGATGGTGACGATAGATTGAGAAAACCAAGGTTAATCTAGTAGAATAGGTTGATAAAATGGCAATCACGAGGGTTAAAATAATAACGGTTTAATTTTTACACAATATTGAAATCAGGAAAATCTTCTTGAAGTTGGTTTCATTTTTACGCAAGCTTGAAACAAAGATAAATTATGCTTAGAAACCAGTTTAATTTTTACAAAATCTTGAAACGGAAACAAACTATGCTTGAAATAAGTTTGCATGCCCCCAGCATGGTGACTCAATTTGAGGTACATGCCCCCAAGCTTCAATCCATATGAAAGGTAGATGGAGTGAAGGTTCAAATTATGAGATCAAGAGAAAGACTCGACTGGGATTTTACGAGTTCATATCAAAGACTCGAATTGAACAGGAAAGTGTTTCATTGTTTTAACGAGGTTGACACATTTAAAGAACTATCCTCATGTCCTAATTCATTTTTTAACGAGGTTGTCATAGAAGACGAACCATCCCCAGAAGAGCTTGATTCATTTTTTAAGGAGCTTGACACAAGAAAATGAACTATGCTCCGAAGAGCTTGTTTCATTTTTTAAGGAGCTTGACACAAGAAAAGGAACTGTGCTTCGACGACCTTGTTTCATTTTTTAAGGAGCTTGACACAAGAAAATGAACCTTGCTCCGAAGAACTTTACCACAATGAATAAGATGTCATGGCTTCCAAGAGGTTCTCATCTGATGGGAGAACAACATCTCGGAAATCAGGATCCAATGCCCCCAGCACATGACGCACAACGGAACTATCACTGAATTCTGACACGGGATAGGTAGCCACATAATTAACCTTCGGCAGGGAAGATACAACCAGTGGATAAAGATCCGAAAGAGACGATGGAGTGCCAGGTGCCACATCAGGACCAAAGAATGAAATTTGATCAATGGTCATGATCTGATTTTTGTGTGGAAAACAGATCACACGAAAGAGGGAGGGTACAAGTGCGCCCATGGCATAAGTATAATCGCGCCCCAAGAGAAAATTAAAATCCAAGGGAACTTGGACCACCATTACATCTATATAGACAGTTTTCCCTCACAAAGTAATAGGCAAGTTTGGAAGGATCCCTAATGGTTAACTGGTTCCTCTGTTAAAATCCAACAGATTCTGCGTAACAGGAACAAGCGGTGGAGAACCAAAAAATTGCCAAGTAGTTGAAGAAAAAATACTAAAAAATGCGCCTTCATCTATAATCGTGCTAGGTACGGCCACATCATAGGCCTGTACCATAATCTCAAAAGGCACATAAGAAGGAAGACGGTATCCCACAAATTGACTCCAATCAAAGGAAGCGACCAAACTACTTGGAGGGGGCACCATAGAAATGAGATGGTCATCCCCTAGTGTTACGGGAGCAAGAGGACCATCCTCCTGGACCTCCATAATGGGAGTAGGAGGAGCCACTTATTGAAATATAGGGATGGGAGAATTTTTTTCCAAGTCTGGAGAATCTGAAGAAACAAGAAGAACGTGAGGAGGATGAGATCCACTCTCGACGGAAAAGACGTGATGAACCATAGGCAGAATCAGATTGACTAATTCCATGACCAATGGTTAGTTGGGAACGGATTCTTGAGTTGGAATTTTTGAGGGAGAGGGATTGACCAAGGACTCTTGACCGATCGTTGAATCAACTAGCAGAGGACTTGAAGAAAGCTGCCGGTAACCAACCAAAAGGCAGGGTGAAAAAACATTAGGGTTGTCCAACACTCTCGTGGCTTCATCCATGTACAGACAAATATGAATGGGATGATTCCCTTCACACAACTTATAGGGATTGGTAATCTTACCCTATTTCTTATGAGTCTTATCATTGCTAGACGAAGATGTGCCACTAATATGACTTCCAGAAGCCAAAGGCAACGACGGATGGTCGTCGGATGATGCATAAAGTACCTTGGGAATGCCAGGACAGTCTCAAAGAAAGTGTACCTTTGCACAACATGCAAGGTAATTTGACTTTTAGTGGAAGGTTTCTGAGACGCAATAGCCGTAGAGCTAGCCTCTCCTTTATCTGACTTCTTCTTTTTTGTCTTCTTATTCTTCTTCTTCTTAGCCACCTGGTTACTAGAATCCAGACAGTCACCAGGAGAAGAATAAGAGGAGGATGAAGAAACATGCGAAGAAGGGGAGAGGTCCACCTTAGAATCAACATGATGATGTTCAGGTAGAGGGGTTGGTTGTACAGTGGGCGGAACGCTCGAGACCACAGAGGTCAGGAATAACCAAACAGGAAAACCAGCAGTTAACCCCGGAAGGGACAATGTTGCCATATAAGGAGCACCAACACTTCCAAAAGCAAAAAAAGAACCAGAATTCCCTTCGGAGGGGATTCCTTGGTTGGTAAACTCCGGAAACGTTGCCATTGAGAACAACCCTAAAAAAAAAAAATACTAAGCAAGATAACTTTAACCAGGAATATTTCGTGGGAAGTTAATTTTTTAAGACATTGAAACAAAACTCTGTCGTTTCATATTTTAAAAGTTGAGAAACAGGAAAAAGGTGACTCTATCACTTTCAGGTTGAAAACAAGCGTGAAAGGACAAGTGATCGATGATCTTTTCCCTTTTAGAGAGTCATGAAAAGACCAAAATAACTACTTAGGTAATCTAAGCAAGAGGGTGTACCAAGTTTCCATGAACTGCCATATACACCTTGGTGATCAAATGAAAGAGAAATGACCAAGGACTTGGCGTACGTTCAGGTAGTCTCCGCGAATGTTGTGTTAGGTGTATCACAGTTATAAGGTGGCAGACTCGGCTTCCTATGGATAAAGGATTTGAACCTATGAGGGTCTCCCTTTATATACGCGACGGTACGGGGAGCATAAGTCCGTACTAGTGCTATCTAAAGCCAGGTGGCGAACGATAGCTACTAGGTTTAACAACACCGGAACATGTCACTAGCCTAGACCTCTAAAAATGTTTGCGTTAGGTTCCAATGCTTCCTTAGATTAATTGAATAAATTTTATGGTTGATCTTGAATTATGTCTCAATTTCAAGGCCCTATCGAATGTCATCTGACAATCTCCTAGATGCAACTATATGACAAAAGAAATATTCCAATTTGATGAATGCTATCTAGTTAAGGGAATAGTCTCAAACAATGATGCAATAATCAGTAATACTGCAAATGGAAATTTTTCCTAAATAAATGAATTTCACTATCCAAAATTAATCTAAAACATTCAGTGATGTGAATTATGCAATGTAATCTATGCAAAATCATCTCTTTTGAAAACTATGCAATTGTAATCTATGCACAATTTCCTTTTTCTTTTGAAAGAATAAGAATGCACTCAATGCATTTTTCGATGAAATTAGAATCTACTTAATGCATGCTTTTAATGAAAGAGAATATACTCAATGTGATTTGTAGATTTCAATCATTAAAAAATGTAATCTAAGTTCAATGATGGATCTCAAAAAATACTTTTCAATGCAATGTGATCTAATGCATTTTAACAAAAAGCAAACTCTGAGATGAAAACTAAATGAACGCAAATTTCCTTAATGGAAGGATGAATGCAAAAGGGATGCAAACAAACACTAAGAATGCAATCATTTTTTCGAACACTTTGTAACTAAACTCCTCAAAAGGCTACAAGACATATGAGTTCAAGCAAAAGAGGACTTCCAAAGTGTGGGCTCAAAACAAGGCATTCATTCCCCTTTACATGAAGCAATAATAGACAGAAGATTTTTCAGCTGAACAACGAGTAATGTAATCTATGCTCACAAGTGAACAAGCAGACCAAATCAACTCGGATAGACACTTGAAACTTGAACACTCAATCCACCAAAAATAAAAAGGCAATGAACTAGAGATGAATCACCAAGAAAGGAGACTGACTCAACCAGCAAGGCGATGTCCCACGAAGCATGCAACCAGGCAATTGATGCACAGTCCTAGAAAAACTAGGATGTAAGGATGCACGTCTGAACAGGAAAAACAACCAAGAAAAAAAACCAACAAGCCAATCAAACCCACTTGAGTGAAGGGGAGAACATGTAAATCATACAGATAAAAGGACCGAAAGGGCAAGACACACTGGTGAAGGGCTTAGGGAAAAACCTTAATTTTTCATGCACCCTGAAATTGGCACAACTTTTGTGGGTGAAACTAGCGCCAAATGGCGCGACTTTCTAACTGAAAACTAGCACCAATGGCCAATTTGCGTGACTGCTAACTGAAAACTAGCGCCAATCAGCGCGACTGTCAGAAAAATAAAAGCGTCAATGCCTGAAAAAAAAAAAATTCTCCCAACCAAGACCAGACTCGCCACTTCAAGGAAAAACTAAAAGATCGTTATTGATGAAAAACATAGGAACAAACAGGGAAATGGTAATTTGACTAAACTCGTCGAATGAATAAGACCTCAAAGAGTGACAAACTCAAAGGAAACTCCCAAGTGGAGTCACCAATTTTTTGTCCAGGTAAATCCCCTCTACGGACAGAGGCGATCCTTCTAGCCCCAGAGTGGGTCTAGCAACTACGGGAACATACTAACATCTACCTTCCTAGATTGTAAATGAAATTCAGAGCAAGGAAGATGACCTACCTTTTCCTAATGCTATGTTGTCCTCTTCCATCGAAGCTTCTTGATCCGCTATTCTCCTCAAGCTTGATACACACTACTGCCAACGTTCGATTACCTATACAAATAGACAAGACACCACGACAAGCGTAAAATCATGAAAAACATAAAACCATTACAATATATCTAAATTATCAAGGAATGTTAGAAATCTCATTATGAATGTAAACAAGAGTGGAAGATAAACATCAGTTTCATTTTATTATGATAAAGACAAGGGGAGTTTACAACCAAGCCTTGATGTTGAGGCTCTCCTTCGGCAGGTCCATATCCAAGCACGTTTGTAACACTCTCACACACAAAGGTCCAATATCTCACTATGTTCCCAACACACAAAAACAATCACACTCTGAACTATTCTCTCGAAGTTATATTTGCTTCTCCTTTCTATCATCACTAAGGCTATAGAGCTGAAGGAGGTCTCCTTATATAACAATGGAGGAGGAGGTTATGGGCCCTCAGATAATGGGAAAAGAGCTTATCCTTTGGAGTAGTTCCTATTTCTTGGGAACAAGAAGCCCAAAGGGGAATTCATCGGCAATATCCTCAAACAAATTTCCAACTCACCGCCTCGTGAAGCTTCTAGTCATGGAAGCTTCACTTCTATTTAAAAAACTTTCCAAAAGAGGCTCGACGCGAGTCCGACATTAAAACAGAGCACCAATCGGCATGGGCCTTAGTGTAAATTTCTGCTATCGGAGTGGGTCAAACACTGAGAGAAAGCGCCAACCTCAAAAACTAGGTTTTTATAGGAATCTTCCAGAAAAGTTGTAAAGGGAGATGATTTGGCAGAAAAAGTGTGGTTTAGGGGTATGTATTCCATGCTTGTAAAGTACACAACGGTCACTGTATGGTTCCTCCAACATCAAGGAACGGGGAGTACAGGGATAGTGATAAATTGCTATGTAACATAGTGTTCCGCAACTGAAATGATGTTGAGGGTGCATTCGCCTTTGGTATAGTGCCTCATTGTCTTACCCGCTATTAGGTAGCAGGAAAAATTGACTGCTAGATTGTTGATGAGGTCTATCTTTGCCCCCTTCCCTCCTCTTCTGGTCTCATATTTCTTGTAGTAATCACAGTCTACTGCCTTCTTGGCTCTCTTGGACACGTTCTGGAATGTCGTTGAGACATCATTTCCTACTGCTGATAAACTCGTAAGCCTATTGATATCCTCTGCATGTATCGGTATTTCTCACCCTAGCCACAATGATCCTTTCTAGAGTATGCTCAACAGGAATCTCATACACTACATTGCCTCTCCCGTTGTTCCAAACACTAGGAGGTTCCTGATGTTCAGTATTGTTGATTTCTGGATACCTCTGAACTCTGGATTCATTCTTTCCTCTTCCCCTCCTCCTTATATAGCATAATTCTCTATGTATACCTGTCTCTTCATAGCCGAAAATTGATATGAATCTTTGAAATATGTGTCAATCAACAACGCATTGTCATACTTGCCCACTAACGATTCCATCCTCTGAATTATCTCATCGAGCTCAGGCTCGATGACTACTAGTGCTACCTTTTCCATATTCGTCCTTCTTTTGTATACCTAGAGTGTTGTTCCTGATCTCTTTCTATGAATTCCTGCTACTGGACTATCTCTTTGAACTTCCTCTGATGAAATTTCACTTGTTGCTGTAGTTGTTTCTTATTCTAACTCGGAATTTTCCAGCATTCTCGTGCTTTCTTCTTCCATGCGGGTTAAGTAATGTAACCGACATGAATGAGCTTGATAAGACCCCATAACTAATTAATTTTTTTGTCTCTCCCACGGCTATAATTGTGCGATTAATTACCACGGTGAGGTGTATTCTGACATTTTTTATTGTGTCTTCAGGATTTGGGTAGGCGTGATGGGTAATTATTATGGCTTAATATGGAAAATTTATTACAGTATGGTTGTTACTAATTATGGCAGGTAATTCTCAAATCTGGGTGATCCTATGAACTGAAATCGGTATGATGGGTTATTATGATGGAATGATGTTTAACACGCTTTGCATTATGACATGAGTGACGCGTTAGATACTAACCCCCACCCGACCATAATCGGTTGCGATGTGGTCTCCACATCGCAACAGATGGTTTTAATCTCTGCGTTATTGTGATTTATTTTTTTCAAGATTTCTATTCCATTTCTCATCTAGGGTGCGAGAGAGTTATTGACTCAATCCATTTCTATTTTACCCTACTGACTCCTCTCAGTTGCAAGAGTTATTTAAAAAAAAATGAAGAAACTTACTCATAATAAGGGTTCAGGCATGCGTCGTTCACCCATCCTTGTAATATTTGGCCATATATTTGCGCCAACTGAACTATGCCTGAATCTTTAATTTCAATGACATGGTATGGTCCCATCCAGTGCATTCTGAGTTTTCCCGAGAACTTTTGAAATTTGTTGTCGTACAACAAAAAATTTCCTCTGATTGTGAACATTTTATGTTTGATATGATGGTCATGCCAAGCCTTTTGTCTTTCTTTTTGGACCGTCTAATGGAATTCCACCAGGAATCTGTCTTCTTCAATATCTTGTAGCTCGTGGAGGCATTCATTGATTGAATCTTCCTTTGTCAGATGTATTGTTGAAGCGATTAATATACTCGGTATGATAAATATGGCAGGTACCACTACTTCTCTCCCATACACCAGCTGGAAAGGAGTTTGATTGTGCAACCCTTTTATAGTTGTCCTATATGCCCATAATGTTGTTGGTATCCGCTCATCCTAGTCATCTTGATTGGCATTGCATATCTTGGTTAGTCTTTTTTCTAAGATCTTATTAAATGCTTCAATGGTTCCATTTGTCTGAGGGTGGTATGTACTGCTCTTATGATGTTGCACCATAAAATTATCTAATAGAGATTTTATTGTTGTATTAATGAAGTGTGTACCTTGATCACTGGTTAGGCTTCTGGGGCAGCCAAATCTGCTAATGATATTTTCAAAAATGAACCTTCCTGCTGTGTCTGATGTGCAATCTTTCACCGGTACTACTTCTGCCCATCTTGTGAGGTAATCTATTGCGGTAATTATGTACCTTTCCTGTGAATGTCTTGCCACTGGTGCAATTGGCCCTACAAAATCAACAACCCATTTTTCAAATGGTTGTAGTGCTCTTACAGGGTGAAGTGGAAACTCATCACGGTTTGATGGTCGTCTCGTTCTTTAGCAGACACCACATTTCTTTACATATGCTTTACTAACTTTATGTACTGTGGGCCACCATAATCTTGCTTGTAATATTTTTCTTGCGGTGGGTTTTGCGCCAACATGGCCCCCCACAACTCCGTAATGACACTCCCACAATATATCCTCTCTTTCATGGTCCATGATACATCTTCGTAAAACCTGGTCCAACCACATCTTATACAATTGTCCTGCTATCAATTGATACTCAGTTGCTTTCACTACCAAATGTCTTATCTGAGTCACCGTGTATTCAGTTGGGCACTGTCCTATTGCAAGATATACTGTTATCTAGTAATCTAGGAAAGAGGGTGTACCAAGTTTCCATGAACTGCCATATACACCTTGGTGATCAAATGAAAGAGAAATGACCAAGGAATTTCTGTACATGCAGGTAGTCTCCCAAAATGTTGTGTTCGGTGTATCATGGTTACAGGGCGGCAGACTCGTCTTCCTATGGATAAAGGATTTAAACCTATAGGGGTTTCCCTCTATATACTCAATCACACTGGGAGCACAAGTCCGTACTAGCGTTGTCTAAAGCTGAAATGTGAACGACAGCTACTAGGTTTTAAGATGCCGGAACATGTCTCTAGCCTAGACCACTACAATGTGTGTGTCAGGTTCCAATGTTTCCTTAGGTTAATTCAATTGATTTTATAGTTGATCTTGAATTATGTTTCAATTTAAGGCCCTACCGAATGTCGATCTAAAATTTCCTAAATGCAGACTACATGAAAATTAACACCACTTTCCTTCAATGAATGATAACTAAGAGAAGGATAGAGATCTTTCAAACAATATCAATCAATGAAATCAAACGAAGAAATACGCTAATGCATCTAATTCAATAAAGCAAAAAATGAAAAATATTCTTTCCTAGCTAATAAAGCACTAGTTATGCAAAAGAACTTTCCTTTTCCAAACAAATGAAAGAATGCATTTTTTTAAGTTTTTCAATGAAATGAGGCACACAATGCACTAACGACGTGAAAAAACAAAACAAACACTAGTTCGAGGATTGTGAATGTAAAGAGCTAAACCGACTGATTCAATGAAAGAAAAACAACACAAAAAATCACTCAAACCAATGAAGCACTCTTCCAATCAAAGAAAAAGATGTGAAACGATCCAAACAAGCAATGTAATATATGCTTGGAGCAGCAAGAAGAAAAATCAAATGAAACCCGAAATGATTATTCAACCAGAACAACTTCTCAAAGGATCAAAAAGAACTAAACGCAATTGAACAAGAGATGTGACTAACAAGAATAAAAAAACTCGACTTCCAACCAGAAGGCTCAGTGAGCTATGACGCTCAATAATCCTAAGGCCATAAACTACACTGATAAGTAAACATACGTACAACTAAGAAGAACAAGTTGGTGACAGTCAAAACAATCTCAACAAAACAATTACAAATCAAAAATATACCCAGAGACAAGCACAACTGACCAAAATCTCAAAAGGAGAATCAATCCAAACCCTACAAGATTTGGCGCGACTGTAAGGTAGTAATCCGCACCAAACAGGGGTTGGCGCTAGTGCAACACAAGCAACGTGCACCAATCGGTGCAACTGTTCAACCAAAAAACCTGCCAAGCCAGATATCTATGAGAAAAAGAGAAATCCAATGAGCAGAGGTCAACCTTGACACTTTGGAGCTGAAAAAGAGGATTCTAAACAAGCAAACAGACCAGAAAATATAGACAAACAAACAAACGACCGAAGTCGACTAGACAAAGGGCAAAAAGAAAAACTCACACTGATCCCCAGCGGAGTCGCCAATTTGTTACGCATGTAAATCCTCTCTGCGGACAGAGACGATCCATTTAGCCCTGGAGTGGGTCTAATAACAAAAGGACAAACTAGAGTGTAGGCTCCTAATTACTGAATGAAATACAAATGATAGATCAACCTACCTGGAGTCCAATGTTGTCGTCATAACTGTTGTAGTGGTGGCCTCTCAATTCATGTCTCAGCAAGTCACGATCCTTTCGCAGTGATGCTTGGATACCTGCACAAAATCAACGAACAAGAGCAGCATACGAAACAATAATCTCATTCATAATTACTAACCAGTCAACGAGGGTTAATCATATAGCATTAATAAAACACATCAACGTGATATGGGAACCAAACAATAGTTATACATATGTATTAATAGAAGAAAGAGTTACAACCAAGCCTTGACATCACAGCCTCCTTCAATGGGGTTCAGTTGAAGCGCGTCTCGATGAATGTTAGAGAATTCATACGGGATGAAGGCACAAGCCTAAGCTCTATCAATAAGGGACTCTTCTGTTCTATCTTGAATATAAATCTCTCCAGTGTTTCTGCTTCATACATTTAGCTTAGCTCAGCTAGCTTCATCAATGGAGGATGAGCTATATTTATAGAGGAAGAGGAGGAGGTTGGGATCCCTACTATGGTGGAAGGGAGGCCTTATCCCTTGGGAGGTTTCCCCAAAAGGTGGAAACAAGAGGCCAAAGGAGAAAGGCCGTGGTTATTCAGTCAAACCACTCCCCATGACTCATCCACAAAGTTGTTATGATCGAAACTTCACCTCTGTTTTTAAAAAAAATTCCATAAACAGATTGGCACGGGCAGCTAACTAAGACAGAGTGCCAGCTGGTGCGGGGGCCAGTGTTAATCTGCCTCATCGACGGGAGGGCATAACTGACTACCAGCGCCAAGGAAAAACTGGTGTTTTTGGTGGTATGTTCAGGAAATGGTCAACAGAAGGAATGTTTGACTCATGGTAAGGGATGCAATGATGATATTTGCAAGGCATGAGACTTTATTTTGTTCACAGAAATGAGCCTCCAATGTGCGGGATGGGAATTGCATGGACGATGACAAAATGTTGTGTAACGGGCATGAACGCGTCCATCCGAATGAAGGGATCATATGAAATAGATCCACGGCATGGGCGCAGCCATCCGTATAGAGAGGATCAAAACGAGAGAACCCACGGTATGGTCGCAGCCATCCGTCTAAAAGAAACATGTATCCAATCATGGACAAATCATATTGCCTCGCAACCTGGACTCTAGAGAATCAAATCCAGTGTCTTGCACTCCGTCACAACCCGATCAAGTACAATTTCAAGAATGCGAATAAATGAGTTGAAGTTGAACATGCAAGAAAATTGCCTGATTACTAGCCAATGATTTAAACTGTTAACAGGCACGAGAGAAACCACCAATAATGACAATGGTTCTCAAGGTACTATTAGTACAATCCATGAAATGTGAACAATGAGCTGACGTCAAACACCTGCAAAATCACTCGATCGAATGCCAATGATGAGGACCTATCATCAAATGCGAAGAACTTGCCATTGAGGCATGCAAGCTCCAAGGTACCAGAAAGGAGTCTCTAGATCGACTTCCTAGATAATGAGCTAAAATCGACAAGAAGCGATCCGTCGAAGGAGGGTCATAATGAATCATACATCATCGACACGAGACAGATAAGGTAATATTAGTCTGAATCAATACTGAAACAGAGGATCAAGGTATGTACAGACTGCAAAAGGATTTTCTCTTGAACATATCGGCAACACGACTCTAGAATTTGGCAGCATTTGACTCAAATAGGATCAGAGGTCATGTTGGAAAAATTGGTAATCGAATGAGAGGCAAAAAGATTTTCCAAACCCATGGAGGCAAAGTGACAGAGTGAAGATATCCCAACCCGACACGAACTGCACACAAGTGTCATGTTCAAGAGTGACATACTGTCGATACAACTAACGAAAAACTTCCATTTTCCCCCACCATTTCTGGTGAGTACCTCTTTATTTTTACACAAGCTTGAAGAGGATACCATATGCTTGTCATATAAGTTTGTCCTTTGGACAAATACATCCTAGTACATTTTACGATCCCTAGGAAGGACGAACTTGGGTAATGTCATGGTCACGATGTCCGATTTCATTAGGGTTTAACGAGTCTAGAAAAGGAAGAACTCGGTATCTTTTCATATTTAGAGAGTTTGAAAAGAAGCAGAAAAGAAAACTCTAGCAGGTCCCTTTTCGTAGGTAGTCTCACAGATCCGAAAAGGTAGAAAACTATGTCTGAGAGAACCTCTTAGTCCCAATAGGCTAAGGTATTCCTTTTTCGTAAATAATCTATCCCAGCCCAAAAAATGGGTAAACGTATACTGGGCAGATGACATTTTGCAACCTTTAACGAGTTCAAAATGACAAGAGTCTCGGCAATATTTTCAATTTTAGAGAGTCAGAAAAGAGCTGAAAGTTGACTCCTCCTAGAGGAATGAGTGGCAACTGGTACTGGTGATGGTGGAAATTCTATGAGCAAGTAAAGGTCAAGAGGCTGGCTAACAATACCACTCATTGCAGCAGTTCCTCAGGAATGGGTAAAACAATCAAGTGAAGGCATATGATCGGCCAAGTGGATGGTGACGATGGATTGAGAAAACCAAGGTTCATCTGGTAGAATAGGTTGATAAAATGGCAATCATGAGGGTTAAAATAATAATAATTTAATTTTTACATAAGCTTGAAATCAAGAAACTCTACTTGAAGTTGGTTTCATTTTTACGCAAGCTTGAAACAAAGATAAACTATGCTCAGAAACCAGTTTCATTTTTACAAAAGCTTGAAACGGAAACAAAATATGCTTGAATTAAGTTTGCATGCCCCCAGCATGGTGACTCAATTCGAGGTACATGCCCCCAAGCTTCAATCCATATGAAAGGCAGATGGAGTCAAGGTTCAAATTATGAGATCAAGAGAAAGACTCGACTGGGATTTTACGCGTTCGTATCAAAGACTCGAATTGAACAGGAAAGTGTTTCATTGTTTTAACGAGGTTGACACATTTAAATAACTATCCTCACGTCCTAATTCATTTTTTAACGAGGTTGACATAGAAGACGAACCATCCTCAGAAGAGCTTGATTCATTTTTTAAGGAGCTTGACACAAGAAAATGAACTATGCTCCGAAGAGCTTGTTTCATTTTTTAAGGAGCTTGACACAAGAAAAGGAACTGTGCTCTGATGACCTTGTTTTATTTTTTAAGGAATTTGACACAAGAAAATGAACCGTGCTCTGAAGAACTTTACCATAATGAATAAGATTTCATGGCTTCCAAGAGGTTCTCATCTTATGGGAGAAAAACATCTCGGAAATTAGGATCCAATGCCCCCAGCACATGACGCACAATGGAACTATCACTGAATTCAGACACAGGATAGGTAGCCACATAATTAACCTGCGGTGGGGAAGATACAACCAGTGGATAAAGATCAGAAAAAGACGATGGAAATCCAGGTGCCACATCAGGACCAAAGAATGAAACTTGATCAATGGTCATGATCTGATTTTTGTGTGGAAAATAGATCACACGAAAGAGGGAGGAGACAAGTGCGCCCATGGCATAAGTATAATCACGCCCCAAGAGAAAATTAAAATCCAAGGGACCTTGGACCACCATCACATCTACATAGATGGTTTTCCCTCCCAATGTAATAGGAAACTTTGGAAGGATCCCTAACAGTTAACTGGTTCCTCTGTTAAAAGCCAACAGATTCTGCGTAACAGGAACAAGCAGTGGAGAACCAAAAACTTGCCAAGTAGTTGAAGAAAAAATACTAACAGACGCGCCTTCATCTATAATCGTGCTAGGTATGGCCACATCATAGGCCTGTACCATAATATCAAAAGGCACATAAGAAGGAAGACGGTATCCCACAAATTGACTCTAATCAAAGGAAGCAACCAAACTACTTGGAGGGGGCACCATAGAAATGAGATGGTCATCCCCTAGTGTTACAGGAGTAAGAGGACCATCCTCCTAGACCTCCATCATGGGAGTAGGAGGAGCCACTTATTGAACTATAGGGATGGGAGAATCTTTTTCCAAGTTTGGAGAATCTGAAGAAACAAGAAGAACATGAGGAGGATGAGATCCACTCTCGACGGAAAAGACGTGATGAACCATAGGCAAAATCAGATTGACCGATTCCATGACCAATGGTTGGTTAGGAACAGATTCTTGAGTTAGAATTTTCGAGGTAACGGGATTGACCAAGGATGACTCTTGAACGATCGTTGAATCAACTAGTAGAGGACTTGAAGAAAGCTATCGGTAACCAACCAAAAGGCAGGGTGCAGAAACATTAGGGTTGTCCAACACTCTTGTGGCTTCATCTATGTATGGACAAAGATGAATGGGATGATTCCCTTGACACAACTTACAGGGATTGGTAATCTTACCCTGTTTCTTATGAGTCTTATCATTGCTAGTCCAAGATTTTCCACTAATATGACTTCAAGAAGCCAAAGGCAACGGCGGATGGTCGTCGAACCATGCAACAAGTACCTTGGGAATGCCAGGATAGTCTCGAAGAGACTGTACCTTTGCATAGCATGCAAGGGAATTTCTCTTTTTTTGGAAGGTTTCTAAGATGCAATAGTCGCAGAGCTAGCCTCTCCTTTATCTAACTTCTTCTTTTTCGTCTTCTTCTTCTTCTTCTTAGCCACCTGGTTACTAGAATCCAGACTTTCACCAGGAGAAGTAGAAGAGGAGGATGAAGAAACAGGCGAAGAAGGGGAGAGGTCCACCTTAGAATCAACATGATGATGTTCAGGTGGAGGGACTGGTTGTACAGTGGGCGGAACGCTCGAGACCACAGAGGTCAAGAATAACCAAACAGGAAACCCAACAGTTAACCCCGAAAGGGACAATGTTGCCATATAAGGAGCACCAAAATTTCCAAAAGCAGGAAAAGGACCAGGATTCCCTTCGGAGGGGATTCCTTGGTTGGTAAAGCTCGGAAACGCTGCCATTGAGAACAACCCTAAAAAAAAAAATACTAAGCAAGATAACTTTAACCAGGAATATTTCGTGGGAAGTTAATTTTTTAAGACATTGAAACAAAACTCTGTCGTTTCATATTTTAAGAGTCAAGAAACAGGAAAAAGGTGACTCTATCACTTTCAGGTTGAAAACGAGCGTGAAAGGACAAGTGCTCGATGATCTTTTCCCTTTTAGAGAGTCACGAAAAGACCAAAATGTCTACCTAGGTAATCTAAGCAAGAGGGTGTACCAAGTTTCCATGAACTGCCATATACACCTTGGTGATCAAATGAAAGAGAAATGACCAAGGACTTGACGTACGTTCAGGTAGTCTCCCCAAATGTTGTGTTAGGTGTATCACGGTTACAGGGTGGCAGACTCGACTTCCTATGGATAAAGGATTTGAACCTATGAGGGTCTCCCTTTATATACGCGACGGTATGGGGAGCATAAGTCTGTATTAGTGCTGTCTAAATCTAGGTGGCGAACGACAGCTACTAGGTTTAACGACGCCGGAACACGTCACTAGCCTAGACCTCTAAAAAATTTTGCGTTAGGTTCCAATGCTTCCTTGGATTAATTGAATAAATTTTATGGCTGATCTTGAATTATGTCTCAGTTTCAAGGCCCTATCGAAGGTCATATTACAATATCATACATGTAGCTATATGAGAAAATAAATCTTTCAATTTGATGAATGCTATCTAGTTAAGGGAATAGTCTCAAACAATGATGCAATAATTAGTAATACTACAAACGAAACTTTTTCCTAACTATATTACTTTCACTATCCAAAATTAATCTAAAAAATTCAACGATGTGAATTATGCAATGTAATCTATGCAAAATCCTCTCTTTTGAAAACTATGCAATTGTAATCTATGCACAATTTCCTTTTTCTTTTGAAAGAATAAGAATGCACTTAATGCATTTTTCGATGAAATGAGAATCTACTTAATGCATGCTTTTAATTAAAGAGAATGTACTCAATGCGATTTGTAGATTTCAATCATTAAATAATGTAATCTAAGTTCAATGATGGATCTCAAAAAATACTTTTCAATGCAATGTGATCTAATTCATTTTAACAAAAAGAAAACTCTGAGACGAAAACTAAGTGAACGCAAATTTCCTTAATGGAAGGATGAATGCAAAAGGGATGCAAACAAACACTAAGAATGCAATCGTTGTTTCAAACACTTTGTAAAGAAATTCCTCAAAATTCTACAAGACATATGAGATCAAGAAAAAGAGAACTTCCAAAGTGTGGGCTCAAAACAAGGCATTCATTCCCCTTTACATGAAGCAATAATAGACAGAAGACTTTTCAGCTGAACAACGAGCAATGTAATCTATGCTCACAAGTGAACAAGCGGACCAAATGAACTCGGACAGACACTTGAAACTTGAACACTCAATCAACCACAAATAAAAAGGCAATGAACTAGAGACGACTCACCAAGAAAGGAGATTAACTCAATCAGCAGGGCGATGTCCTGTGAAGCATGAAACCAGGCAATTGATGCACAGTCCTAGAAAAACTAGGATGTAAGGATGGACATATGAATAGGAAAAACAACCAAGAAACAAAACCAAAAATCCAATCAAACCCATTTGACTGAAGGGGAGAACATGTAAATCATACAAATAAAAGGACCGGAAGGGCAAGACACACTAGTGAAGGGCTTAGGGAAAAACCTTAATTTTTCACGCACCCTGAAATTGGCACGACTTTTGTGGGTGAAACTAGCGCCAACTGGTGCGAATTTCTAATTGACAACTAGCGCCAATGGCCAATTGGCGTGACTTCTAACTGACAACTAGTGCCAATCAGTTTGACTGTCAAGAAAAATAAAAGCGCCAATGCCTGAAAAATAAAAACAAATAATTTCTCCCAACCAAGACCAGACTCGCCACTTCAAGAAAAAACTCAAAGATTGTAATTGATGAAAAACATAGGAACAAACAGGGAAATGGTAATTTGACTAAACTCGTCGAATGACTAAGACCTCAAAGGGTGACAAACTCAAAGGAAACTCCCCAGTGGAGTCACCAATTCGTTGTCTAGGTAAATCCCCTCTGTGGACAAAGGCGATCCATCTAGCCCTAGAGTGGGTCTAGAAACTACGGGAACATACTAACATCTACCTTCCTAGATTGTAAATGAAATTCAGTGCCAGGAAGATGACCTACCTTGTCCTAATGCTATGTTGTCGTCTTTCATCGAAGCTTCTTGATCCGTTTTTCTCCTCAAGCTCGATACACACTGCTGCCAACGTTCAATTACCTATACAGATAGTCAAGACACCACAACAAGTGTAAAATCATGAAAAACATAAAACCATTACAATCTATCTAAAATGATCAAGGAATGATAGAAATCTCATTATTAATGTAAACAAGAGTGGAAGATAAACAACAGTTTCATTTTATTATGATAAAGACAAGGGGAGTTTACAACCAAGCCTTGATGTTGAGGCTCTCCTTCGGCAGGTCCATATCCAAGCACGTTTGTAACACTCTCACACACAAAGTTCGAAGATCTCACTATATTCCCAACACACAAAAACAATCACACTCTACACTATTCTCCCAAAGCTATATTTTCTTCTCCTTTCTATCATCACTAAGGCTGTAGAGCTGAAGGAGGTCTCCTTATATAAAAATGGAGGAGGAGGTTATGGGCCCTCAAATAATGGGAAAAGAGCTTATCCTTTGGAGTAGTTCCTATTTCTTGGGAACAAGAAGCCCAAAGGGGAATTCGTTAGCCATATCCTTAAAACAAATTTCCAGCTCGCTGCCTCGCGAAGCTTGTAGTCATGGAAGCTTCGCTTCTATTTAAAAAACTTTCCAAAAGAGGCTCGGCGCGAGTCTGACATTAAGCCAGAGCACCGATCGGCGCGGGCCTTAGTGTAAATGTCTGCTATCGACGTGGGTCAGACACTGAGAGAAAGCGCCAACCTCAAAAACTAGGTTTTTATAGGAATCTTCCAGAAAAGTTGTAAAGGGAGATGATTTGGCAGACAAAGTGTGGTTCAGGGGTATGTATTCTATGCTTGGAAAGTACACAAGGGTCACTGTATGGGTCCTCCAGCATCAAGGAACGGGGAGTACAGGGACAGTGATAAATTGCTATGTAACACAGTGTTCCGCAACTGAAATGATGTCGAGGGTGCATTCACCTTTGGTGTAGTGCCTCATCGTCTTACCCGCTATTAGGTAGCAGGAAAATTTGACTACTGGATTGTTGATGATGTCTATCTTGGCCCCCTTCCCTCCTCTTCTGGTCTCATATTTCTTATAGTAATCACAGTCTCCCGCCTTCTTGGCTCTCTTGGACACATTCTAGAATGTTTTTGAGACATCCTTTCCTACTGTTGATAATCTTATAAGCCTACTGATATCCTCTATATGTATCAGTATTTCTCACCCTAGCCACAATGATCCTTTCTAGAGTCTTATCAGAAGGAATTTCATACACTACATTTCCACTCCCGTTGTTCCAAACACTAGGAGGTTCTTGAGGTTCAGTATTGTCGATTTCTGGATACCTTTGAACTCTGGATTCATTCTTTCTTCTTCCCCTCCTGCTTATATAGAATAATTATCTATGTATACCTATCTCTTCATAGCCGAAAATTGATATGAATCTTTGAAATATGTGTCAATCAGCGACGCATTGTTATACTTTCCCACTAACGATTCCATCCTCTGAATTCTCTCATCGAGCTCATGCTCGACAACTGCTAGTGCTACCTTTGTCATATTCGTCCTTCTTTTCTATACCTAGAGTGTTGTTCCTGATCTCTTTCTGTGAATTCCTACTACTGGGCTATCTCTTTGAACTTCCTCTGATGAAATTTCACTTGTTGTTGTAGCTGTTTCTTATTGTAACTTGGAATTTTCCGACATTCTCGTGCTTTCTTCTTCCATGCGAGTTAAGTAACGTAACCGACATGAATGAGGTTGATAAGACCCCATAGCTAATTAATTTTTCTATCTCTCCCACGGCTATAATTGTGCGATTAATTACTGTGGTGAGGTGTATTCTTACATTTTTTATTGTGTCTTTGGGATTTGGGTAGACGTGATGGGTAATTATTATGGCTTAATATGAAAAATTTATTACGGTATGGTTGTTACTGATTATGGCAGTTAATTCTCAAATCCGGGTGATCCTACGGACTGACATCAGTATGATGGGTTATTATGATGGAACGATGTTTAAAACGCTTGGCTTTATGACATGGGTGACGTGTTAGATAATACCCCCCACCACCGCCCCCCCCCGGACCATAATCTGTTGCGATGTGTTCTCTGCATCGCAACATATGGTTTTACTCTCTGCGTTATTGTGATTTGTTTTTATCGAGATTTCTATTCCATTTCTCATCTAGGGTGTGAGATATTTATTGACTCAATCTATTTTTATTTTACCCTACTGACTCCTCTTGGTGGCGAGAGTTATTTAAAAAAAATGAAGAAACTTACTCATAATAAGGCTTCAGGCATGCGTCGTTCACCCATCCTTGTAATATTTGGCCATCTAGCTGCGCCAACCAAACTACGCCTGAATCTTTAATTTCAATGACATGGTATGGTCCCATCTAGTGCATTCTAAGTTTTCCCAGGAACTTTTGAAATTTGTAGTCATACAACAAAACTTTTCCTCTGATTGTGAACGTTTTATGTTTGATATGATGGTCATGCCAAGCCTTTTGTCTTTCTTTTTGGACCATCTAATGGAATTCCACCAGGAATCTATCTTATTCAAGCTCTTGTAGCTCATGGAGGCATTCATTGATTGAATATTCCTTTGTCAGATTTATTGTTGAAGCGATTAATATACTCGGTATGATAAATTCAGCAGGTACCACTGCTTCTCTCCCGTACACCAGCTGGAAAGGAGTCTGATTGTGCAACCTTTTTACAGTTGTCCTGTATGCCCATAATGTTGCTGGTACCTGCTCATCCCAGTCACCCCGATTGGCATTGCATATCTTGGTTAGTCCTTTTTCTAAGATCTTATTAAATGCTTCAATGGTTCCATTTTTTTTAGGGTGGTACGGATTGCTCTTATGATGTTGCACCATAAAATTATCTAACAGAGATTTTATTGTTGTATTGATGAAGTGTGTACCTTGATCACTGGTTAGGCTTATGGGGCAGCCATATCTGCCAATGATATTTTCAAAAATGAACCTGGCTGTTGTGTCTGATGTGCAATATTTCACTGGTACTGCCTCTGCCCATCTTGTGAGGTAATCTATTGCGGTAATTATATACCTTGCCTGTGAATGTCTTGCCACTGGTGCAATTGGCCCTACAAATTAAACGGCCCATTTTTCAAATGGTTGTAGTGCTCTTACAGGGTAAAGTGGAAACTCATCACGGTTTGATGGACGTCTCGTTCTTTGGAAGACATCACATTTATTTTTGTGGGCCACCATAACCATGCCTGTAATATTTTTCTTGCGGTGGGTTTTGCACTGACATGGCCACCCACAACTTCGCAATGACACTCCCACAATATATCCTCTCTTTCATGGTCCATGATACATCTTCGTAAAACCTAGTCCAACCTCATCTTATACAATTGTCCTACTATCAATTGATACTTAGCCGCTTTCACTACCAAATGTCTTCTTTGAGTCACTATGTATTCGGTTGGGCATTTTCCTGTTGCTAGATATACTGTTATCTGCTCCAAATAATTTTAGATGGCTTCTACTCTTAAGAGATCAGCGTCCAGCAACTGATCATCCATGGATCCCCCATTTTCTCCATTTTCCAGCCTTGATAAATGGTCAGGACCCACATTTAACCTTCCTGGTTTCACTATCACTTCGAAGGTGAACTCCTAGAACGGTAGGAGTCATCTACAGATCCTTCCTTCAAGCACATGATTTTTAACCAGGTAGTTCAATGTTGAGTGGTCCATGAATAATTTGAACGTACCTCCCAGTAGGTAATGGTGAAACTTCTAAAGGGAATACACCCATCGCAAGAGCTTCTCGTTCTGTTGTTGTGTAGTTCCTTTCAGCAGTCGACAACTTCCTACTTGCAAAATAGATTGGATGATCAATAGAATTTTCTCCTGGCTGAGCTAACACTGCTCTTAATGCAATGTTGGAGGCGCCAATATGGACGTGGAACTATTTGTCCCAGTTAGGATGAACCAATATGGGTGCACTTGATATCTTTTCTTTCAATGTATTGAGGGAACTAGTGCTTTTGTTCGTCCAACTAAATTTCTCTAACTTCTGCAATAGCTTTTCCAATGGTGTTGTTATCTTTGCATAGTTGTGGATGAATCTTCTCCAGTACCCAATATTCCTGAGTAGTGATCTTAACTGTTTCATAGTCTCTAGTGCTTCTATGTTAATAATGACTGCTACTTTTTATGGATCCACACATACACCATGTTTACAAACAACATGTCCTAGCAGCGTCCCAAAAGGTACTGCAAATATAAATTTCTTGAGATTGAGTGAAAACTGGAGTTGTCTGCATCTGTCGAACATTATTCTCAGCAAGGTTGTATGATTTTTCAGTAAGTTGTAAACTATCCAATCATCCATGTATACCTCAAGGAATTTGTGGATATATTCCCGAAATGCTGCTATCACTATTCGTGAAAACACTGTTGGTGCATTCTTCAGTCCAAAGGGCATGACATGGTATGCGAATGATCCCCATTCAGTTGTAAAATTGGTCTTCTTATTGTCTTCTTTAGCTATTCTCACTTGATGATATACTGAGAAATCATCAGTGAATGAATACGCTTCATTTCTTGCCACATTGTTGAGCACCTCATCACTAAACGGAGTCGGAAATGGATCATGTATGCATGCATTGTTGAGGTTTCTGTAATAAACACATACTCTAATCTAGGATTTTTCATTTTTACTTTGTATGAAAATTGGACTGACCCACTCTGCTTCCTCTACTAGAAAAACCAGCCCTGCTTTCAGCATTTTATCTATTTCTGCTTTGACTTTCTCCTTTACCCTTGGTTGTAGACGGTAAGGTCTATGCTTCATTGGTCTTGTGTCGGTCTTCAAGACTATGTGCATTTCCCCCATGTCCCCTGTTATCCCCTGTAGCTCTGCTATTGAGGATGGGAATAAGTCTTCATATTCCTATAAAAGTTCAAAGCTCCTTGGTCATTTATGTATCCTAGTGGTCGCCAATGGACACTATTTTGGGTTTTTCCAGGGTTGCAATGTTCAAATTCTTAGTCCTCAAGGGTAGAAGATGTACTCCCTCTATTTTTGGTTCTTCTTGTATATCCCGCTCCCCTTCTTTCTCTTCAAAGTATAAGTGTCGGAGATTCTCTAAATCATCGTCATCCATCTCACTATCTATTCATTTGCATGCTACTGATTGTTTGATAATCTACTCCGAGAGCGGTTACTCTTTGTCTTCTTGAATTTATGGAGAAAATAGTACTCTTTTGATGGCTTGTAGTGCCTGTGTAACCGATTTTGTTTCTCCTTCAAAAGAAAAACATTGCATAAACTTTTCTGCAACTACTTGCTAGGTGCCAGTTCCTCTCTTCTTTTCTTCGGTTAAGTACCAGGCACACAGATATAAAATTATGCATCGACAGATATTCTGGATACCCTAATTTCTTCCAATTTTAATCACAATTTTATAAATGCTTCTTGGGATCAACATCCCCTTGGTACTTCTCAATGAATTGTGGTCCTGCATCTTCCTTGAATTTGGCTCTTAGTGCTATTGCAACATCTTCCCATCTCGGAAGTGAGTTGCAATGGTTGATCCACCATCTCACCGACGTGGATTGAAGTGCTACATCCATAAGTGGGACTCTATGTTTTATTGGTACTTTTTCTTCTATTTTTACAATAAATGTATTTACAGCATTCATATTTGATAGAGTCGGATATCCCCTTACCTCAGCTCCAATCCAGTTGACTCCTTGGATATTAGCACATCTTCTTGTATTAGTCTCGTATCCTCCCATTTCCAATCATCCCAAGCTATTTCTGAGCCAAAGTCTGAACTTTGAACACTTCTCGATTTTATAGTCCCTCCCGCTGTGGGATTGATATAGTCTTCTCTCTTCCCTGTCGTCATCTGGTAGAGGTGATCGAGAAGTTGAGCATCCTCTCTGTTGTCAATATTTTCTGTATATCGGGGTCCCTGATATGGGTCAAGTGGTTGAGTGACCCTAACTTCCCCGTCTTCAAATATCATCAATTCCTTTTTCAATTCGATCACTGCCTAGTTCTCAAAGGCCCAATCTATCCCCAAAAAATCAGGATAGGGATCCTTGTCCCCCATGATATCTATCACCTCAAAATCTATGTATGTTTTTACTCCAGCAACATCAACCTCGACCTCTTCTAGACTTCCTATGGGCACAATCCAGTACTGATTAGCCATGCAGAGCTGTATCGATGAGTATGTCAACTTTGGCCTCCCTAGTGCTTCCCACGTCTTTATTGGTAGAATGTTGACATCTGATCCTAGGTCGAGCATGGTGTCTTTGATTTGAAATCCTGTGACTTGATTATTCATGTGGAATTCCTTTCCTGTTCTTCTCTTATTTCTTTTTATCCTTCTTATGTATTTCTGGGTTGAATCTCTTGACTCTTCTGGTTCTGTGGTTTCCTATACCACCAATTCTATATTTTTCTTTAGTTGTTCCAACATTGGTGCATTGGTTACAATTTTCAAAAATAATCAGAACCATTCCTCAATCATTGTACTTGTATGGGCCTACTTCTCTTTTTCTATGGTCGGTTGTGGAAGCTCAATGCCTTTGCTCCCCCCTATTTTGGAAAATGTCTCCACTACCTCCTTAAAATATTGCTTCTATCTATCTGGCTTGAAAGTGGTTTTTGGAGATGTTGGCTTGATCAACTTTATCGGGTCTATATTATGTGTATCCTCCCCTGTTCTCTTTCCTCCCCTAGTTACTATGGCTACATTTTTCATAGCCTGAGCCTCTACTATTTTTGGTTATGCATTCACCAAATTCATTCCTCTTTGTCTAGCTCTTTCCTCCCACCTCTTAATCAATTCTGGACAGTCTTTGGTTGCGTGTGTATTGACTCTGCACTGAGAGCACCGTGGTCTTCTGGGTAGTGGACATTCCCTTGCTAAGTGTCCTTCTTGGTCACAATTGTAGCACCTTACTGGTCCTCTTCCTCCAGTTCTGCCTCCTCTCATTCCTCCTCCTTGTCCCCTTGGAGCCTCATTCACTCTATAAGATGGTCTTTCCAATTATTCTGCTAGTGCATCAAGGGCTCTACACTGCTCTAAATTATGCGTTGTGGAAGCACATAACTCACAATATGTATTGTTTGGAACATTTGAGTACTTCTAAAAAATTGGGCATAGTCGTGGAGGATGACCAATGCCTTCGCAGTATTCAGTTGCGGTTTGATTCTGTTGAGTGGGGAACTCTGGAAAGTGGGGTTGCGGCTGGTATAATCCCTGAGTGTTTATCTACACAGCTCCCCCAACTAGTGGAGTCCCTTCTGTACCTACTGTTAAAGCTCCAGCATTCTTCCCCCGCAACCTCGAGCATTTTGTGGCCATGTGTCCCTCCATTAGACAATTGGTACACCATACATTGGGCCTTGCAGGTCGTATCGGCTAAATGTCCTTCAACTTCTCCGTTAAACTAGCTATCTGATGTTATAGCCCTAATATGGAAGGGTCTTGAACTGCTGCTCCAGTTGCGGATATCCCGCCGTAGCCTCTATCTTCATAGCTTGCTCCAGGGCATCTTGTAAGGTATCAATCTTCTGTTGTGTCAGTGGAGTTCTCGTCAACGAAAGAAGTGCTTTAATAAACCAATCTCGTTGATGATTCAGAACAATCAAGTAACTAAGTTTCCCAATCGCATCCTTGAAGCTCCTCATCAGGTCCCATGTCATTTCACCTTCTCATTGTATAATCTCCCATAGCTCAGATTACCCTTGTTGATCTGTCTGAGGTAACTTAAATTCTTTGACAAATTCTTTCTCTACATCGTCTATCATTGGGTTTGTATGAGCTTCGGACCATTTAATGAACCAACGAAGAGCTCTCTCTCTTATATTAGTTTGGAACTCGATCAACTTAACTGCCTCTGGTGTCTGCCGAGCCCTCCATATCGCCTCCTAGAGATACTAGTGTTGCTCCACATCATCGTTGCCTCTCCCAGAGAATTCTAGGTATCAGGTAAATGATCCCACCATATTTATTTGTATGGGTGGTACTAAAATAAAACCTCTACTTCCTAGTTGTGAAATTGTATTACTATCACTATAGCTAGTAGATATATGTACTACAGACTTAACACTATTCAACTTGCTAAACTCTCATAACTTAACAAAAAAATTATCTGGTGTCTGATAGAGTACCAGGGGAAGGTTGGGACTAAAGCTACTTGAACTTTGGGGAATAGAGTTACCTTGAATTATGGGTGTCGGCCTCTCTCAAAATAGTTGCTCCATCGCAACATGCAATTCCACATCGGATATCTCCTCGGGGCACACGTCCTCCACATTGGACTTTTCTCTGTTTTCTCTTTGGGCTAGGCTCCTGTACACTTGCCTAACTTCTTTGATGGTCCCTCCTATTCCTTGGGATCGCGTCTAACCTTCCATTTCCTTTTTCATCTGCGGTGCCTTCTCCTTATCCTCTCGACTACTTTCCTTCTTCTCAAACTTCTTCGTCACTATTTCCCGCCACTTCTCAGCAATCTGCGCCCTCCAATGTGCTCGTAGCTCTCTCAATATACTGGAGGTTCTGGCATCCATATCCCTATTCCCCCTTCTAACTTACTTGTAGCATCACTCCCTCATCTCCTTCCCCCAGTACTAGAGGTTTAAGTCTCCATCTCAGACCTTTTAAATTCTATCAAACCCTCGTCCATCATTAAATCTTTGATCCACAATGGGATTTCCTTCAACAATTCCCCCCGCAATCCAGATCTGAATACGTCTTCCACTTTGGAAAAGGATTGGTAACACTCAGCTGCAAATTCCACAATGTATCCTTCCAAGGTAGATTGTACCTAGAAATCTACAGCTCAGGTCAAATCGATGTCTAACCAATACTAGGTCCGCATGCGTCCACTTGCGACAGACCCTACGCAACTCTCTTGGAAGTGACTTGACTTGTAGTCTTCACAACCAATTATAAAGTTATTCTAGAAACTTCCCCCAAAAAATTTGATACGGAAAATAGGACCCGATCCTTGACAGTTTTCTCCCTCTGTTGTCGCAACTCCGCTTGTTGCGATATGAACTGGTCTAAGTGGTTATCCCACTAGCTTCATAGTTCTCTCTCGTGGATCCACGATACCATGATCTAACTCCTAAATGAATTTTTAGGTCCCGAAAACGGAACCATTTGTTGGTGAAAAAGGAGGTCTCTTATCAAGACCCAGGTTCAAGATAGAGGCTAACAAGGTTTCCGCAGTAGTCTAGCACAACACCGACATTTTCACCCTACTCCAAGGAGCAAAGCATCTCACCCAAGGCGTGTCGTGACCTTAGTAAGGTTAGGAGACAGATCAAGTACCAAACGGTTACAACCATGAAGAGAAACTAAAGGATCTTGAAACAAAAAACGGATCTCGCTACTATGTATAAGCTATTAATCATTAAGCATGTTCAGGATGCTGAATTAGAATTTAAAATGGGGCACACATTCACAATAAAAAAACTACTTAGTACTCAACTCAGAACATCAAACACAGCAACAACCATATTTCATTATCATTATAAAATGACATACATCACTCTACAGAGTTTATTACAAGGTGATTTAGTACAACAGAGATCTAACAGAGCTCTCCTACGGCTCTCTCACTCGGCTCTCTACCAGACTAACTCTCTTATCTACGTTGATTGATTGCCTATTTGTTCTTATGCCAACGTGAATTTCAGTCTTTCCTCATTTCCTGCTCTGTTGTTTGCTGGTTCTTCTTGATTACTGGGAGTTCCGCTGATTGTCTTTGTCTCCCATGCCTTCCATCTGCGTTGTTCTCTGCGACTACCGTGCCACCTATATTCTGGCTATCCGCAACCGTGACAGCTCCCTGTCTACCGTGATTGCGCTCTGCCACCTATTCTCCGCAACTCAAAACTGTTCCCTTTTCAAAACAAAGGCCCCAACAGTTGGCTCTCATAGTCCCTGGTAGAAGACAAGTGAAGAATATGGATGTATACTTACAACCATTGGTATATGAATTGAAGGAATTATGTGATGGGATAAATGTATACAATGTATCAAGACCCATCACAGCAGAAAGGAGTTTTACGTTGTATGGAATATGTGCTTACACAACACATGATTATCCAGGCTTAGGAGTTTTCTCTGGTAAATTACATGTTTATTGATTTGTTTATATACGTAACAATATTGTTTCACATATTAGTTATTTAATTCATTGTAATTGTTCTAATCTTCATGATATTCTTTAACGTGACATGCATATAAATTGTATACAATAATCTCGCAGGTCTTGTAACAAAAGGGTATTTTGGATGTAAATGTTGTGGACCTTCTCTGAAAGCTAGATGGTCCAAGGACCTACGAAAGCCATCTTATGATTGCTCTAGGGTATTCCTCTCAGAAGAACACCCTTATAGAAGAGCAGCATCCACTTTCAATGGTAAATGAGAGAGAACCCAAAGGCCTCCAATAACAACACTAGTTGAATGGCTTAGATCATATGAGAGACAAAAGGATAAGGAGTTCATAGAAATGTTCGATTCAAATGGGGAGCCTATGTTCGATTACCCAGAATTCTTCGACACCTATGTTGAGAAATTTCCCATTGGGATGAAAAGGAAATATATCTTTTGTAACCTCCCATATTGGGAGCATCTTAAGATTACCCACTTATTAGATCCCATGCATATATTTAAAAATGTTTCATATTCTTTATGGAGGAACATATCATCGAAACAAAGTGACACATTTATTGTTAGGAAAGATCTTATTACTTCAAAAACTAAAAAGAAACATTGGCCAAGATGATTAGAAAGTACAGGATCAAAGGTAGGCACTAGTCCCTCTAATTCATGGTATTTCAAAGAAGGTGATGTCCCATGGATTTAAAAAAAAAGATGATATTTCTTTGGCAAAGGATGTTATAATGAGTGTGAGGGTGCCATCTTCATACGGGCCTTCACTATGGCACTGCTTCACCGTGGATGACCATTTTTCAGGGTTGAAATTGCATGACCTTTTGAATCTTCTAAGAGTACATATAATGTCAAAAGCATGATTTTATTATTTGTTATATTAATAAATTTTATCCCATGCAGGGATCATAAAAAATAACTAATTTTTTATATTATTGCACGTGTTTATAACTTTGCAGTGTGATTATCCTTTGTTCATGTGTGGGTGTTTGAAACATGAATTTGCTCAAGACCTAGGACGTGTCATATCTAAATTATTTTCATTTGTACGTTAGATCACGTCAAAGGAGATTCATGTGGCTAGCATTCCATGGTGGAATCAAGAGATAGTTGAGATTGTTTGTATGTTTGAGAAGGAACTGCCGATGAGTTTCATGGACTTACAGGTTCATATTATAATCCACCTAGTAGATGAGGTTGAATTAGTTGGGGTGGTTTCTTGTCATTGGATTTTCTTCTTAGAGAGGTACATGAAGAAATTGAAAGGTTTTGTTCAAAAAAGGGAAAAACACAATGGGTCTATGGTAGAGGGGTACATATCGTATGAGTCTTTCTATTATGCCAGTGAGTACATCAAGCAGATCGACAACAGACCAGGTGCGTTGATTTGGGACGATGAAATGGATGAAGACAAAAGAGAAGGGGAGTTGCTCCAAACGAGTGGAAAAAAGCGTTTGATAAAGAGTACGTGACTTATAATTTTTCAAATTTACACAAAGTAAATATTCATGTTGAACTTCAATATAATGTATATTTTTATCTCTATGTACTATATAATGTCAGTTTGATTTCATCGGCGAATGCAGAAATTGAAGCAATCAATAAATTTGTTCTTTACAACTGTAAAGCGACACAACCGTGGGTCGCATTGTATGAACAAAAGAGGATGAAATGGGATAGTGACAGGAAAGAATTTAGACAGTTGAATGGTAGAAGTGTGCCTTATCTCGATAACTTAAAAGAAAATATGCCAAAAATATGCCCCAACAGTTGGGTTGCTAACCAAGTCAGAGAGAAATACGGTGCAACCAGTCGTTACCCGCGTGCTGAAGAGGATGCGCTAAACGTAGGGATTGGGTGCAGCAACTTGGTAATAATCTATTTAATTTATATGTACATTTGAAACTTAATAATGCACCTTTCAAATGTACTTACATCTATATTTCATATTTTAACTATTGGGTTATTATAAGACACATGACATTATGATTTTTTAACTTTTTTATAATAGGTGCATTTGTTCCCTTCTATGTGGGCATATGGACACCATTTTTGCACAGAAAATGCTGATGATGGACACATCACACAAGACTATGGAGTGGAAGTCGAGTTCAATCAATCTAGTTGATCTAGCCACCATGATCAAAACCTAGTACGAGGGTCGTTAGGTTACGTCGAAAAGATACAAGAGATCATTGAAGTGGATTTTTGTTCTTTCCAATGTGTTATTTTTAGGGGAATGTGGTGGGACACCTTTGATCGAAATAATGTAAAGGAAGATCGAGATAGTAGGTTGATATGTATAAACTCTAGAAAGATGTGGGATGAAGCTAAGGAGCCCTATGTTTTCCCCAAACACTGCAACCAGGTGTTTTTTTACCCAGATGTGTTGGATACGAATTGGTGGTTCGTATTAAGACATGACCCTAGATCAAAACATATTTTTGAGAACAATAGTGTTATCATGCCATGCGAGCTGGAAGATAATGAGGGTGATCATGAGAACCTAGAGTGATATGGTACATGTGTTATTTCATCAATATTTATACTTTTTAAGATGGGTTTCGAAACATTATAATATGTATTTTGAATTAATTGGTATTTTGCATTGTGTTAATGTTAAAATCAATATTTCACTTGATAATTTGTAATTATGTTGATCTTAAAAACAATGGCGTACTATATAAAGTTTTTTTTTTTGTATGTAAGATCATAATAAAATAATGATAATTCTAAAGTACATGAATTTATTTGCATTATTTTCTAAACTTTATTATGTTACAAAAATTTATATTATTCTAGATTTATTATTTTACAATTATTTAAAATTTTACAAATTTACAAATCTAAAAATTTTAATAAAATCATTTCACATTAGTACAATTAAAATTTTACAAATATTTTACATACAATTACAATTAGAATTAAAATTACAATTACAATTTTACAATTTCACATACAATTACAATTACAATTTTAAAATTTTACATACAATCACAATTACAATTACAATTTTACAATATCATGATCATTTAATATTAAATTAATTAATAAACATCACAATCATGATAACCATCGTACAAACATCATATTCAATTAAAAAACACATTCGAATTCACTAACATCATCATGATCATGATCATCTAACAAAACACAATTAGCATTGTATAACATCATCACAACACAAACATCAAATATACATCTCATGTCAAATAACTGCTATCACAAACACATCTATCTACAAGCTGCACATTAAATGAACATATCTAACATGACCTAACAATATACAAATCTTGATGATCACCAACATGTAAATTAAGTACAACTGCAACATGAACATAAAATACATGGACCATATATATATGTGTGTGTGTGTGTGTGTGTATAACTGTATAATGTCAAAAATATACAACTATAATATAAATGTCATATATCAGCTTGTGGTACATCATCAATAGCAGTACTAGTCGAGGCCTGCTTAGTCAATGGTGTAGCCTCAATAATCTCAGATACATGTTGATCATCACATGCCTATTGATCTGGTACTGGTGCCTCATGTTGATCAAGATCAACTATCGGTTGCTCATCGTGATGACTCGACAAGGTCAATGGTCCAGCTTGCTCATGATCATGAGTACTATTGGATGCTACAGGCTACTAACTTGACGTGGCCGATGGTCCAGCCTGCTCTCCATGATGACTGTCGGTCGATGCTACAGGTTGCTCATCTGGCGCGGCACGAGGTGAATGATGGCCACTCCCCTGATCGTGATCACATTAGGGGAATTTTGAGATCTAAAATGGACCTCCTAAGAAAAATGTACAACCAAAATAAACTTTATGAGAACCAATAGGATTCAAGATGATGATGTCAACCATGGGGGATGATTCACCATTTTTGGAGAAAAAAATTAAAAAGATTAAAAAGTAATAAAATAATAAAACTACTTTTTCAACTCATATTTTCAACTTATCTCCCTAAAGGTTTACTCAAATTTCGAGCAGGAGTACTCATTGGATGCAAAATTTAATTCCTCATCCAAGGATTACCCATGTTGCATACTTTTGATGGACCTTGCTACACGAAAAATAAGAAATACTTAAAAAAACGTGATTGCAATCACGTTTTTCATATATTTCTCCATTTTCGTGTAGCAGAGTCCATCAAAAGTATGCAAAATGGGAACTCCTTGGATGGAGAATTAAATTTTGCATCCAACAAGTATGCCTGCTCGAAATTTGAATAAAACCTTACGAAGATAAGTTCAAAATACGAGTTGAAAAAGTAGTTTTTTCTTTTTTTTCTCTAAAATTTGATGATGTTATCAAATATTATTTTATTATTTCCACTATTATTTTATAATCTCCTTAGGAGGCCCATTTTAGACCTCAAAATTCCCCTAATGTCAGATGATGCGTCGTTGCTCACGGAGTGTCGATCACGTGTTGTGTCTCGGCCACGCCTATAACGTGCAAGGGCCCTCCTCAACTACGTAACTAAGGTCATAGCTCCTATGACATGTCATATCAGGCTGTACATGTAACGTGGCATGCCTCTCCACATATGTACTAGCCTACCATTGGCCTGTATGTCTCTCATAGTAGTGGGCCTGACTCCCGCCTCAACAAACAATACACAGAGTTGGTCGCCCAACTCCATCCTCAGTCTACTATCAAGCCTACCACGCCTAGAAAAATGCGGTACCGGCGCACCAGTAGGAGCAGGTCTATATGCACCAGCCTCATGATCCTCGACATCTACCATATCCTGATATTCATTAGGATCCACACCTGGATCATTTGGTGGCGCTGGCATGTCATCGCCATCAAAAGACCCAATGTCTGCAAAATATATACAAGTGCACAACAATAATTAGACGATTTCAATAAACAATTTAATAAAAACAACTTAAAGAACATGTTAGAATAAATTTAAATAAAACAGTAATATTACCTCTATCATCCAGTGGCTCATTATCTGTGAAGAGGATGTTGACACACCCTCGCCAATCTAAACCATTATAACGACAGGGGACCATAACGAAGGGATGCTCGTCAACACTGGCTAGCAACTCCAGTGCATCATACGATATCCTCGTGGAAAACTCAGTCTCGCCCCTCTTGGGAATCATCTGTCCCCACATGTGCATCCATGCATCCAACATCGGCCTACGAGGCTTCCGAACAAAAGTAGGTCTCGTCTCTGGAAACCTCTCAAAAAATAAACAAAATAGCTCTGAAGAAAAAGGGAATTTGACCCTCCCTTGCACATCAGCACAACATCTATCTAAGGTTGTACATAACTGCCGCAAAAAAATGGCAAACCACATAACAAGTCATGGCTCCTGTACTAAAGAATCAAAATAATATAGAAGCAGAAAACTAATGTGTTGCTTGTCCCTGGTTATGATCAAAATAAAAAGTGAGAGGCACCTCACCTCCTCACTACCAAATGCAGCAATACGTAACTGACCTCCAAAGACCTGAAAAACTAAAGGAGACAATATATCTGCGCTAATGTATCTTTGGGAGTACACCAACTAACTCTCTGTTTCATAGCCAACTGGAACCTCTAGGAACGAGGGAAAATCCACCCCTCTCCTCGATAGCCCTGTAATGAAATAGATGTCCTCCTCAATGGGTGAGTACCACTGGTTAGGACCAATCCGAAAATCCTATAGGTGGGCATTCCACCTGCGGATAAGATGTCACAAAAACAAACCATGGTCCTTTAGGGAAGTAGCCTCCTTATAGAACTTGAGGAGGCCTACCTTCCTTAGGAGCCCCTAGGTAGTTGTTGTAATAGGGTGAGGGTAAGCATCTCTCTCCCTCTCTCGTGCCTCCCACAGGTGAACCATGTTATACTGGTCCGCCTATTGTCGTTTTTGCTCCCTCTCTTCTCTCCTTTCACGTCTTTGAATGATTGACATATTAAATAAAAAATTTTTAATAAATGAGACATGTATTTAGGAGTATACATATATAAAAAAATTTGAAAATAAAAATAAAAAACAATCGGTGCGCCAAAAAAAACAGGCATGCACCAGTCACGGTGCGTCTTTTATTGTCACGCACCGGAGGTGGTGCACCCAAAAATTTTCAGCGCATCGGAGGCGGTGCACCTGAAAATTTTAAGTGCATCGCCCTCCTGGCATTGCTCCAAAGTCAACGGTGCAGTGCTATAACAACCCGCACCATTAACAATGGACCAGTGTCAGGAGGGCGGTGTGCTGACCAAACTATACGCCCTGGGGCATATAGTTTGGTCAACGCACCGCCATCCTGACATCAGTACATAGTCAACAGTGCATTCTTTAACCAAGCCGCACCGTTGACCAATTCGAAATGTCGGAATGTGGTGCGCACAAAATTACTCATCTTGGGGCAGATATTTCCTTCAACGCATCGCATTCCCACTATTTGAAAGGATCAATGGTGTGGCCAGGTAACTGACTGCACCGCACTTTTTTTTAATTTTAAAAAATCTCAGTGCGCCTTTAGGTACCGCCCCGGAACCTGTGCAGATACCTTTAGCATCGGTGGCGGTGCGGCTTGTAATTTTACAGGTAGCACCGCGAACCGGTGCGAGCCGAACTACTCGAGCGCTTCGTCCTGGAAAAAAAATTTAAGGTTAATTTTCAACTAATTTATAATTCTAATTTTCTAAAAGGCTTAATTATGGTAAAAAAAGAAAAATACCTGTACATTTGGCCTTCGAGGAGGCATATTCGCTGTAGAATTTGCAAAACTAAAATTTCCCACCGTTTTGCAAAATTCAAAATGGAGATGGTGGGCAATGCACAGCAGCAGTGCGTGCAATGGGAGCACCAATGTCAGGGCGCCTCAAACAAGGAAAAGTTGCACCGGTGCTTGAGAGCTCTGGAGCACTAAAAAGTGAAAAATGTGGTTTTTTGGCCATATTTTTTTTTTATTAACCATGTTCTGGTGTGCAGGTTTTTATAGGTGCACCGGTGCAGTTTCTTAAGACCGCACCACGCTGTTTCAGTTTTGGCGCGGGGTTTTAGGACACACCAATGCGGAATCTTTGTAAAGCACCAGTGCCCTACAGTAATAAAACACACCAGGCAGGTTTGTATGGAGCGCACGATGTCCCGGTGTGCCAATGTTTTTTTCACACCGGTGCTTTCTCTGGTTAAACGCATCGGTGTGTTTTAGGATGATAAACGCACCGGAGGAAAAACATCCGCAAAAACCTCCACCCACAAACCTCCTCTAGTAACCTCTACTACAAACGGATTTCTGGGGTATTTTTATAAGGGGTTCCTCAAAAACATCTGCTAGAGGGTATTTTCCTTGTAGTTTTCATTAATAGTTCAGATCTCCCTTACAACATTCCAGTTCACCTGCGCACATAGCCAGCGGGATCCGCACATAGCAAGACTAAGGTCTTCATGCAAACAACTAGCAGGAGCCTTCTAACCCAGATAAGTTCACTAAAATATCAAAATACAGTCAGATCTCTATCATCAACATTACAACTGTCTCTTATTGACTCGATCTAGACTCCTATTTATACTTTTAGCCTGCGCTCATCTAAGGTCCGCAAATCGTGGTTTATGGCCCCTAGTTCTACCCTTTGACCCATTACAACTCATGAGCGGATTTGATCCACCCTAAAGCCCCTAGAATTGTGCTGCGCATGACTAACTTACAAAAACTTTACAAAAATATATAAAAAATGTATCAAAATTTGATCCTAGGGGACCCCACTCCAAAAGTGATTAACATATGTAACTTTGAGTCTTCATATTATATGAGCATGCACATTTTATGCATTTTTTTTATTATTATTTAGTTGCAAAATCATATTAATTAATTTATTTTGATTAATAATGAAAATTTAAAATCAATCTAAAACTACTAAATTAGTAGTTTATATGGATTAATGATGAACACAAATAAAATGAATATACAAAAACTTAATTAGTCGTTTGTAATGAGTCTTAATGAAACTAAATGAAATGAATATAAACTACTAAAATAGTTGTTTATATAACGAATATGAAAGTACCAAAAAAAGATAAATTACTACTATAAATGGTAAATTTGAGATTACAAATGACGATTAAATTCTTCATATATATGAATATTAATAGTGAATTTATAGAATCTTATAACATAGCAGAAATTTAGTTATATTTCATTGGTCTTTAATTGGTTTCAAACGATGACTAAAATTTGCATATATATGACTACTAGTAGCTAATTCAGACTATATTATAACGCAATTAACATTTTGGTCATATTTCTTTGGTCATTGATTGGTTTTCTCAGGTGATCATGTAGTAGTATATTTTATTGTGTATTTGGTCATTAATTGTGACAATCAATGACTAAATTAATAACCAAATTACTACTAGGTAATAAAATTCAGACAATGATCTAATGATTAAGCTATGACTAAAAGTTGGTCCCATTATAAGATACAGTAAATTAGCCACTATTGGTCACCGACTGAAAAATAGTCGTTTATATGAAAATTTTAGTCATTTTTTTATTAACTAATTAGCTATTTTGTACTAATGAATGGGGAATGATTTTTACAAAACTATGACAGATATAGTGGAACGAAAGTATAGATGTACTTTCAACTTACAACACAAAAATCAATCCAATGATTCCAAGAACCAAATTACATCTAAACTGCAGGAAGCAGTTGCAGAGTAATGGCCAATGAGATGTGTCATAACTGAAATAAAAAACACACAACAACAAAAAATAATCATTCAAAAGGTAATATTCCTAATTAAAATATTTTTCTAGAATTATATGTATATATTACTACAAACCATTCATTTATTAATATCAATTTTATTATATTTAGTTTTCATATATCAATATAAAAATAATGTATTAATTTTTTTCAGGAAGCTTATTAAAATCCCAAAGGATCAATGATTCGATATGTGAAACATGCTTGAAGGAATGTCTAAAAAAGTGTACAAGGAGACAGTCAAAGAAATGGCCATAATTGTGTCACATGAGAAGCCATCTTAATAATAGTGTGCTTCAAATGTATGTGATCATGATTGAATTTGTATATATAAACAAATAATTTAGCGTTAAATATTAATTTTCAAGCTTTTTCTTGCAGAAAAGAAAACAAAATGGAACTCAGTCAACATATAAAACATGACGACAAGGAAAAAAAAAGGTTGATGTCAAAGTTTGTGAGTAATTGTTAATATTTCCTTATAACAACCCAATGTTTTATTTTTGTATATTTTAAGTTGTTTTACAAAAACCATCCTTTAATGTTTTCAAACACGTGCTAACATACAAATAAGAACCTTCAGAAGAATTGATTAACATTGGGTTAAATATGGGTTGTGAGTATATGTTGGAATATGAAAAAATAATTGTGGAATTGGTAAGTATCTATATTGTTTTTCTTCTTTGAATTTATAATTAATAGAACGAAAAAATACTTTATATTAAATCTATGATTTATAATGGGGTTTAAAACTTGTAGCAAACAAACTATGGAACTATGCCAACAAAAGACTTGTTGCAACAAGGCATGAGACTTGGTTTTGAAACCATGTATATAATTCATCAGTCACTTCTTGCTATGGTACATCTTTATTCGATTTACATGCATGTATATTATTTATTTCAATTTTCATTATTTGCATCAATGTAGATACACTCATATTATCTCAACTCAAAGACAAGGGGTTACCAATAACTATCATATTTTCTATGAGAATGAGTCTCTTATTAATATATAATATAATACATTTTAATTTATTATATTACATTATCCAATATTGGTGTGAAGTATTACACCACTAATTAAATATATGGATGATTAAATATTATAATGAAGAGATGTGAAATATGATGATATAAAAAATTAATCTAAACATCATATACAAATGCATTAATAAAAATTTAATTTATATGTACACTCTTATAAGATATATGGCTAATTTTCAACGAGTAATGAATTTAAAAAATCACAATAATTGCATTGTCACATGTCGATGTTTCTAAAAATGAAAAAATATCATACAAAATACCAATGTGTCTATAACATAAACACACACTAGTGCGTTATTTTATCTAAAAGCACCATTACTTCAAGATTTTTTACATGGTTGTGCCTTTCCTAAAAATGAAAGAATCGAGGTGTTATATTCTTCAAGCACTATTTTTTTTTGCATTCAATGCCTCGGTGCACTAAAATTATTCAAGCACCAGTGATTTCATAGAATTAATGCCTGAGTGCTAAAAATTAGTATTTACAGCCTTGGTGTAACAACCCTGGTAAAAAATTCATGTAAAAATATATAAGACCACGATCATGGGACATATTCCAAGATGAATGGTGGGACAAAAAAATCTCAGTGGATGTTCACTTTGGTTATTATGGCTAGGGAAATTGGTAAAGGAAATGGCTAAGGCTTTGGAAAGGAAAAATGACATTTATTGGCATTTATTTATGAAAAATAAATGGAAAATAGGTGACAATGAAGGTGAAAGGTAAAAGGTTGCATATGAGGAGGAGAATGAAGGAAAATAATGTAAAAATGAAGAAATTAGAGACCCCATTAATAAAAAGGCTTAGGAGGATCAGTTGGAAAGAATTTTTTCAATTCAGTTTTGGAGCTCTCATTTTATTCTCTCTCTTACAATCCTGGACACAGAGTTTTCTTCGATCACTCTTGGAGAGTGTGGTATACTTGGATTTTTGGAGCAAGAAGAAAAATAAAGAGTATAAAAGTGCAAAAGGACATTGGGATCAACAACTACAATGGGTTTTGCTTCTAGGTACAAAGTTGCGTGTATGTTTTCCTCACTATTTTTTACATGCAAGGCATATGCATGTGGTTTCATGGTTATGATATGTCATTGGGATGGAGGATTGCCTCGATTGATAGTGGATTTTCCTAGCCTTGTCATTTCCTCGATAGCCATGATGTTATGGGTTTTAATTTTCTTTCTGGTTTTTTTTCTTGTGCCTTTGGTTTTGGGTTGAGTTATTAGTTCTTGGAAGCCTTGGTTGGAAAAACACTTTGGAAGACTTGTAGCAGCTTGCGTTGAGTTACTAGTCCTGGGAGCCATGGTTGGAAAAATGCTCTGGAAACTCAATGATAACTATGGGTTGAGTTACTAGTAATTGAAGCCCTGATTGGAACAAATACTCTAGATCCCTCGACAACTTGGGTGGAGATCAATATGATGATGGTTAGTGATGTTTGACCGTGCAGTGGGATCATTGGTTGAGGGTTGAGGTATTTTGGCCTCTGGGTGCCCTGGTTTATTTTAGTTGATATTTTTTATGATATCCCACATTTATTCTTGGAATATGGCTTGGAAGTCACTAGCTGAAGAGAGATTTGGCTCATCCATGTCTGTGGTCGGGTGGAATGTGGAAGTTCCAAACCTGGTTTCATTTTTCTTATGGCAATAAGAGCTCTTTTCATCTTGTATTGATGGGTAAATACACTTATTATTATGTAGCTTATATGGTTTTTCTAGGCTTATCATTTTTGTTGTGTATATGTTGGTTATGAATGTGTTTCATGGCAGTAATGATGCATGGCTCTCATGGTGTTATGATAAGTTAATGAATGAACTATGAATCTATGGTCTAATAGATGATAATGCAGGTACTGTGATGAGGCAACAATGATTCTTAGTGATTCTCAGATAATTATGAATCCCCTATGCTCAGATATGTTGTTTAAACTTGTATATATCATACGTGTGATATGTTTGACGAAATGTATGTCATGGATAGTAGGGATCCAATCAAGTCCTTGTTCAATTAATTACATTTAATTCGTTATTTTTCTGTTATATTTCATCTTTGAAAGTGTCATGGAGTTATGGGTAGTGACCTGGGCTCTGGGTCTAAAAAGTGGCACAGAAATCAAGGTCGCGGGCTCTAAACTACCTAGGAAAGTCTCGAATCGCACACATGCCCATGTTTTGGGAGTGTCTGGAACTTCCCTGGAGCTTCTCATGTCAAGGGAGTAATTGGGGGATTAATGTATCAAAAGTTTAGTTTGTCTCAATGGTTGGTCACTTTGAAGGTTGGGATAGCTCTTAGGTGTCTTGTAGTATGTGCCGAAGGTTTCTATGATGTTTTCCATCAGTTCCACTTCCTTAACTAACACATAGGGAGTCAAATCATATCATAGTAACTCTTTGTCACATGTTTACACCAATTGGTCAGTTACTTGGGTAGATGTGGGAGGAGGGTGTTACACCAGGACCTGCATTATTCAAATTAACATCATGATTCCTTTTATATGAGTAGCGCACTGGTGCTTTTATGCAAATCATACACATGAGATTATTGAGTTTAAATTAAAGCATTGGGTATGCAATATTTTTGGCCAAATATGGTGATTTTTTTTGTCAAATTTTCATTTTTATTATTTAAATTGATTTTAGTTACATATATAAATTGAACACCTTAAAAAATATTTTGAATATTTGCATTATAAAGAATCCAGAAGTTAAACTACTACTATTATTATTATTATATATATAAATTATCTTTTGAATACTTGCCTTGTAAAGAATTTCACAAATTAAATTATTTTATTTTATATATATAAATAACAAAAAAAAATTAAATATGTAAACTAATAAAAAGTGAAAAGAATTATGACTCCAACCATTCCAATATAAACTGCAAACAACTGGCATAAAAATAATTTTTAACAGTTTTGTCTTTTTCCCAACCAATAATTTCACGTTTCATTATCTTAAAAGAAAATTGAATTAGCAATAATCACTTTGTTAGATATAATTACTCCTAAATTCTGGATGGTTTTTGGTAGTTTGCATCTATTTCCTTTAGAGTTTAAATTTAGAAAGAGTTAAGTTACTCATCTCATAGTTAAAATTAGTGTAGTCATTTAGTATTTCAAAATTTCTATAAAAGATATGTACATGAAATTGTGTGATCTCCTATCTCAATCAATTCAAGCAATTTAAAAGTGTAATCTAACAAATTTAGATATTAATTCATTCAAGTAATTGAAAATTGTAAGTCAAAAATTTTACTGTAATATTATCTAAATTAGCCATTGTCCCAAAAGGTGCAAAGAAAGGCCAATAAGATTTTTAAATCAAAAAAGTTATACAAGAAAATAGCAATTGAGACGTCAAACTTAAGTTTATTATATGTAACTATATTAGAGTTGTTTAACAAAAACATTCTGGAATATCATTACAACCGCATGTTAGAATATTAAATACTAAATTGATTGTCATATTTTAAAGTAATCTAACTAATGAATGAGATGATATTTTAATTTACAAAAAAAAATGGAAACTCAATTAAAAAAGTGTACCGTGAACCTAAATTTGGATTACCATGATGAATAAATTATCCTGATCAAGGGTTTGGATAGCCACGAGGAATGAAATAATCATGATCAGGGGTTTGGATTGCCATGTATTTAATTATATATTTCGTGGTACAAGAGCAGGTGAACCTAAATTTGGATTACCATGATGAATAAAATTATCCAGATCGAGGGTTTGGATAGCCACGAGGAATGAAATAATCATGATCAGGGGTTTGGATTGCCATGTATTTAATTATATATTTTGTGGTACAAGAGCAGGTGTTGTGTCATATCTTCACATATCATACAGATCATAACATAGAGTGCCCTCCATTATTTTTTTTCACCCAGGAAGTTATATATTTCGTGGTACAAGAGAAGGTACCGTGTCATATCTTCACATATCATAGAGATCATTTTTTTCACCCAGGAAGCACATGCACGTATGACTATTTGTACTCGATATAGTTAAAATGACTAATTGAAATTAAATTAATATAATTGAAAAAAACCCAATTTGTAGAAAGATTAATTTAAATTCAACTAATATAATTGAAAAAATCCCCACTTGTAGAAAGACTAATTTAAATTTAACTAATATAATTATCGCAACTTGAAGAAAGACTATTGAAATTCAACTAGTATAATTGAAAAAATCCCAACTTGTAGAAAGACTAATTTAAATTCAACTAACATAATTATCCCAACTTGTGAAAGATTCATGGAAATTCAATTACAATATAATAGAAAAAAAAATCCCAACTTGGAGAAAGACACATTAATTGGAATTACATTCTATTACAAAGGCCTTATCTTGGATTGCATGTAGAGTAGAGTATTTGTTACTGAAGCAATTACAGCAAACCATGGTAAACAATCAATGGAAGCTCCACTGCAATGCCCATTTACAAAGGAATTGAATTTGTACAAAAACTACAACCGCCAACAGCAAAATTACAAAACTGGGGTGAATTTTTCAATAAATTTTAATGCCAATATTCTGCAAGAGGAATGGACAAAAATTGAGAGGATTCTTCTTTATAACTGTAAAAATTCACTGATGAACACTAACAAAAACAGATGCTAAGTTCTCTCAGCAGTCGGTCATATGTTACAGGGCCTTCAAATAACAAATGATCACCATAATTATGATATAATATATCAGCTTGTTGTGATCAAAAAACTGTCTAGGTCTACTTGAGGGAGGAGAGGCACGTGAGGCCCAACAGAATCTACAGTGAAATTAAGAAAAAATCCCATGATCGTCTATCACAATCTCTGCCTCAATCTGTGACTGGGGCTAGTGACTTCACCTTCACTAATGTTGTCACCGTTTGGGTTCGAGATTCTGTCATTAGCTAGATTCTATAATGACAATAATAAGCATCGGGCAACAGATTATTAATACAAGTAAACAGAGTATAGATATCCTGTATACACCATTTAAATATCTGTGTATGCATTTTGAACTTCTAGATAACCTCCTGTAATTCTCCTTCACTTCATCAAATCTAACTATAATCTCACACACTTTTAACTTTCATTTGAATGGATATGAAATATGGGTGAATTTGCTTATGACTAGAACTGCAACCTAAATAACAAAGCTACAAGATCTATCGGTGATGGCTGCCGATAGTGTAAAATCTGAAATCAATAGATTTTAAAAATTAATTGAGCAGACATTCGTGGTACTTGAACAATATTACGTTCTTGAAATGGAAAATGCCACAATAATGGCTTCCTGTGTGCTTCTGGCTATATTACTGCCCCTTGATTGTTTTACATTATCAGATATCAAAAGGAAAGGTTGTTGTCTTATTGGCATCCTTGTCAAGTTATGGAGAAAGAATCAGATAGTGATGTCACAACAGAGACAGATGTCAAGAAACAAATCATGGGCATTCAAGGTTTGCTTTGATTGTGTTGATTGCGTTCATGGTTAATGTTAATTTGGTGTTCTATTTTTCATTTTAAAATTAAATTTTTATTATTGATATTCATGTTTATATATATATCCTAATTTTGGCAGATTTTAGAAATGAAATAGACATAAAATTATGATATAAGGCAGGCCAATTATTTGGCTTTACTTTATACCAATTGGATTTTCAAAATATTTTAAAATGTATAAAAATAATATTGCCATCCACATAAAAATGGCCTATTAATATCAAACCTAGAGTGTATTGATGTAGGGAATTAGGTGATTCTAGCAATACAGAGTAGATGAAGTCATTAGCATACCCCTTGTAGTTTTGCAGACATGTCACATTGGCCATCGAGACTTTCTGCATAAAAACGATTCAGTTTTTCCAATTATTCAGGGGTTGAGATTCACAAATGAACAATAACATAAGGATGGATCTAGATGATGGCTGGTTATGTACTCTATGGAGATAGAAGATATATTGAAGAAAATTTTTATGTGTTGAATTTACCTTGGCTAGCAAAACATTTATTCCTGCATGCTTGTTGTCCCACCCAAATTCATACAAGGTTTGGTCTACTCCAAGTGACAAGCCATTAGCTACAATGCACTGAAGATATGCTCTATTCCGTGTTGCCTTGTGCAACCATGTAACACCCCATAGAAATTCATCTTGTAAACCAGGTGGCATATATGTTAGTCTTCATAAGGGGAAGGTTTGGTCTGATATTTCAGCTGATAAGAGTAGGTATGTTGGGTATTTATTTTCGCCAAGCAACTACTTTGTTTGTTGTTGCTATAAACTATTTGAAATGAGAACATAACAATTTATGAACTATAGACTCCAATATTGGCATGAATCTTTGACAATCCCCTAATATTACCATATCTCTTTCATTTGAAAGATTTGTCAGCCCAGAACGCTACTAAAATGCAGATTTGTGGAATGTGTTAAGTTTCCTAGTTTTAAAGCAAATTGGTTAATCAGTATTCTAAATTTCCAAAATTCACCTTGTTATACTACCAATCAACTTTTATTTAAAAATAAGATGAGCAATGATTTTTCCATGGCCAAATCTACCAGCAAAAAGAGATGTATAAAGAAAATGAGTAAATAAGATATTAAAAAAAAATAAAAAATTGAAGACCAAATCTAGATATAAAAATGAATTTTTTTGAGGCCAAATCTCTTCAGGACAGCGATATGCAGATGAAAGGAAAACACATAAATGATATTTTTAAGCCCATACCTCTGATGAAAAGAGAAATGCAAATGAAACTTTTATATCTTTAATGCTTAAAAATAAATCAAAGTTCATAGTTAAGAGTAATCTCAGTTCTATATTATTTTATGATGTAAAAACACGGACCAATGCAACTAGGCCGCCTAATTTTATTTACAAATAGATACCCCATTACAAGTCTATTTTATAGATTGTGCAGATACTTAACTGAAATCATAATATATGATGCAAAATTACCTGGTATCCATCATAGTCGCAGTATAAAGGACACACAGTTGGTTTCACGCTAGGATCATCACTGTATGATCCCTTGTATTTGTCTGCAAACTCGAACAATTGTTGCAGACATTATAAGAAGGGAAGTTACTGTCAAGAAGTGGCCCAAAAAACCAAAAAAATAGAACACCAGATTTCATATTTATTTTGGGGGAAAAACTCCTTCAGGTTTGAACATTGATCTTACCCGAACTGCAGTTTGGAGAAGTTGTTAGGAATAATGGATATCTAATGTTTTGAACACAATGGATGCAACAGCCAATGTTGCAGTTGTTTCAGTGGAAAATTTTGTGCTGGGATTGTCTTTGGTAATCTTGTAAACTGTTCTGGGCGTGTCCATGTCTTTTGGTCTCTCCCAGAAATCGTGATCTGCATAGGGTTCACCGACCTGCGATATAAAATCTCATGAAATGAGACGGACGTTTTGGAGATTTTATAGTAGTAAAGGCGATTATATATTTGTTTCTAGAAGAGCTTGATTCATCTTGAATAAACAGGTTGGATGGTATCAACAAATAGCAAAACCCAATAATCAAGGTCCACCTCTTGTCAAGTTGACCACTCATGCAAAAAAACCAAACACCAAGCTTGAAGTTAAACCCATTCATCTACTAAGCTATAATTCATGTAATTAAACTTCAAATGACCTAGAGCATACCTATTACTTTACACAATCCCTAAAATTGAACACGAGTGAGGCTACAGACCAAACTACAGAAGGTTGAGCAGCATTCTAGGGGAAATTTGAATGGCTCTATGAAAGGACTAGCTCTATGGACATCTATACACAATTGCGAAGTCCATTAGACACCAACGAAACCTTCAAGTTAAAAACAAACCGAGGTAGACCGTTTAGATTCCCAACTAAAGAACTGGGCTGCAAGGGAAATAATTATCCAACCAATAACACCGGGAATTGACAAACTGACCTGCAAATGACAAATTTCTAGTCGAGCGCAACTGCAACACCAAAATGTGAAGGAATCACACCATAATGTGAAAGAAAAAAACCATAATGTGAAGGAACAACACTAGAATGTGAAGGAACGGCACTGAAACTTGGAACAACTAGAGGAGCCTCACCGGGAATTGACAAACTGACCTGCAAAAGACAAATTTCTAGTCGAGCGCAACTGCAACACCAAAATGTGAAGGAATCACACCATAATGTGAAAGAACAAAACCATAATGTGAAGGAACAACACCATAATGTGAAGGAACGACACCGAAACTTGGAAGAACCAGAGGAGCCACACCGAGAATTGACAAACTGACCTGCAAATGACAAATTTCTAGTCGAGTGCAACTGCAACACCAAAATGTGAAGGAATCGTACCATAATGTGAAAGAACAAAACCATAATGTGAAGGAACAACACCAGAATGTGAAGGAATGACGCCAAAACTTGGAAGAACCAGAGGAGCCACAAATATGTTTGGAGAGGAGGAAATGAACGAAGAAGCAAACCGATGGTGACAAAACCCTACTGTCCTCGCCATTTTTTCCATGCAACTCGAATCTTGGAGAGTACAAATCTGTTGCTAGATGGAAAAGGGTCGAATCCGGCACCACACCCGCCATATGTGTAGTATTTTCCAAACCCTTCGTTCTAGAATTAGTATTTTCCAAACCCTTCGTTTTGGAATTTATATTATTGGAGGGTCAAACTGCATGAATAACCGTTTCAGAAGTTGAAGAAGCAGATCCTTGACACGTGTTTGTTGAAATCAATAGTAGAAAACAAAATTAATAGTGGGGCATATGTCATAGCCTAGTTGGAGCTCAAACTATTGGACAGATGTCAGATGCAAATCACAAGTGTTGATTAAATCCAAAAGTGTATTGATTCAAAAGAATAGGCCTATCGGCCTAATTATAGCAATGTGGTTTCCTCTGTCCTTTAACATTGTATAGGAGCCAAAGGAACAAATTATGTCAAATAAATGTTGTTGTGAACTAGAGTACTCAATTATTGTTCAAGTAAGTAGTCTTTTCTATTTGCATAGCCATCATATCAACGTTGCTCGATGATGTTTTATTACCATTGGTGTATGCAAAATAGCCACTGTCATCATCATAGTAGTATTTGTGGATATTGAACCATGTTTGCCTAAATTGATCCACTTTTCGGGTGTTTGAAGGAGACGTGCTACTGAGTTGTAGTCGTGGCTACCAGGGATGGAATTTGATGGGCATTTTTCCTGTCATAAGGCATTTTACCCATTTTTGAAGTGTAAATTTTTTTAATGTTTTTTTTCGGAAGTGATTTTAATTGTACAAAATGATTAATGATGGGTTATATGTTTCTGAAAATGTTACTACTAGTATCTATTTTTATTCAGGAAAGCCAAGAAAATTTCCAATTTAAATTTATATAGTGACTAGGCAAGATTTAGTCTCAAAGAAAGCCCACTATTTTATTTCTAAATTTTATAAAAAGCTCATGATTTTATTTCTAAATTCTATAAAAATCCCATCATTTATGGCCATTTTATTCTATTTCTTCTTGGAAATTGGTTCATGGAATTCGGACTTTCTATTTCAATTGCCTCAAAAAAAACAAACACTTCAAAATTGGAATTATGCCCAGTGCCAACTAAGTTAGAGCGATGATATGCTTGAAAACCTACAAGGGAGAGGAACGGAGTATGTTTCATATGTTAACGACGATAAGAAACAATTGGAAGGAGTAGCTTCTCAAGAAGGAGTAGCCAATTGGAAGGAGTAGCTTTGACCAAGGAAGAGGGTTCAGTACTAGATCTGGAGCTACGGGTGCCATTGTTGCTCTTGGTGCTAGATCAATTTAGTAAACAAAATAATAGACTTCTTCAACCCGATCAATCAACTACTACTGCATGTTTAGCTATTGATTCTTTAGTGGATGAATCAATCATACCCATATGAAAGAGAATGAGATCCCTCATATAGAGAACCAGCATCAGAGTTTTCATAGTTTATAGATAAAAACCCGGAACCACCAATAGCTGTGGGAGAGGCAATTGACCGAGTGAAATAAACACCAATAACATAGGTAGAGACAGTTCAGTTCCAAGGTCGCTCCAGTCTCATAACCAGGAAGTTCACTGTTCATAGCCTATAGCCGATAGTCAATTATAGCCAACTAAATTCGACCCTCATATAGAAGATGTCAGGGAGACATATCCGAGTAAGAGAGATCTAAATATCAATTGATAGACCAGGAAAGTATCAATCGATATACAGTAGCAAGTTCGATATCAGGTATTCGGTCGATGAAGGTAGGCGGTAAGATTGATAGCAGCAGTTGTTGAAAGAGGAGCGAAAATCCGCTCGACAATCTAAAATAATTAAGTGGAGAAGCCGGGAGGGAATGGAATCTCAGTAAGGCAAATTTTAAGAAGAATGCGGTGAAAAGGAAAATTTTAAGAAGAATGTGGTGAAATTGGAGAGAGTAGTTTTATTTTGATCTTTCCAAAGGTAATTACAGAACCTATTTAATATTTAGTTATTCTAAATTTAATATTTAGTTATTATGGATTGATGAAATGATACGAAATAATTTCTGCTATGAATTGTTGAAATTATTCCAAATAGTTCTTTTGTAGAGTATATGATTGATAAAGATTTATATTTCATCTATTCTTATATGAATTATTTTTCATTTATTATGTGTGGTTTTTTAACTTTTCCATTAAATATAAATAAAATAAAATAATGCAAATCTTTATTTAGAGATTAGGTCTTGGGAGAAATTCTTTTCATTTTCAAGGTAGTATTATTTTAGTTTCTTTGTTTCAGCCCTGATATATTATATGTTTAAATTTATAGGATTTTATTTTATTTTTAAATATTTTTTTTTAAATAGCTAGCAATATTCTTTAAAAGCACATGAGACAAGGTAGTTAAATAATATAATGAATTTTATTAAATATAACCAGCAATAATTTTTGAAAGAGAATAAGTTTTATTAAATATACACAACAATAATTTTGAAATAGTTAAGTTGACTAGAGAAGTTTTGGAAAAGAATAGATGTGTCATACTAAAAGACATTTAGGAAATACTTAAACTTCATTTTAACCAACATCATGTCTATCTTGGCATGGTCTATTAATGTATTGCTCCATGTCATTTAGGTTTATTAAGTTTTTTGTTATCTTCTTTTGGCTAAGATTTGATAAGTTGAACTTGATCATATAATTTTTTTTAACTTAAATGTAAAATATACACTTGACTATATCATTAATAGCCTGATGCCCAATGTCATTCAAAGCCATATTCAAGTACGTGTTTCTAATTGTTAGGTAGAAATCTATTTATATTTTTACTTTTTCACTTTTCATAATCCTTTACTCATAATTATCATTTTTGTTTTAAGAACTTTGAAATAATGATTAAAATTCTTTAGTAAAATTTAAATTGATTTTTTATATTATTTATAATTAATCATAATTATTATTAATTATATTTTAAATCAAAGTATAATTAAATTATGTTGCTAGACCCATAAGATATGATATATTGTACTCTAGCATTAATATTGATCATTTTTTTAGGTATACTCATAGTGGTTTTATAAATAGTATGGATGACAAGAAGAATACGTTCAAATATGTTTTCTATCTTAGTTTAAGTTTGATTTCACATGCATCTTATCATTTTGTTGAATATACTAATAGTGGTTTTATAAATAGCATGGATGACAAGAAGAACACGTTCAAATATGTTTTCTATCTTAATTTAAGTTTGATTTCACATGCATCTAAAAAAGCCCATTGTGACATTGACAACTTAACAGTGACTTCATCACAAAACTATATTTTTCATATAAATAAATAAACAACTTAGATAAACCTCAAAAATCTAAAATAGTTGATATCCATACCATTGGCTATATCTTAATATATTGACCATTTAAATCGTTAATGCAGCCAACCTAAACGTAGGAATATAAACCCGTGATTTTATTTCGATATTTCCAATACATTTCATAATACATACACTTCAGAATAATTAATGTTTCAACAAAGAAATAACGTGGAATGAAGTGTCAATGACACGGCAGGTCATTAAGTCAAAATCAAAATCGAAACTCCACAAGCTATCGTTTGTGCATGATGGAAAGGCGGCGAGTCTTATTTTTCCAAAGTTATTCAGTAATAAATATGTTTAGGTATATAAAGCAAGTGGATAATGTAGTTGCTTTAATTTTATGGTGGATAGTATATGTTTCTTGTTAGATAGCTTGGGAAATAAAAGTGAGCAGTATATATCGAAGTGTATTTATTATTAGATAGTCTAGAAAATAAACGTGTAGTTTATTCAGGTAATGTTTTGGCTTAGAATCCGGCAAAGATTTTGAAAAAATCTTGTTTACAGTTGTTAAACTTTAATATTTTGAGTGTTCTAAGGGTTTTTGATAGTGCTGAATCTATTTCCACTATCAAAAATAGATTCCAAACACTCCAACTACCTGATTTCTTAAATTTTAGTTGCCCGGATTCCGACAAAAAACTGTCGTCCGAGCTATTCCATTACCTGAGTAGACAACTCCCAAAACAAAACTCGCCACCTTTCCATCATGGCACAAATGATAGCTTCTGGAGTTTAGATTTTGATTTTGACTTAATGAGCTGCCGTATCATTTAGACTTCATTCCACGTTATTGGCTCTGATACCACAATTTCTAGCAGAGGCTTCTCAACAAGCTTGCTGTTGTTTTTCTCTAAACAGATATGGCCTTGCCCAGTGTCTCCCCTTATCTTCTCAATACTACTCTATGTGAACCCAAATGAACCTACTCCCAAATTCACGCAACTGACGGCCTTTCACACGGCATTCTTCGCCTTCAACGGCCTTTGGCGTCCCTCAATGGTTTGGCGAACTTCGGCGAACTTTCAAGAGTATGAGAAACAAGACAGTGTCTAGGCAGCAATGAAATGCAATCAGAGTATACAGTACTTTAAATGCGGAATTGATGAAAAAATTCTCTCTTTTATTATTTGCAGAATGATTTTCACAATCAGATTACAGACTTTCTAGACTCAAACTCTGTATCAGAGATCGACTGTATTGGCTTTTACCGGACTGATGCAACTCAGTGAATGAGCGTGCGATACCGGAGGCTTCCTGGCCAAAATACAGACTCTGTCTCAGAGATCTTAACACACAGACATAAATATGCATACTCTCGCTAAAGAACTGGCCACTTTAGGTTCTGATCTATGCCGAGCACATAGACCCGCAGGCTTCTCAGTTCTCCTAAGGACTGTGAGTCAAGACTCCGTGATGCGAGCAGATCGCAAAGATTGCGCAGACGCAGAGCAGGGAGCAAAACTCGGACTCAAAACACCCAAATGCAAAAGACTCAAACTCCAAATGCCGATGGTTGCAAATGAGCCTTACCCCTCCTTATATAGAATGGAGAGGGGGACAAGCATTTCTGTAAACCGTCGGATCATTGACACTTAGCAATCGGATCATCGTTTTCGGGTAACACATAACGTGACATCCGCACGGAGATTCGAACTACCGACAAACTTTTGGTGATAGTGGGTGAGTGTACACTGTGGATGCCTTATGATACAAGGCCCACGAGGAATCAAAATTATTGATGTACAGAGTGGATGCTTTTCGGAAAGAGGAAAAGCCCACGAGAAAAGCTCTGTCACAATAGACCCGTGACTAGGTATCATTATTACACTGGGAAAACCTTTTTAGTGGGGCTCCCGAGGACCACTTGTACTTGTGACAGGAGTATCCAAGATTGTGATACCCGGATATCTGAGATGGTAGAACTCATCGTCCCAAGCCTTGGTGTAGATCCGTCGGACGATCATGGGCTTGTTGAGGATGATTTGATGCTTGATCTTTGTCATCACAAACCATTGATAGTGCATCTGCATGTAGGACTTTAGAATGGGATTTGTTAATTTAAATTCTAGTCCTGCAAATTCACCTACTTTTTGGCATGGATAATGAAAGCATTCTCCAGTCGGTCCTTCAAGACAATCAGTACAGAATCTACGACAATATGTTTCATAAAAATTGGGATCCATACTGAAAGGACTGACACCATAATGAAACCACCAGTCAGATAACCAAGGTACTTCGGGCTCTCTTGAATTTATCCAAGTAGGAGCAAACTTCAACTTGGTGTAGTGGGTTTCTTCTCGCCCATCTTTATTTAATAAGTCCCACCACAATATTTTGTATCCTGCAAAATCATAAACAGTGTCAGGAAAAATTAAGTTTGGATTGTTTTCTGGCCATGTTTGGAATTTTCCACTGGTATATTGACCAGGATTCCTGATTCTGTTTATAGTATACCACTTGTAATAGACTCTTGATCTATCTCCGCCACCAGTACATATGACAGAGAGATCCCAAAAGTCTTGTGAGACTGACCTTTCTGCTTCATGTGAAGCAATCATACTATGTGAATACATCATGTCATGTATCCACCGGCTTCCTTTTGGGTACACTCTTCTTTCAGGTACAAAGTGCTGGATATCATTGTGACTCTGAAGATTTGCGTCCAGCACTTGAGTGTTTCGGAGTTGCCAAGTCGGCCTCCATTTTTCTGCATAAACAGGCCATGATTCTTCATCTGAAATATGCTTGAGCTGTTCTCTTTGATTGGCCTGGTCCCATTCTGTGATGATGACCATAACATGGGGTAACTCTTCTTTCGGGTCATTCATCTGTTCTTGATGCTGGATATATTCCCTACTGAGAAAATCTGGAAGACAATTTTCAGAGCCTTTAATATGTTCAACTTTGAAATCAAAATATGCAAATAAAGCCTGCCACCTTGCAAACTTTGCATCTTCTGGGCTCTTGATTGCCTTAGTGATTACTTTTTCTAATGCTTTTGCATCAGTTCTCAGTAAGAAATATTTGTTAGCCAAATGAATTGAAAACTTACTAATGCAATTCCAGGCAGCTTTTACTTCTTTCTCAATAGGAGCATAATTTAATTCAGATTTACTCCATACTCCTGAAACAAATTGTACTACCTGTTCTTGCTCTTTGGGGCTCTTTTCATTCGGCTTTTGTTTCAGTACATCTCCCCAACCAATGTTGCTTGCATCTGTTTCAACAATTTTAAAAGCATTATCATCTGCAACATAAAGAATAGGGAGTTTGCGAACCTTGGCTTTTATCTCCTTGATTGCTTGAGTGTGCGCTTCTGTCCAAGGCTTCGGATTCTTTCTGAGTCTCTGATTGAGCAGAGACCTGTCAATGGCACAGGATGGATAAAAACTGCTTACATAATTTAAGCATCCTAAAAACCTCTGTAATTGAGTTTTATCAAGAATAACATCAGGAAACTTGTCCGCAAACTCAAGTGCATGATTTTGTAGAGCAATTTGTATATTCTCAATAGTGTGCCCAAGGAATTTAATCTTGGTTTGGCATAGCTCCATCTTCTTCTTACTCAGAACCAAACCATTTTTCTGAACCAACTTCATGAAGAGTTTTAGGTGTCTGAAGTGGTCTTGTAGATTTTTGGAAAATATTAGCAGATCGTCTATATAGGCAAGTAACCATTCAGCATAGGGTTTAAAGATAGAATCCATTACCTTCTGAAACTTAGAAGGTGCATGTTTCAAACCGAATGGCATTACATTCCATTCATAGTGCCCACGTGGAATGTTGAATGCTGTCTTCCATTTATATTTTTCTGCTACTGCAACTTGCCAGAAGCCCAACTTGAGATCAAATTTCGAAAATACTTCGGCTCCATGTATCCGCCGCATGAGATCTCCTTTATGCGGGATCGGATATGTATCATCTGCTAAAACATTATTCAGGGGTTTGTAGTTTATTACCAGTCTAGGAACACCCCGAACTTGCTCACTTCTTTTGTTTACATAAAACCCATAGCAGTTCCAAGGGCTGCTGGATTCTCTTATCAGCTTTCTTTCTAAAAGCTGATCAATCTCTTTCTGGCAGAGCTGTCGATATTCTGCTGACATGGGAATGGCTCTGCTTTTGCATGGTTTGCCCTCATAGCCTTCTTTATAGGGCAATTCAACACAATGTAGTTTTCTGTGCCAAAAGGCATTCGGCTCTTCGGAACAGCATGTTTTTTCAAATTCTGCTTTTAGTTCAGAAATTTGTCTCTGAACTTGTGGAGAACTCAATTGGTCTTCAATTCTAATGGTGGACTTGTGGTCTTTGAGTTCCTCCAAACTGTTAATAGCCTTTTGAAGTTTCTGTTCTTTTTCTTGCATTGCCTGAACCATGGTTGAGACTCTGGTATTTGAAACATATGGAATCTCAATCCTTTCACCAGAGACAGTAATAAACATTCCTTCAGATTTATCAGGGAATCTAACAGAACCATGGGGCTCTACTGCTGCCAAAAATATATTTCCCAATATACAATCTACTGGAATACAAATGAGAGTTTAACACATCTTGAATTAAAACAAACAACAGCTTTAGAAACTTCAAAGTCTAGAGTTTCCTCACCTAATCCCAAAATTTTTCTTTTTGCAGTTGTCCAGTATCTGGATGGGATTATCTGTTTGGAAATAATATTAACATCTGCACCAAAATCTATTAGTGCAGTCATATTATATACTCTGCCTGCAACACAAACTTTAACTTATATGTGGTGTTGCTGATATTGGATTGCCATCACCTGCATGTCATTTAATTCTCTGAAACCAATTGAATCATCAAACCTTCCTTCTGCAATTCTAACTTCTTCTCTAATTGGTTCAGGGTGCAAAGTATAATTGACATGCCTACTTGAAATGGATGTAGAAGGTTGTTGAGCAGGAACAACCTTGCCTGAATGTGAAGCCTGATTTTTAAGGGCAGCAATTTCTGCTTTCATGGCAGAGATTTCATTTTTTGTATTATGTATCTCCCTACTCACCTCCCCCAAAATGAGTGTGTGAACTTTGTTACTGTTGTGCTGGAGATACGATTTGGTGTTTCTTTCATAAGAAGCTTCAAAAAAATTTGGCTTCTTACTAGAGGAATGACTGGAAGTACCAGTCCCATGCTGCATGTAGGCCTTGATCATAGCAGCTTTGAGATCACCTTCCTCAAGGGCACAGATTTGAGCAAAAAGCTTCATTTCATCATCTGCAAGTTGTGCCATGAGGACTTTCAGTTTGCGCTGAGGCTCTTCTGGATAAGAATCATTTGATGAATAATCTGACACATAATCGGAACAACCACAGTTATCTGGGTCAGAACACTGACAGTACATATGAACTTCTTCGTCAGAAGAGGAAGAGGAATAGGAGGAAGAAGATTTAGCAGAGGATTCAACATGATGTTGTTGAAGATGAAGAGTAGTTGGGCGGTTATGACAGTCTGCGGATTTATGCATGGAAGACTGACAGTGAGCACATCTAGGTTCTGTCTTGACAGTGACACTTGCAGATGGTTGTTTATTTCTCTGAGACTTCTTACCTAGACCACGTTTTGACTCTAGGGCTGTAGGACACATATTTGAAGTGTGACCATGCTAACCACAAAGCCAACAAGTAACTTCATTCATTTTAGCCATCTTGACATCTTTGGGACGGATGTCATGGAGCTGATAGTAATGGGTCTTAGGCTTGTAGCGATAATATCCCTTTCTTCCTTTATGCTGTCTTCTCTCCTTCAGCTTTCTGAGTTCTCGTCTCTTTTCTGAACTCAGTCTGTAAGTAGAGGCTCTGCTTCTCTTATGAGCCTTCTTTGCTCTTCTTTTGTACTTTCTGCGGGTGACCAATGGATCGTCAATAGTGATTCCATATCGTTGACAGAAAGACTTTGTACCAGGAAGTCTGTTCAATTTTTCAATAGACTTTGTCATCTTCGAGCTGGTACACAAAGTAATCAAAACTTTAGTGATGATTGAATAAAAATCACCCGACACATAAACTTCTAGCGGCAGGGGAAAAGCTTCTTGAAGCTTCAAAATGTCTACCAATTTGGATGGTAGAGCTGCAAGATAAACTTGCTTCCACAGTATATTCTTAGGATCTTTGACTAGGAAGATCCTTTCAATCCAGTCCCGGTGGAAGTCTTCATACTGGTTTATATTGTTGCACTTCAGATTCATAAGGATAAGTTCATTCTTGTCTGATAGTGCAAACTCTGCTCCACATAAATGTTCTTGGATGAGTGTTGTGAGGGCACCAATCATATTGTTTTGAGGAGTACCATCATCATTAAACTTTATATCTCCTTGCTCATCTTTGAGCACTTCTTGCTCCATCTTTGTGATCATAGCAGGAGATGATTCCAATTCCCACCATCTAGCCAATGTTCCAGTAAAGCATGCAATGAGAGTTTTGCAGGCTTGAACCTCAGACTTCCCTTCAACACACATTAGTTTGTATTCAACAATCATTTGATCAAGCACTTGCCTGATCTGTGCTATAGAGAGGCCATCAATGTTCCACTCTTTAAGACTACCTTCATGAAATGCATCTCTTGGTGGAAGTTTACCAGCACCATACAGATCAGGGGCTGCTGGTCTTGTGAATTGAGGCTCTAAAGGCTCATAGATGGGGAATGCATGTTTCTCAGATTTGTCTGAGTCTGACTCTCCTATTGCTTCTGCAATAGTTATTCTTTCAGACTTTTCTTCAGTCTTAGACTCAGATGGCTTGATAACTTCTTTAGGAAAGAGATAAGGAAACTTAGACACTGGACTGCTAAGTTCATGGGTATGAATGCTCTTTCCTTTAGTCAAAAATGATGTCGGAATCGGCTTTTCCGACTTCTTCAAACTCAACCTGTCTAATTTATCAGACAGATTAGAGACTGACTGCCGTGTGGAGATAGTTTTCTCTATTATACAGTTCTCCACATCATCAAACTTCTGTATAGAATTCTCTGAAATATGCCTAATAATAGACAGATCACACTGAACTGAATTTAAAACACTATTTACATCATTAATAGACACTTGGACATTGTCAATCTGATCTTTTACCAAAACCGTTTTGGCAACATTTTTCTCAAGACCAGTTAAAGCAGTATTTGTCCAATTTATCTGCTCACTAAACTTCTGTACTCTATCTTCCACTCCGACTGCTACAGAATCCTTAGAAACTAAAGGATATGCAGTAGCTGAATTACTGCCTTCACCTAAGATAATACTCCTGAATTGAGGATAGGTCGTGGATGTCTCAATCTTGCTGCCATCTGGTGCTTGCCAGGCATGTGAAGAAGAGGCTACTATATCAACCATCAAAACTACATCTTCTTCCAGGAATAGAATGAAATCCATACATTATTCTCCTCCATGTATGATTTCCATTCTTCTGCCATTTTCCTTTTCTCCTCTCCTGGAAATGTTCTTGCAAACTCTTCAGCCTGTGGATGGGTAAACAAATCCCAATTAATCATCTGCTTCATCCACTGAGCAGGGATTTGATGTTTGGAACAACCATCCATTAAAGTATAAAACTTTTGGATTTCTGGGACTGAAGGTCTTTTGACACCTGGAGGTAGATCCTTGAATCTGCATTCTGGGATCAGATTATTTCTCTGTTCTAAATATCCAAGGCCATATCTAGGAATATTTTCCGGCCGCATATTTGAAAGAATGGAAGTCAATCTAGGATCTTCATTTTCTAAAGTTGGTACAAGATGCATCATCAGAACATGATTATCCTCATGAGGAAATGGGATGTCAGAACACTTAGGATTAGGACAAGGATTAGATGAAGTACTTGGAGGGGCTTCTCCGGTCCTAGTGTTATGGTTCTGGTGTATGACCATATATGCAAGATTCTGGAGATTGACTTGCTGTTGACACTGAGGGCAAATGACGCTCAGGGGCTGAAAATTTACAATCTGAGCATACTCAAATAAAGAAATATGATTACAACTGGAAAAAATAGAAGAACAACATGTATCTGTACAATCTGGAGCTATGTACCTGGGATACTTTTTACACTCTGCTTCTATTCTTCTTCTGTCAATGGTTGACCTTCTGGGTAATGACAGGGTAGCAGAAGAAGGTGTTTCTGTGATATTAGCAGAGGTAATTTTCTGCACAGAGAGAGGTCTTGGATTTGGGACTGTCCAGTGTTCGGGGAAAGTCAGATCCTCCCACTTGATAGCCTGATGTTTTATCTTTTGATTCTTAGGATCTGTGAGTACTACAACACTGGTCTTAGACTCTCTACTAGGTGCATGGAGGACTGTAGGAAACATAGTGGAGGTGTGACGAAAACATCCTCGAAACTGAATGGAAATATTTTGTCTCTTTTTAGGTGTCTGAAGTGGTCTTGTAGATTTTTGGAAAATATTAGCAGATCGTCTATATAGGCAAGTAACCATTCAGCATAGGGTTTAAAGATAGAATCCATTATCTTCTGAAACTTAGAAGGTGCATGTTTCAAACCGAATGGCATTACATTCCATTCATAGTGCCCATGTGGAATGCTGAATGCTGTCTTCCATTTATCTTTTTCTGCTACTGCAACTTGCCAGAAGCCCAACTTGAGATCAAATTTCGAAAATACTTTGGCTCCATGTATCCGCCGCATGAGATCTCCTTTATGCGGGATCGGATATGTATCATCTGCTAAAACATTATTCAGGGGTTTGTAGTTTATTACCAGTCTAGGAACACCCCGAACTTGCTCACTTCTTTTGTTTACATAGAACCCATAGCAGTTCCAAGGACTGCTGGATTCTCTTATCAGCTTTCTTTCTAGAAGCTGATCAATCTCTTTCTGGCAGAGCTGTCGATATTCTGCTGACATGGGAATGGCTCTGCTTTTGCATGGTTTGCCCTCATAGCCTTCTTTATAGGGCAATTCAACACAATGTTGTTTTCTGTGCCAAAAGGCAAATTCAGATCGTGTACAGTTAATTCCGATCTTGAATCCAAAAGAGTTGCAAGCTGAAGCTAAGAAGCTGGGAACTCAATTCTTACATTTGGGTTGTGTTAGAGTCGGTATCCATGCTCTTGTGCATCCGGGAGTTGATGCATATGTGTTAGCCACTGTAAGGGATCTGACATATAATAAGTATACTGATTCTTTAATTGGGGGAATTGAAGTGTAATTATTATGAAATGTTTTGGAAATATCGAAATAGAATCACGGGTTTATATTCCTACGTTTAGATTGGTTGCAATAACGATTTAAATGGTTAATATATTAAGATATAGCCAATGGTATGGATGTCAACTACTTTAGATTTTTGAGATTAATCTAAATTGTTTTTTTTTTAATATGAAAAGAAGATTCCAGCCATCAAGAAGTTATAACTCAATGGCCACTTCCAAATTCACAAAGCTTTTGGTGAATATTATTGCAATACTGCCAATGGCGGGTGTGGATGGTGATACCATCTATGCCCTAAAATAAGTCTATTGATTACACATCCACAACCACTTTTTTCAGTGACAATGATTTTGCATTTGCATCCCTAAGATTTTTGGTAGACGTGGGAAATATTAAATTACTCTGGCAGGCATGCACTGCAGCAGTCTATATTCCCAGTGTAAGAGTGTGAGTGAGATTAGAGAAGTGTAATTCAGTGTGATAAAAGTTTGATTTAATGTGAGTTTGGATAAGGTTTAGTTGGAGTGAAAAGTACCAAACCGCAGAGAGATACGTTTGGTCAACGGATTAAATTTGATCGCAAGAGTGATAATGCCAATAGATATGTATACCGAGTGGAAAACAGCTTTGGAAAACCCGAAATTTACATCGAATTATGTATCATCTTCAGTTTTGTGATTTTGTATATACTTTGAGAAAACATAACCTTTTACCATGTATTATGTATTGTACTACATTCAGTTATATTATGTATTTACCTTCTTTTCTATATTTTTCATTCACCATCAAACAACTAAAGATAAACCGGTATCAGAAACAATGGGCAGCCAGTCAAATCTGACCTAATTTGAAATAAAATGTCTTTAATGAAAGCAAGAACGCTAAGCTTTTTATTTTTCTTTCAATGATTTCGAATCAGGCAATCCGCTGATATTTCCAAAGGCTTAAAGATAAACCCAACGATTTCACCCTTTGCAGGCGGCTACATGTTCTATCGTTAGGACTTTTTACTACATTTTAAGAATGTCAACCACTTGTGATTTTTTAAAAAGTTTTCTGCGTTATTTTTTTATCTAGTTTTTTTAGAATTTGGTAAGAATTCATTAAAATCATAGGTTAACTCTACACAATAAAAATACTTAAAAATTTTTGAGGATGCTGAATTTATATATACAGTCAAAAAACAATTTAAACAACACAAATCAAGATTTCACCACAATTTTTTCTGCTAAATTCAAGCCAAAAATCTAAAAAAAATTCCAAAAAATCACACTTATAAACAACTCCAATTTATTGCCGGTTCCACTTCAGGAGACTGTAGATCAGCTCCAAACAATAATTAATCAAGGTAGGTAATTCAGTCATGGGTCTCATTTAGTATTGTGTAAATGAACTCCATTGCAATGTTATATATGTACTTGAATGGACGCTCTACTTCCAACAAGGAAGTTGAAATTCTAGAACCAATTCAGCAATGAACTAGTTTTCCATCATTATGGTATTTGGTGCAGTAGCATGTAACCTTTTAAAAATAAACGCCTTCAATACGTTCATATATCCAATAAATCAATGCCAGGTTAGTCCACAATTTCTTTTGTGTAATAAATAAATAACACCCGTGAGCTCAAGCTAGTCTTCGCAAATGTTTGTAAAATTTGTGCACAGGACTTATGTCACCCCTCACTAAGATTAGAATGTGATATAAAGGCGTTACGTAATTTCTGCAATATCAAATTCCTGTTAGCCAATGTCTGAAAAAACAGAATAGAGCAACCGTGTTTGTCGAAGTGCTTGGAGCAATGGGAGAAGTGCCCAGCAAGAGCGGTGCCAATTCACTTGCTACAACAGTCCTCCCGCCCTCGTGTACACAGCCTGAACAACCACTGCAATCATTTTTAGGGGAATTTGTTGATATTGTTTGCTCAATAGGAAGCATAATGCAACCCAGATATTCAAGTTCGAAAACATCCTCGGTTTCTTTCATCGAGTTAGTTATTACACTTTAGAGCACTAACCTCAATATATATTTTTTAATGAGGATTTTTCAAAACATGATATTTTGGCCGAATTATAATTTCAACGACCAACCTTATATGCTATGCTGTGGGAAATAAATATTTTTTATTTACCTTAGACTTATCTTAGATTTTTGTGTATATAAATAGATAAACTTATTTGTCTCAAAATTAATATAGACAATGATATTTGTGAAAAGGAAAAACTTATTCATCTCAGAATTTTTATTTTTTTTTGGTAAATTTCGTAGGACCTGTCTATTTTCTATTTTGTAAAGAGCAAGTTGCTATACAATAGATGCAATGTTTGGTAGCATCAACCTGCCGGAAGGAAACCAGGTCTGTTGGCCATCTCAGAGAGTTAAAAGCCAACCAAAATTGGTATTGTTTCTTCCTTCTAATTAATGCTAGTAATCATTTACTATGTCCAAAAAAACTGCGTATAAAACATATAGTAAGCCTAATAGCGTCAAAACACATACAAAATTTATCTTAAAAGGAAAGTTAACCATCTAATGAATCAACCGGTGCAGGGTCTTTCGCAGTTGACCCTGGCATCTCAGCTTGTTGCAAGTTTTGCAGTTGTTGCTCCATCCGTGCTAATCTCGCATTGGCTTGGATTTGCACCTTTGTCAACTCCCTCATGTCTTTTTTCATCTGCTGAAGCTCAAACAGTAGGGAAGAATTGAGTTGTTTTTCCTGTTTACTCATCAGTGCTTTTGCAAGCACAAATTTGATCTTTCAGTAGGTTTTAACAGATTGTTGAAAGAGAGAGACTCTCCCTCGTGTACTGCCTGGGTCTGAGAGGAAGTCTATTCCTACCTGAGTTTCATCCGCTTCATCATCAATATCTCTCTCCCATCCTTGGATTGTATTCCGGATATCTACTGGAATTCCAGTTTCATAGCTTTTTGCTAAACTTTCAAGGCTCTGTTGGTTGGTTTTCCTTCATCGTTTGCTTGTTTCTGCAACTTGGTTTGTGTGGATTTTTCTTCCCTTTCGTTTTGTCATGCTGATCTGAGTATCCCTGTTCCTGCTGTGGATTGAAAGAGACCCTATATATGGAAAAATAGTGGTTAAGTAAAACTTAGAATCATGATTCCAGACCATCCCTTCTTGATTCCTCCGTAAAATATGAGACTGAGCAGAGTCACCATTCACAGACGCACAGAGAGCGAGATGAGACTGAGCAGACTGGTGGAAACTGTGAATGGTACTATGGAAAACAACTGAGTTGAAGTTTTTACACAAATTAAAATAAATAGGCCTGACCTCAATCTCAGACAGACTCATGGTAATATTTAGCAAGACAAGAATTCTCAAACCATAACTATTACCCTAACGGAGGACAAACTCGAACATATGACAATTGAAGAAATGACCGAGTAAAAGATTGGTCCCACCAGGTTTCTGAACAACTATATAACTAACCCATAAACGATTTGAAGCAGCAAAATTGCAACTAAATAAACGAAACCTGGGAATAGACAAAAAACCATGACCAGACTTAATTATATTAGGAACCAGCTTATCAGGGTCGGCCATACTGCAACTACAGAAACAAAACCTAAGAATAGACATAAAACCCATACCAGAATTATAAGGATGAGGAAGCAAATCATCAGGGTTCCAAACCAACAACATTTTAAAGATGCGCCAGAGAGAATATAAGCAGACTGTGATACAACCCTCTAACAGAACAAGGCCCCAACCACCAGTACCATCCATTTGTAAACTCATTTTTTGAATGTATGCAAGATTAGTAGGAGTAGAACGTGTTTTCACAGATAATCTTGAACTATTCCTAAGGCTGCATGCTGTGGAAAGAAAACATAATTCTAACCCCAGACAAACGAAATCGGGACTTTGAAAGCAGGGCTAGAAATGAAAGTGTATGCCTTCTATCATGACATGCAGGTCTAAAAAAACACAGTTGAGAACCTGAAAAATCAACATCAGTGACAATGCTTGACATAGTAGCAGAAGACATCTTCTTGAATCACATAGCCAGAACAAGATTAGAAGCCATAATGAGAGAGACCAGAACATACCCTGTCAGTAACCACAACCCGACCTTCCTCGTCAGCCTCCTTAGCGTTTTACAGAATCGTTCTCCTGTGTTAAGAGCAATAGACGGATAGCCATAACCGGAAAAGGATATTACCCTCCTACCTTGTCGCCAAGACAGCGCCAGTTTATCAAGCCTGTTAATGAAATAATGAGAATGCATTGGGATGGTGGGTGAGCTACGTGCGAACTGAGCCACATTCTTGACCATTAACCTTCCTTAATTAATTTCTGACATGCCTTACAGATGGCATTGTCCTCCTCTCATTCCGCCACCCCGATTGGGGTTCTGCATTTTCACTGAGATCTTTTTGTATAATAAGCTAAAGGGGGTGCAACTCAATATTCCAGATTCGATCAGTTGGTCGTGCTTCTAGATTTCTATCTGAGTTCTTACATCCCCAATTAGCTAAATAATTTTCCGCCTCATTTCCTTTTCGATGAATGTGTATTGGTATCAGGTATTGGATGTCTTTAAGCAGCATGATGATTTCCTGAATTAGAGTCGTCGTTCTCCAACTTTTACTTATTTTCTCCCAAGTCGAACCTTGTTGTAATTTGCAGAGAACACCTATGACCATTGCTGAGTCTCCCTCTACAATGAGTCATTGATAGTTTTCTTTGATGGCGATGAGTATCCCTTGTTTTACTGCCATTAGTTCTGCTTCATTATTGGTTGCAAAGCCCAAATCTGAGGCATAAACCCAACAAGCTTCCCCTTTTGAGTTCCGGAAGATACCTCCAGTTCCTGCTTGACCTAGGTTACCTTTTGATGCGCTGTCATAATTGAGTTTAATGAATCCATTTTCGGGGGCCTTCCACTTTTCTTCTATATTTTGAGACGGAGGTTTATATTTCCAAAGATTTTTATATAACATTTGGGGCTTTAAATTTAAATAGGCCAGCATTTGAGCTTCAGAACCTTCGGCATGCCAATCTTCATCAAACCAACTTTCCACTAAGATAATTTCACAGATATTCTCTATTAATCTCTGCCAAAGCTGATTCATGGTTTGTTCTTCATCTCTGAAGACCCTATGGTTCCTTTCTTTCCATATGCTCCAGAGGAGAAACCCAAGTGATAGTCTCCAGGCTCTATTCAGCACTTCGCATTTAAAGCCTCCTCTACGCCAATTTCGAATAGTTTCTATTAAACTCTGATTATTTTTATATGTTTGTCTGAATAGTTGTGCTAATCATCTCCATAGAGTCTCGATGGTGGAGCAGCTATTGAGAAGATGTTCTATTGTTTCAATTCCTGCACGACACAGATAACATCTGGATGGCCCATACATTCCTCGCTTTTGCAGATTTTACCATGTCAGAATTTTACGATGACTTAACAACCATAGAAAATATTCTACTTTTGGCCAATGTTTCGATACCCAAATTTTCTTCCATATCATTCTTTCATTTTTCTGAGCATTTAGTGATTGAATATGATATCCTTCCTTGATAGTGAACATTCCTTTTGTCTGATAACCCCATTGGAGAATATCGGAGCCATTTTCTTGGCAGATTTTCCTAGATTTAAGTTCTTTTTCCAAGTTAGCCCATTGTTGTGTTTCCAGAGCTTCTGGCCAATGGATTTTCTCTTTCCATTTTCTCCACTAACGATTTTGTTGTTGGCACCAATATTTGTTAATGAGTCTGCAGTTCGGTGTATTAGTGAAAAGAAAAATTTCTCCTAAATCAAGTCTACTGAACAACTTCTCTCTTTGCTGCCATGAATCTTCCCAAAAGAGTGTCGTTCTTCCTTCCCTTACTCAAAAGCTATGGGATCTAATTAGGTTCCTGTTCATTGCTGCTAGATTCCAAATTGAAGAGCCTTTTGGTACTATATCCACTTTCAATTTACTTGTAACTGAATGTGACATATCATATTTAGTTGCCCATATACTCTTCCATAGGTCATGTCCTCCTTGAAGCCATCTCCACCAAATTTTAGCTCCCATAACATTATTTAGAACGAAGGGATCTCTAATTCCTAATCCTCCTGCAGATTTTGGTTTGATAATTTTATCCCAAGTTAAGAGAGCCCATTTCCTATTGACCTGCATGCCTTGCCATAAAAACTTCCTGACGAGACTAACCAATTGATTACATATGCCTTTAGGAAAAGCTCTTCGTGACAATTGGTAAAGAGGAAGGGATTGAAGCACAGATTTTAACATAATAATTCTACCAGGGGAGTTTAGTACTCGAAATGCCCAATTATGAATTCTTTTTTCCACTTTGATAATGAGGTCCTTCCATTCTGCATTTCTTACTGGAGCAATATTCAATATCATACCCAAATATTTCATTGGAAAAGAACCAATTTTAAACCCCAGAGTTCTGGCTAAAATTTTTTGAGTTGCATTATTGGAGTTAAAGAAATAAACATTAGATTTTTCATTATTTATTTGGGTAGCTGAAGCTGCCATAAAGGTTTCCAAGATCTATAGAATAGCTTTGCATTCCTTCATCGAAGCCTGCCAAAATAACATAATATCATCAACGAACTGTTGGTGAGTCAAGGGAAGATCAGGTCCCCACAACTTTAAGTCCTGAAACTTTCCTTCAGCAAGATGAGCCTTGATTAATCTACCCAGACCTTCAGCAAGATGAGCCTTGATTAATCTACCCAGACCTTCAGCATCTATAATGAAGAGAAATGGAGATAAGGGGTCTCCTTGACAGAGGTCTCGAGAGTTATTGAACGGTTGAGCCGAGATACCATAAAGTAAAATTGTGAAATTTGGAGAAGAAATAAAAGAACGCAGCCATTGTAGCCATCTATCATCAAACCAAAACGCTCGCAGAACCTCTATCAAGTAATGCCAATTAATGCGGTCATATGCTTTAGATAGGTCTAATTTGATTAGCATTCCTTTCTTTTTTGAGGTTTTTAAGGAATGAATTGCTTCCTGGACAGTCACAATTCCATCTAAGATTTGTCTGCCTTTAACAAAACCAGTCTGTTCCGGGGCAATCAGCCTTGGCAGCAAAGGTTTAAATCTATTCACCATAATTGTGGAGAGAATTTTATAAATGACATTGCAGAGAGCAATGGGCCTAAATCCTACAGGGGTATCAGAATTTTCCTGTTTGGGGATAAGAGTTAAGAAAGTTTCATTTAAGGCTGGATAGACAGTCCTATTTCTCTTGGACTCCTCAACTACATCTAAAATATCTTGACTCATAAAACTCCAAGAAGCTTTAAAGAATTCACTGGTAAAACCATCCGGTCTAGGAGCTTTATTCTGGGGCATGTTCATGACTACTTCTTCAATCTCTTGTAGACTTATTTCCCGTAGTAATGCTAAGTTATGTTCTCTGGTAACCACTCTCAGAATATGGGTAGTTATTTTATCAATTGCTGCTTGTCTGTTATGATTAGACTCTGTAAGCAAATGTTTGAAATGAGCAACCGGCTCCTTTTCCATGTCCTCATGCTTAAGCAATCTATTACCATTTTGATCTTTCAATGAAAAAATTCTATTGTTCTTCCTTCTGTGTATCATTGTCTTATGGAAAAAATTAGTATTTTTCTCACCTTCTTTTAGCCATTGAATCCTTGATTTCTATTTCCATAAAATCTCTTCTTGTTTCCTGCATTCTTCTTACAGGCTGAGTGTATTACCTTCTTCAATTGTTAGCACTTATGTTCGGCCATGGAGAATTATTCTTTGTTGAATATCTTTCATTTTTTCTGTCAATCTAATCTGATCATGTTGAATATTGCCAAATTCTACTCTATTCCACCGTTTTATTTCTTCTTTTAATTTCTTTAATATTAATTGAAATGAATGCATCTTATTCCTTCCAGTAATCTGATTAGAATTCCACCAATTTTAAGCATTTTCCAGAAATCTTGGGTCTCGTAACCAAAATAATTCAAACCGAAAATGCATGTTTTTCAGATCTTCTTTTACATCTATTTCTATTCTAATCGGCCAATGATCTGATCCTAACATAAGTAAAATAGCTGCTTCATAATAGATGTATAAACTTACCAGAGTTTCTGAGGCAATAAATCGGTCCAACCGTGATGCTACTTGATGATGTTCACCAAATCGGTTATTCCAAGTAAATTTCCCATTCACCGTAGGGATATTTACTAAACGCAGATCTGTTAATAAATCTCTGAAGAGCTCCATGTCGGGATCTTCTCTTCTTATTCCCCCTTTTTTTCTGATAAATTGAGAATCATGTTAAAATCTCCTCCAAGAAGCCAATATTTCTCTTGATGCATGTTATTCAAAACCATAATATTTTGAAGGAACTCTTCTCATTCGCCTGGAATTGGAGGCCCATAAACTGCCGATATGAGAATCTTTTCTTCTGACCCAATTTGCCTAAAATTATCGATTAAAATTCTAGGAAGGCCCATCCATCCTTCTGCTACAATTTCAACTGCATTCCAAAGAATGGCTATTCCCCCTGCTGTACCTATTGAGTCAATTTCCATCACCTCATATTGAAGTTTAAAGGATTGTATGATGTGTTGTAGCTTATGACCTGAAACCTTAGTTTCTTGAATTAACATGACCTGAGGTTTCTCAACTTTTAATCTTTCTTTCAGATATCTTTGTTTGCATTTACTATTAAGGCCTCTAATATTCTAGGAGATTACTTTCATTAGGTAAATTTAGGTAGTTGTTGGAATATTGTTGTTAACGATATTATCTTTCCTTTATTAATCAACATTTCTCCTACCAATTGTATTGATTCCTGTAAAGTTCTTCTTCCTCGTTTTTTAGGTGGTTTAGGTTGAGGATTAACAGTCTTCCCAGCTGCTTGTTCAATTTCCTGTACTTCCTTGTGTGCTTGAGCTGTCAAATAATGTTCAAAGGTTTCCTTGTAAAGTTTCTTCTGGTCCGCCGGAATAAACCTGTCGTCCAGATTCCTCCATTCAATCAGGAGGCGTTTCAAGATTTTCTCTTCCATACTTAGGTCATCTTTATTTTGTTCCACCTCCATAAGTGTGAGTTCCTGCAAAGTACTCTCCTCAGTCTCGACATTATCGTGGTCTGCCTTTCGTTTTATTGATAGATTTTGCTGAATAACCTCCTGTTGACCATGTTCATTTCCTTCATCGACGATTTCGACAACTGACGGTTTACCTACTTCCTACAAAACTTCATACCAGTTTGTTGCGGATTTCTGAACTAGAGGGTTCTGCACAGTATTCTGGTTTTGACCATTATTTACAGTTCTGTTACTACGTTTTTTATTAGTTACTGTGACAAAACCATCTCCTCTTAGTTGATTCTGGTCATTAGGGGCAGACTGACGAGAGGGTTGTTGTTCTGGAACATTCAGAGGGCATGATTTATACAGATGCCCATACTCATGACATCTCTGGCAGCGTAATGGGATATGTTCATAGTTAAGAAGCTGGAGCCAGATCTTTCCTTCATATTCCAATTCAATCATTTCAGGCAATGGTGCAGATATATTCATATATACACAAATTCAAGCAAAAGAAGTATAACATCCACGGCAAGTGGTTTCTGCTATTTTAACAAAATTTCCTAAAGAATTTCCTATGCCTTCCAGGATATCCGGATCCCAGAAATCCATGGGAAGCCCAAATAACCGAACCCAGACAGGTGTAGCTAGAAATTGTTCTTGTTCTGGGTTGTAGCATTCCTCCCATTGTCTGAGAAAAAGCTCGCATTGCTATAAAAATATGGCCCTCCCTTAAAAATGCGTTATTTGTCTAATAGACTAGTAAAAATAACTGTAAAAAAACCCTTCGCCCCAAATTTCAGATCAATGTGACCCTTGGGCTGCCATTTCATTTGTATCCATTTTAACAAATCTTTTTCTGTAGGCCAAATACCAATAAACTTACAGATTAATGCGTGGTTCTTCATATAGCCTCTGTATTCATCCAACTTAAATGCAGGTATGAAAAATCTTGGCTTTTTCATTGCTCTTGGCAAACATTGCCCCTTTGTTTTTGCTTGCCATTCTGCTCCCAAAACTGGATTGATTCTTTGCTAAGAAGTTCCAGGTTGCTGTCGCGTAGAGTGATCTCCGCTGGTAACATTTCGATAGGAGGGATTCGCCCCCCCTCCCGAGAAAGCTGCCATTGCTGAACCAGAGGGCAAAGCTGCAAGGTCCCTGATCAAAATTTCAAACCCTAGCTATCAGTTTACAGTTTCTTTCTTGGAGCACTCTCCTCATAGATTTCCTATCACCATTCATCTCAGAATTAATTAATATAGACAATGATGTTTTATTCAAAGTCAAAAGGAAAAACAGATTTTGAAAAAATAATAGTGAAAAACTATCATCATGCCAAACCCTCATCTTTAATTTTTTATTTACAAAAGGGAAAACAACTTTCCATTACAATAAGAAGATATTCGCATAATCATGCATAAAGTATAAGGTCTCAGAATTAACATGAAGCACCTTTTAAAGAAACTCAACTTTCCATTATCTTAAGAAGAAACTCAACTTTCTATTATTTTAAAAGAAACTCAATTTTTTATTATTTTTAGATGATATTTATATATAAGTATGAGGGTTTTCCCAGTGTATTATATTAGATATTATTTTTGGATTCAATTAATGTTTATAGGGGTGAAGAAGTGAGATTGAAACTAGTGAAATGAACTACATAGCGTTAATCATCACTTTTGGGGCTTGCACCAGGTAACCAAGAGGGAGGTCACCCATCCCAGAGGAGTTTTGGGATGGGTGACCTCCTGGGAAGCCCTGGTTACCGGGTGCAAGCCCCAGAAGTGATGATTTACCCTATGTGATTCATTTCATTAGTTTCAAACCCACTTCTTCACTCTTGTGAGCATCACCCTATGCAATGAGTGCTAAGTGAACTAGAAATGGTCATGACTTACTTAACACAATTAAATCCCAAAAATTATATCTAAGATATTTACATAATCATACATATAATATATATTCTAAAATTACATTTATATTTTAATTATAAATCTTCGGGGAAATCACATAAATCCTTATGTGATTTCCCAGAAGATTTATTATTAAAATGTTATGAATCACAGAAGCTTACACTCTCAACTACTTTTATATTTATATTGTATATTAACATATAACACCCTTTAAAGAATCTCCTATGGAACACAGGATATAGCTTAAAAAATGAGCAGCCACTCATCAATTTTGCAGCATTGAAACTACTCTGATAACATGCAGGAAAATATTTTAACTAGCAAGATAACATAAACTCATTAAAGTACTCTACTTTGATAACATGCATGAAAATATTTTGACTAGCAAGATAACATACACGCATTAAAATACTCTGACGGGATGAAGATACTCGAACTGGCCAGAAAAGCCTGAAGATGCTTAGACAAATTTGTAAAAAAACTAGGCACCCAGGGTTGCAAAAAAAACCGAAGGGTGTATTTGTCAGAAACCCAATAACAGGCATCAAAACATACAAAATAGTTAAAACCTCAACATAACAATTTGAAAATAATGGCACAAGGAAACAACTGAGGGTAGTGTTGATTAATTATTATATTTCTATAGAATCCATAATTTTTATTTGGGGATTTTAGTAACTGGTTTGGAAAGTTCATTAAAATTGATTAAATTTTTGATATAATTACAATTTTTTTTTGGTATTAGAGCTCTCGAACTATGTTAGATTGCTTCAAATTATATTTGAGAATTATTAAAACAATCACCACATTTCTATGAAATCCATAATTTCCACCCTAAAATCCTAATAACCTATTTTGGAAAATTTACCAAAACCTACAAATTTTGGTGTCACACAAACCAAGAGAACATAACAAAGAGCGGATCTGATAAGAACCGTAACTGCCACAAAGCCCAATTAAAAAAACCCAACCGCCCGACCCGAATCTAGCCAGAAAACCTAGCAGCAGCCAGAAGAGGTCCCCATGAAGAGGAGGAGAGGGGAAGCCACTACAAGAGGTTCAGGCTGCTCCAAACCTTGACGCTGACTGTTCTCAATCATCCTCTATCAGTTAATCAGTTATTGAAGGGCTTGGAGTAAAAGCATTCTCTGATGGTTGACTGAATGGAGGAGGAGGGAAACTCATTGTAGAAGGAAGGGAAGCAGGAGCGGGGCCATGGTGTTTGCCCTTCTTGGTCTTACCAGTCTTGGGCTTGGCTTTCCCTCGTGCTATGTGTGCGCCGGTGCCGGAGCTGTTTCTGACGCTACCGATGGTGGTGAAGACTTGGGCACAGAAGCCGGAGGAGACGAAGCAGATGGAGTGGCCACTGGGGGATCAGTAGAAACGGCGGGAGGGTTAGCGGATGCTAGTGGCATTCGGGGGCTGGTAGTGGGCGCCGCTGACGATCAGGCGGTGGGGCACTGTGAAGGGGGCGCTTTGCAGGGAGCCTTTAAAGGGAGAGACTTGCTGGAAGCCTTTTGCAGTGGAGCTTTTGCTAGGAGTGGGGATCAGTCAATAACATTACCATTTAAAATATAAAGTTGTGCTTCACTTCAACCAAAACCTTATTTGTACTGCAAGTTGTGCTAGTCATGTTACAATTTTGCAAATGGACATTCCGCTGATTTTTTTTCAAATTTCTGGTGAATAAGATTTTCAAAACGGATACTGGAAAAAGCGTGCTCACAAATTTGAAATCCAAATAAGTTAGGTTATCTATTATAATCGATTATAATAACTATCTAATAAGTTAAGTTATCTATTATAATAACTATCTAATGATTCAAATTATCTGGTCATAATTTGTGGGTAGAGATTTTTGGGTATGATCAGGTAGGGATTTTTGTAATTACAGGTATAGCAATCAAACTTTAAAATTTTGGGTGTTCATGGTATTAAATCTATTTCTATCATCAAAAACATGATTCAAACACTGCTTCTGCTGCTTCTGTAAAATTTCTTAAAAAAAATTAACCCAAATTTCAACCATGCTTAATTAGAACTCCTCTTACTCGACCGACAAAATTCATACAAAATGTATACGACAAAACAAATTGTTTAACCCTATTTTACTAATAAATGCTCTACAGATAAATCCATTTCCTTGCCGTGGTTCTTTACTATTATTTTATGCTGTGCATATATATGCCGGGAAGTTGGAGAGTTTTTCTTTTGCATGTATATACTAAGAATTTTGACACTTTTCAACAAAGCAAAGCTATAATGTCAATATCATGTAGCTTGCTGAGTTTGAAAGTTTTGGATCTGGTCGAATTCGAAACAATAATCCTTCTTCCCTCAAACGACTGTGATCAATATGTTAAAGAGTGTGATCGATCAGCTATTATACACTATTTCTCCAAACATGCGGCATAGCAGCAATTCTCCATCTATAAATTATATTTATTCTCCAGATATGGATTATATTTATCCTCAACCCAATACACAGACACCAAGACTGCTGAAACATTCATGTACTACAGTAATTTGCTCCGACAGCCGAAACATTCATGTACTTACAGTAATTTGCTGCGAAATCATGCTTCCGCAAATAGATCCAGACACTAACGAGGAAATAAAGACACGGTCATAGATCCACAAGATTGAGGAGATGCGGCAGCGGTACTTGAGTTTCCAGAGTAGGTTCTGTCGGCGGTACTCACAGGTCTGGATGTAGCAGCAGAAGTTGAGGATTTAGAATTGGTTGTGGCCGCGGAACTGGCAGATCTGTCTGAAGTAGCATCTATAAAAGCTGGTTGTGTAGGCTGAACACGAATCTCTATATCGGTGGTTAACATGGAGACAACCTGTGACATTGCAGGCCGCTGTCCCCAAGAACCTTGTGTGCAAAGAAGTGCTATTGTGATCACCCTTAACGCCTGTTCTGTTGGGTATTGCCCCTCTAATTTTGGATCAACAATATCCAAAACATTACCCTGTTTATAGTTATTCCAAGCCTGCAGCATATTCATTGAAGTTATTTCTTTCAATTAATGAGCGTCTAGTTAAAATTATAAACCAAAGATATCTGATGGACAATTTCTTAAAACAGAGACGAACCCATGCCAAAAGAATGCGCATCGGTTCTGGCAGTGTTACATCTGCACACTTTCTCCCACTCACGATCTCAAGAACCACGATACCATAACTGTAAACGTCAGCCTTTTCCGTCAATTGCCCATGAACGGCATACTCTGGTGCCGTGTAGCCTCTGCCTTGTAACAAATTCGTGCAAACAATAAATTAATACCAGGATTCTATGCTTACGCCTAAAACATATCCATTTTGAGAGGAATTGCACAACTTACATTGTTCCTCCAATTCTGGTAGAAACATGGGTTTCACCATCTGGGAAGAATCTTGCCATCCCAAAATCTGCTATTTTAGGGTGAAATCTGTCGTCTAATAGTATATTTGCGCATTTGATATCTCTATGTATAATGCGCATGTTCGAATCCTCGTGCAGATATGACAAACCTCGAGCTGTGCCCACTATAATGTCTACACGGTTTTCCCAGTTTAGACCATTTCGCATCTCTCCTGAGTACCCCAACAATAATAATCGAAACCCTCAATACACTATAAAAGGGGCTAAACACGATATCAGAAATTTAAAACTCTTAATGCTGAAATTAGCAGCTCTGATGGGAGCAACCTAGCAAGTAAATGCTTCAATTCAGTTAGATAGTTGTATACACAAAAATTAAAAACATGAAACCTGGAATCAACATTAATGGGATCTATCGACATACCAAACAAATGCTTGTGAAGACCGTTATTTGACATAAATTCGTAAACCAGCAAGCGTTCGTTCCCACGCGTGCAACATCCGAATAAACGAACAAGATTGCGGTGACGGACGCTGGTCAGGAGGTTCACTTCTGTAAGGAACTCCTCTGCGCCTTTAGTCTCGTGACTTCCATTCAGTTTCTTGACAGCAACAACCCTTCCATCAGGAAGTCTTCCCTGCTTACCAAACTCATTATAATCGGTGTGCAAACAAGCATATATTTTGAACAGAAGAACATTATACTCATGAGGGCGTCAACAAAACAGTGACCTTTTTCAAGGAAATTGGTCAGGTACAGATGGACAAAGGCCACAGAACCAAGGAAATTTGGAAAACTTTACCTGTGGGTTTTCTTTGCAGGAGCAAGTGTTAATAGAGCCTGTGCGTGTGGAGCTGTGATCTATATAGAAAAGGAAGTATTTTTTTTAGAGGGGAAGAGGAACTAACAGCAGAGCAGAAATTATTGCACTATGGATTGCTGAGTGCTGCGAGGTGGTTGTGTATAGATTAGATAAAAAAAGGAAGTATTTTTTAGAGAGGAAGAAGAACTAACAACAGAGCAGAAATTATTGCACTATGAGCTATTGAGTGCTAAGAGGTGTTTGAGTATAGATCTGATATAAATCTTGGGAGATACAAACAGTGGCATTGATTGGGTGAAGGGTTGCAATGACTTTAATTTATTTATCTTGGGTATAGGTTAGATAAAAATCTTAGGAGATACAAAAAGTGGCATTGATTGGGTGAAGGGTTGCCATGACTTTAATCCTCTTATCCTAAACAGCTCGCATGATTCGTTTTGGTAAGGACCTTTGTTAATGTCAGATTTGAACATCTATACAGGGAACAGAATGGTACAACTGATCTCCTTTCAAAAAGAGGTGTAGGTAAGGAAAGTGGTAAAGATTTTTTCCAATGCTCATGATCATGTAAATGCCGGTAACATTGTCTATTCTCAGGAAAACAAAGATTTGCAAAGTGGAGCAGGGTGATGGAATAGAGAATGCAGAGATAGAGTAAGTTCCAAGTGGCACTGTTTGTGATTGAAGGAAGCAGATGATTAGTTTTTGAACAGAACGTCTGTTTCTTAGTTTTGTTTAAATGTGCTTTTGCTATTTTTTGTAATAGCATAAATGATGTATTGATATAAATAAACAGCTGGGAGATCTGAACGTAATGATGTATTGATTTAGATGAACAGCTAAGAGATCAGAACGTATCGTTAAGAATATAAAGTTTCAAAGACTGATGTACTACCTTTTATATAATATAAGAAGTAGCCTTTTTTTCAATTGAAAAAAAAATTGACAAACCCATCAAATCCGGGTTCGAAATTATACCATGTATACTTCACCGAATCCTCCTTTGCCAAGCATGTTGCCTCTGTCAAAGTTTCCAGTGGAGTCTCTCAGAACCTCGTAGTCGAAAAGAACGTTCTCAAAATTGCCCCTTGTTGTTACATTTTCATCTGCGCAGAGCACCATCACAGCAATTTTCTCATAACATTTCAAAGCGACCAAGTTAAAAAAACTCACCAGAGCGCAGGAAGGAAAATATAATCACCTGTTCGACCATCGTCCTTTCGATGCCTGATACATCGATGGAACAGTACCAAACAGACCACCGCAATCAGAGCTGTTCCCCCAATGCTTCCTAACAAAATATACACTAGTTTGGATGACGTTTTCCCCGACGACGGTGTTGGATTCATCGATACTGCCATTAAAAGGAAACGAAAACAATCACCAATTACAGTCAAATAGACTGTATCTTTATGTGATCAACCAAATCTTGTAGTAGAAAGAAAAGTTTGCATGCAGTTTTCAACCACACATCTTGCAACTATATGTCAACAAATTACGCATTCAATGAGACGGGACAGAAGAAGACTCGAACTAAATCCAGAAAGATACTATACAGGAACATCAAAGAGGGCTATCCAGGGGCTCATTTGATGGTGCATATCTGAATAAATTTTGGGATGTGGTGCCATCATTTCATTGGAGCCGGATCAATTCTATCACATACAGTGGAATGGGTATCACATCTAGTGGAATGGGAACAGGTACCAATAGCAGAGCTGAGGTGATATCTCTTTGGGGTATATTATTCTTTGCGTCTTGGCTGGGTTTGGACAATATAGTTCTAAATGAAGATGCTAAATGTATTACAGATTGGGTCAGTAACCACTTTAATTTCCGGCCATCTATTTTCTTCAACTAGATGGAGCGTATCCATTTTCTGTCAGCTTCCTTCACAGATAGAACAATTTCAACCGCATTTACAGAGAACAAAACTAGATAGCCGACCTATTGTCTAAAAGAAGAATCAAATGGAAGCTGGGCAAAATCTTTTACGCAACCTATCAAACAGAACTGCCATGTGCATTCGGGAAGCATCAACTCTGTTTAGGTTATCTCCCCTGTTTTTTTTATAAGACACAGGATCATTTCAGGAAAATGCGGATACAATTAGCCAATGCAGATACATCAGAAGGAATGCATGTATATCGAACTGAACATCTTATTATAATTTGGGATTAATGTAGGATCTACTAGACAATCAATCTCTGTTTTTCAGATTTATAGATGATAATATGCATGCCATTTTGACAGGGGAACTGTTATAACTTTGGTATAAAACCTCCCTAAAACAGTGAACAATGATATAAAAAATTAACTATGTACTGTCTTTTTATCGATGAAAAGGATCAGCGTTTTTTTTTTGTTAAAAAAAAAAATCCATATTATGTGAATCCACAAAGATTGCATATGAGAATTGAAAGGAAAAAGGGTGCAGCAAAGCTAAGAAATCTCGTACTGGAAGTCTGGTTATCGGAGAAAAACGAGTAAGTTGAGTAGCGCATAAAACAACCCGTCTCGAGACCTCGACCTTCTTGCTGGGGAATACACGATAGTAAAAGATTCCGAGCTCCTGCCAAGCATGTTTGGCAACTACTAGTTGTAAGGTAGGGCCAACACTGAGCGAGACCATATAAGAAGCCATCGCTAGAGCTCCCAACGGCATAACTGTTATTTGCAGCGGCGTCTGATATCAGTTGGGCGGATAAGGCTTCGGCTTTCTTAGAGAAGGTCTGAGGATCTCTATCATTTGTGGAGGCACAGTAATGGGCAGCCCCGTCATCCACAGTCATCCTCTCAAAACTACTAGAATTCTCATATCGGATGAAGCAACCGTCAAGATGAATCCGACCACCATTAGATTGGGAACACACTGCTTTTATTAGTTTCGCCGCTTCCATAACACAATCTGAGCACTCGCCTGTGCTTAGATACTTCCGACACACTGCAATACCAAAGACGGGATCTGTTTTTCCAGCCATGTTTTCAAAGGAAACAGCGTAGCCATGTGAGGAAATGTTTGAATGGAGGGCTGCCAAAACACCATTTAGGTTTTCCTTAAACGCTGTAGCATTAACATAGGTATAAGTTTGTTGGTCGGTGCACCCTATCTGATCCGACAATTCATACTGGGGACTCTCGGTTGCTATAGTTACACAAATCATCATAGCCACTGAAATACCCAGAAATGAAAATTTGGCAACTTGAGCCATAGGCTGAGCAATTTTTTTTTTCAAACAAGAAAAAACATCTTTCTATTACGGTGAGCAAAGAAAGAATTCTCCTACATCAATCAGGTGATAGTATTACAGAGTGACAGTTTACAAATAACCTTCCTCTAGTGATGATATAGATGAAAAAACAGAGGACTGTGTACTGCACTGATATTACATTGAGGAACAGCAGTGTTGTGAACAGCAGATAACATAGAGGCAAAATGCCTCATAAAATGCTACAGAAACTGATTTAGATTTCAAAATGAACCGTCCCTCCGATCCGGGTCCGTATGGGCTGAGCAAATTATCGATATGAAATAACCAGAAATGGAAATTTGGCCGCTTGAGCCGAGCAAATTGCCAGTGTATCAATAGTAATGATATTATTGAATATATATCAATAACTATTGCCGTGGAGGACTTCACTTGTATGCCGCCCATGTGAGCCTGTCGCCCTATGACTGTTATATGGTATCTTTTGTGTATCTTTTAGCAAGTGCTCTAAAAAGTGTAAAGTGAGGTCAATAGGTTTGTTTAATTGGAAAAGTTGTTTCAGGAATATATAGACATGTATTGTATTGTTTTGCATTTTAAAGCACTCACTAAAAATAAAAATAGTACATAATATTTTAAAACGATTAGAAGAAAAAATATGCATGATTGTATTAAATTATTCTGACTTTTTTTTTTTGTGGTCACATTTTCTGATAGTCTCATCATTTATAACACTATCATTTATAATATTATCGGATAACTTTTTATGAATAGACTTCTGCAATTAAAATGCATAGAACTTCTCTACTGACAAAAATATTTTCAAAACGTAAGATTTTCCTTTTGCAAAAAAATATAGGCTCTCCCTTCATAAAGGCTGGGAAAGCGTCATTATCCTCTTTTTGTGAATTAATAGTTTTCAAATAACCCTTCCTAAAGGGTTACTATCTTCCATTTTTTTCATAGTGTTTCTTTAGAAAAGAAACAATTTTTTTTGCAAATTAAAAATACTTAAATATTTCAATCAATTTTCTTTTAAAGAAAAACGAAATTTAAAAAACTGGTTCTCAAATTATTATGTAATTCATTCAAATATTTAAAAGTTATATTCTTCTAATTCTTGTAATTTAGTTAATGAAATAAAAAGCAATTTAAATTCAGTTCTCCTATCGATTCCTCTAAGTCTTGTAATTCATTATTGTGATTTAGCTAATGAAATAAAAAGCAATTTAGATTCAATTTTTCTAATTCTAGTAATTCAGTTAGAATAAGATGTTATATTTTCTTTGTGAGGAAAGAATAATTTGTCCAAAATTTAGAGTTTTTTCTATTCAATATCTTACTCTTTAAGTGCAAACATATTCTCTATGCACATGTTTATGTAAACAAAAACCAACACTACATAACTTGTTTAAACAAAAACCAAAACTTATAAAAGTAAATAAAAATCTCCAAAAGCCATTTTTTTAATATTTAATTAATCTTTTAATATTTAATTGAAGCTTTAAAATAAATAAAACGAACATATGTTAAACAACTTGATACATGTAATATCCCAAAAGGAAGAATGAAATAACACAAAAACACAATAATTGAAACTACAACAAAGTAAACATTTAATCTAAATACACCATAAAATAGACAGAAATAGATGAGCCATTTTATTATATAGAAGGTGGATAAACAGTACAACAGTGCTCAAAATATGAAACACTCAAGCCAAAGAGATTGTAATAATCCAAAATTTGCATGCAGCAAATTGGAATATTAATTTTTGTTGATTTCACTTAGGAGGTGAATAAAATGGGTAAAAGACCCATGAGTAGGAATAAGATCCTTCATAGTGTGAAAAGGATCAATGGAGCAGCTTTATTTTGCACCTTCCAGTGTGAAAAGGGGCAAATGCATGAGGACAAGGTCAAGTTTGACCAAGTCAACAGCGTTGCCTAAGAGGTGTAGCTTGCACGAGAAGACAATGCAGTTTGAGAGGGAGGAATATTTCTTGTGGAAGAAACCCTAATGAGTGGGGTACATGGCAAAGGGGCATTCACTTGTATAAGAGGAGGGGGAGGTAGCTATAGAGGGACATCTTTTGAGCATATGATTTTAGTCTGAAGACTATTTGCATACTCTGGTTATTCAACTGAGTTGCAATGCTGCTTAGCACGAGGGATTCCTGTTTAGGATTTCCTCTCCTTCTTGAGAGGCCTCTTGAAGGATTGCACTTCATCTTCTCCACATCTTGGCTCAAGGCCAAAGCCACTACCATCAGTCACTGTGTTATTTCTATTGAAGTATAATGTAGTGTTGCTGGGTGTTGCAGTGGAGGATTCCACAACACCTTCCCTTGGCTCATCTTTCAGAGGAGGGAGCTCCTATTCCTCTGGGAGGTTAGTAAAGGGGATTTCAAAATTGATTTGCATATCTTGGCATCAGGCCAAGCTTCTCCCATCATCAGCAGCGCATTCCATCTCCTTGACTGCATTATTCTAGAGTGCATCTGTAGTGAGAGGTTGCACCGGCATCTTGGAGGGAAATATTTCCAGTATTAGGGTTAGCCTTATACTTAGGAAATCCATTGGAGGAGGTTTGCTGCATATTGGACATCTTATTCAGCCATCTCCATATTGTATCAGTTTTGAGTTGTAGCTGCTACCCAGCAACTCCGGCATTTCTGCAAATTTTCCAATTCCATGTATATTGTAGTCAATCATCGCAAGGATTGTGTATTTTGCTGTATTAGTGTTTTCAGGGGTTGAGAGCTTGCTCCCCCTCATTTCTTTGAGTTGATATTGATATATCATTCTATTATCATGTATTTTGTTGCAGTGTCTTCTATAAACTGTGTTATTTTAGCCAGGGCTTTTCATATGCAGCAGTGCTCTTGTATTTTCTTGTATATGCTCTATTAAGGCTTCCATTGCCTAGTTGGAGTGATTGATCCCTCCACATATTGTATACATTTGCTGCTACATAACATATTTTTTGGCTATATCTCTCTTCATTTGTTCACAACTATAAGAATAATGTTGTCATTCCATTACATGTACTTACATTTGTTGCAGTCCCTCATCGGGCACTTATTGAGGACATCTAAGTGTGGTAGATTTGTTTAACCACCTTAGAAGGATTTCTTTGGAGCCATCTCTTGGATTTAGGACTTAGATACATTGATCTAAGGGAATCCAGGTCCTGGTTTCAATTCCTGTAGCAGCCATTACTGGAAAATGCGTTTTCCAGTCATGCCTTGCTAGCTGTTCCGAATTTGGAATATTACAGTGGTATCAGAGCTACTTTCTTGGCTCAGCCTGTGAGTCTAAGCCCAAGAAGATCAGAAGATTGAAGAGGATGGGATTTATCTCATCATATTTCAGATCCATGAAGAACCTCCCCAAGGAGGATAAGCAGAAAGAAGAGGAAGAACCCTGCACTTCCTATTCTCATCAAGGAGACAAAGAAATAAGCAGGAGGAAGACTCCATCTTTTGGAGAAGTAAAAATGGATAAGCTTACCAAGTTTCTTCCTAAATCTGTACATATGATCCATAAAGAGTTCAAGGAGACCAGGAGGATGTATGGATAATCTCCTGAAGGGTTTGATTCTAAAGAAAAGTCTAGACTGGAGGAGGGTGAGCATGCAGTTGCACATCCTAATACTCAGGGTAGTCACATGCCTAGGATTTCCATAAGAGAGATGGAAAGGGGAGAAGAGGTTACTAGGAGGGAAACCATTAGTGATTTCTGGAAGGAGTATGAGTCTCAAACTCAGAAATTCATAGATCATCTCAGTTTTTCAGAGTTTTGCAAGATGAAGGTGAATGGGAGAAAGCAGCAGGATAGATTTCATCTATCTACCTTTGAAGGTTCACCTGTATGTTCAACCAAAGCCTGGGTGAAGGAGTTAGATACCTTCTTGCAGCAGCATCAAATGTCGGAGGATGAAGCCATCAAAGTTGCAGCACTGCATTTGAGAGGTAAGGCTTATGCCTGGTGGGTCTTTGAATCTTTTTCTTTGAGAAATGTAAACATTACATCTTATGCAAATTTCACTAAGGCATTAGTGGAAAAATTTGATAGAAGGATTCATGAAACACATATGGTGGAGAAAAATAAGAAAACTCAAGCAAAACCCTTGCATTAAAACTTGCACCATACTTTGCTGGAAGAAAGGTTTTCATCTCACACCTTTGAGCAAAGGAGCATGGAGATCTCTTTTTCAAAAAGGGATCCAATTATTGGAGAGTTGCCCACTCATGTTGTAGAGATTGAGGACAACAGCGTTGTTAGATCTAGAGTTGATCTAGCAACTCATGCAGAGGAAGGAGGAGCCCTTGCTCTAGATAGAGGGATGCTTGCATCTTTGCAAGGAAGTCCCTAGGATCTCATGTGTAGAGACCAAGGCACAACTCATGTTTTACCTGTGCCATTATTGAGGAGGTGGGGAACCATGGAGACACAAGAAGAAGGTAGGGAGAAGACCCAGCATCATGAGATGAGGAGTATACATCCCTATTCATTTCTGGAGGTTGATGCACCTAAGAAGGTGATTAGATTGCGTAGTGGAAGCATGGACAAAGTTGCTCATTCATCTATGCAGTCACCTCTTGAGGATGATGTCTCATTGCATGGAGACATTTTGCCAGGGAGACCACTGGATTAGTAGAGGAGGATGGATGCTTCACCAGTTGAGGCACCACTCAGTGATTTCAGAGGAATGGGAACCTTGGGAGATCATTTTACAGTGCTGGGAGTCTTGGGTGGACTCAAGGAGAGAGGGAGCATTCCCTCAACATCATTTTTACCCACTTCCACTTCAGATTTTGCAATGTGGCAGAAGCAACAAAGGAAGGATAGCAGCCTTCCAACTTGCATCTTTGACATTGGAGATGTCAAAGGAGAGGGCAACCATATGACATATGTTCTTCATGAGAGATCATCAGTGCCGTCACTATGGAGGTTAGATCCATATTGGAGCTCCTAGCTGTTGGTGGAGTATTCCAAGGATCTTTTCACTTGCATGATCTTGGATGACCAGTTGCATGAGGAGGGATATTCAGTTAGAGATGGGGTCATCTTTTATCATGGTAGGATCTTCTTTCCTAGAGCTTCCAAGCTCAAGGAGAATTTCCTACAAGAAGCTCGGGAGGATTTCCTTTTCAGTCCCACTTGTTCTATGAGAGCATCCCACACCATCATGGAGGGGTATTTTTGGATGGGCTTTGAGGAGGAGATATATCAGCATATGAGCAAATGCATGGAACAGATGGAGATGGAGGAGATACATGACTCTTCAGGATAGTTAGCACAACCACCTCTTTTCTCTTTGAAGATGAGAGGAGACTCATCTATGAGCCACTCCATTTGTATGAGCAGAGAGTATGGTAAGGGTGTTCATTATTGTTTCCATGAGCATTTATGTGATGTATGTATATGTCCCTTAACCATACATGTGCAAGATGATGCTCCAAGGAGGAGCATTCTTTTGTCTAGACCACATGGTTTAGATGAGGCCATAAGTATGATTGATGGCCATTCCCAAGGAGGACTTGGGGAAGAAATATATTATGGAGGAAATTCTCATTGTACACCTTACATCATTCACTTCCTCCATACTTATGAGGAGATTGGAGCAACAGGAAAGTGGTTGAGAAGCCACACTTTTTATCAGTCTCTATTGCAGTTGAGGGTCAAGTTGCACTGGTTGCACTTGAGGGACCATAGTCCTTCTCATTTGTTGCATATGGCAGCAAGTATGATTCTCATCTTTGCTCCCTATGGTTCATGTCTTTATGAGGAGCATGCTTGGAAGAGAGACACATTGTGTGGATGTGTCCTTTGAGGGAGAAATTCCTCACACTTTGTGCGGTACATGTTCTGAGGGGAACATGGGACATGATATGGTCACCTTGACAACACATTTGTTTCCTTATGAGGTGAGCCATATGATGGAGATGATGCCATATGATGATGATTTCCAACTCATCATATATGGAGATATTTGGGCCAACTCGATTTGCAGCATTGGAGGAGAGGTCTTTGGAGATCTAGTCCTCATTTTGCCACTTGAGGGTAACCTTATTGCAGCCTAGGAATAGCAGAAACTCTACACTTACCTTAAGTGGAGAGATGGACATCGTGGGGTAGGCTACATTGGTTACCATGTGCATATTTTTATCCCACCTACTTTGCCGGAGCCAAAGGTGGATGATAGCTTTCAGGAGTTGCCTAGTTGGAAGGTGACTCATTTTGCATGGCTCATAGCTTGGAGATGGAGGATCCATATGGGGGAGATAGTTCCCATTTTATTTCAGATCCTATTCTTCAAGGGGGCCTCTAGACATCACTTTTCTATCCTCTTGAGTATTTCACCTTTACATTATGATGGCTTGATAGCTGACTTACATGCTGATGAGGAGTAATGTGGAGGCTGGCTTGATGAGATGGCATCACTTTCCTTGGAAGAGATCATCATACAGGGATGCTACAGAGAGAGGAGAAGAGAACTTATTCTATCCTTGCACTTGCTTGAGGACAAGAAATCATTGAGAGGGGAGGACTGTAATATTCCAAAATTTGCATGCAGAAAATTGGAATATTAATTTTTGCTGATTTCACTTAGGAAGTGAATAAAATGGGTAAAAGGCCCATGAGTAGGAATAGGATCCTTCATAGTGTGAAAAAGATCAATGGAGAAACTTTATTTTTCACCTTCCAGTGTGAAAAGGGGCAAATGCATGAGGACAAGGTCAAGTTTGACCAAATCAACAACGCTGCCTAAGAGGTGTAGCTTGCATGAGAAGACAACGCAGTTTGAGAGGGAGGAATATTCCTTGTGGAAGAAACCCTAATGAGTGGGGTACATGGCAAAGAGGAATTCACTTGTATAAGAGGAGGAGGAGGCAACCATAGAGAGACATTTTTTGAGCATATGATTTTAGTCTGAAGACTATTTTCATACTCCGGCTATTCAACTGAGTTGCAGTGCTGCTTAGCATGAGGGATTCTTGTTTAGGATTTCCTCTCCTTCTTGAGAGGCCTCTTGAAGGATTGCACTTCATCTTCTCCACATCTTGGCTCAAGGCCAAAGCCACTACCATCAGTCACTGCGTTATTTATACTGAAGTATAACATGGTGTTGCTGGGTGTTGCAGTGGAGGATTCCACAACACCTTCCCTTGGCTCATCTTTCAGAGGAGGGAGCTCCTATTCCTTCGGGAGATTAGTAAAGGGGATTTCAAAGCTGATTTTCATATCTTTGCATCAGGCCAAGCTTCTCCCATCATCGGCAGCATAGTCCAACTCCTTGACTGTGTTATTCTAGAGTGCATCTGTAGTGAGAGGTTGCACCGACATCTTGGAGGGCAAGATTTCCAGTATTAGGGTCAGCTTTATACTTAGGAAATCCATTGGAGGAGGTTTACTGCATATTGGACATCTTATTCAGCCATCTCCATATTGTATCAGTTTTGAGTTGCAGCTGCTACCCAACAACTCCGGTATTTCTGCAGATTTTCCAATTCCATGTATATTGTAGTCAATCCTCCCAAGGGTTGTGTATTTTGCTGTATTAGTGTTTTCAGGGGTTGAGAGCTTTCTCCCCCTCATTTCTTTGAGATGATATTGATATATCATTCTATTATCATGTATTTTGTTGCAGTGTCTTCTATAAACTGCGTTATTTTAGCCAGGGCTTTTCATATGCAGCAGTGCTCTTGTATTTTCTTGTATATGCTCTATTGAGGCTTCCATTGCCTAGTTGGAGTGATTGATCCCTCCAAATATTGTATACATTTGCTGCTACATAACATATTTTTTGGCTATATCTCTCTTCATGTGTTCACAACTATAATAATAACGTTGTCATTCCATTACATGTGCTTACATTTGTTGCAGTCCCTCATCAGGCACTTATTGAAGACATCTAATTGTGGTAGATCTATTTAACCACCTTAGAAGGATTCCTTTGGAGCCATCTCTTGGATTTAGGACTTAGATACATTGATCTAAGGGAATCCAGGTCCTGGTTTCAATTACTGTAGCAGCCATTACTAGAAAATGTGTTTTCCAGTCATGCCTTGCTAGCTGTTCCGAATTTGGAATATTACAGAGATGGCCTAGAATGACCCTGAAATGATCTCACAAGAGGGACTATGTAATTTTTGGACTACTGGAAGGAATACTGTGTTGTCTCTGCTACAAATGTCAGGACTACAACTACCGAAAAAATATAAAGGTGTAGATCTGGTAGTTCCGAAGCTTCGATGATGCTGAAACTTTAGATCTGGGCTATATGATGAATACCCAAGATAACCCAGAAAGGATTTCTAGATCTGTCAATCTTGGAAAATCACCCTCTTAGGCACTGCAATTATGACTTTTGGGCATGCAGATCTGAAGCATAATCTAAAGAATTATGGTTGTAATATGATGTACAATCAGATTTATGCTTGAAGGGTTGATCCCTTCATTAGATCCTCAAGCTAGAAGTTCAAGATCTAGCTCCTCCAACCTCCTCCAATAGATGCAGCTGTTGAATGCACAACAGCTAGAGAAAATTGCATTGTCAGATAGGGAGGCTCTATATCCTAACGCTAGATGTTGCAATGTAGCTCCTGAATTATGGAAATAATGTGCCTAAGGTCAAGAGATGGTCCTCACAAGATTTACGATTGAAATACTTGAAACTTCCTTCTCCCAATAGATCTGCAGGATTGAATTGCATAATCCTTGAGGGGACTGCTGCTGCATGGAGGTATGAAATGTTGGCTTGAATGTCGGATATAGATCTGTTTCTCTTGAAAGGCTAGACATGAAGAACAAGGTGAAAGGATGAATCCTCCACCGGTTTCCTAGCTGAAATGCTAGAAACAACTGCCACCTCTCAAACCCTCAAGCAAGAATGCATTATTCCTGTGACTGAATATGCATATGAGAGTGGCATGAATATGGCACCAATGCCTGATGATGAATGGAGCTCGATAGAAACCTTCCCAGAGTAGGCACTCGAAGTCCCCCGTGGGTAAGGGTGGGATTTCCGCTCGGAAACACCCGTGTGCTAAACAACACTGCAGACTTAGCTAAATAGCATAAGCGTGCATAGAAATGTCACATGAAAAATCTAGATCTAAACATATTAGAAATAATAATCTAAAGCCTACCTTCTATTGTGCCTTCATCTTCATTATATAGATTATGAGCCTTCCATAACCCTGGCCCACCTCATAACTGCGTTGCACATGTGGCCACTAGCCTCCATGAAGACTGTGTCGTATCTACATGATCTCCATCATGTCTGCATTTAATTCCCACTCTCTCCATCATGTGTGTGTTAGATGCACCACTTCCTCCACTATCTCATCATAAGTGCTTTATGATCTTACTTTGAATGCACCATTATTTCAATTGACCTCCTCCAAGATCCTCATGATTTTACATTAAAGATCCATGATCTCCACTCTTCCTTCATTTAAGAAGCTGCTCCACTACTCCATAATGTAGAACTAGATCTGAAATATCCACATACACACATCAAAAGTGGATTTTATTCATCTACGGGGTTTGTGGATCCCTCCACCCTCTTATTTACTTAATTAATTAAGAAAATTAAGAACTCTAATATTCCAATTATCTTGTGGAAAATTGGGAATATTACAATACAAGCTCTAAAACCCAAAAAAAATAATAAGTAACTAAAAATCACCAAAAGCTATTTTTTAATATTTAATGAATCTTTTAATTGAAACTTAAAAATAAATAAAACAGCTTGATACAAGCTCCGTAGCCCCAAAAAAATAATAAAACAATATTTCAAAAAAACCCTTAAGTCAAAAAAATAATAAAGAAATGTTTTAAAAGAATCCTTAAAATCAAGATAGCCACATATTTTTGGGTGGATATTTGGCAAAAGAATTTAACTTTAAGAATGATAAAAGAAAATTTTAATATCTATATGATCATAAATTTTATTTAATTTTTAAATTCTTCTTTTAACGATCATAAATTTTATTTAATTTTTAAATTCTTCTTTTAACTCAAAAATGGATGAAACATGCCTTAATACTCTTTTCGTAGTTTTTTCAAAAAAATCCTCAAAATTGATTAAAAAAAATGAATATCTATATGATCAAAAATTTTACTTGTATAAAAAAAATTACTCTAAATGGATGAAACATAAACATAGTGGAGGCAAGCTAATAACATGCTAAATAACTTAAGAGAGAAATAGTTAAAAAACAACCCTTGTTTTTTTTTATAAATCCTGAAAGTCTCCATACTTTTTTTCTTAGCTTGTAGTTTTTTTGAAAATCATGCTGAAAACATTACATTGGAATCTTTAAAAACATATTGTTTTGTTTTTAAGTTATTGAAGTCAAATGCTTTTTTAGGAAGCCACTAAAGCTATAATATTGAGAAAAATTATGAGACGAACTGAAATGCTATATTTTTTTGTGATATTTTTTTTTCTCTCATTATTATGAATTTCAAGGCATTTAAATTTTTTCCCCATTATTTCCAATTTCAAGGCATACTAAATCTTGAACTTTGGGAAACTAAATATAGAACTCAGGGGCAAAAATTGAACCTTATGCTAAGCATGCTAAGCAGTTTTAACAGGCCTTTGCAATCAATTAGGCCACCCAGCCCGCTCACTATGCATATAAGATGCGAGAATAGGTTCAGTTGTTGATTTTGTCTTCCACCACAGAATATGGACAGTGGAGGAGTATGTGATGGTCTAGAGATTACTGTTCTTGGCACCCTGTACAAAGGACCGTGGGAGAAAAAATATTGTAGCAGTTCTCGGGGGAAAGACAGATATCCCTATCCCATTGGATATCAATCTGTGTGCAATTATGTTGGACACATCTATGCAATGGAGATTCAGAAAGGTGCCAAAGGGCCCGTGTTTGTGATTGTTTCTAACAAAAGGGTTTCGTGCCAGGGGAAACTCCTACCATTTCCTGGGAAAAAATCCAAAAGAAAGATAACATGCAAGTTCAAAAGTTCCATAGAGATCAGTTCTTGATAATTGATGGTGCTAAGATTTTTGGATTTACAAATCCATTGGTTCAATGCTTATTCCATGGACTTGTTGCAAATGAAAATAGGACAGCAAATCAAAACAATGAAGATATTCATCTGAATGGAGACAATCTGTAGTCAACTGTTGGGAAACTTCCAACTGCAACAAAGAAGGATCAATAAGAAGGAAACACTTGAGGCTTGATAAACAGAAGGTTGTTCATGTAGCATGTCTAGACTCTCCTAAACTTGACATGGATTGTTGCATTCCTGCAATGGAAATTGAGAATGACAATACCAAAAATCAGCCTTCTGAAAGCTTCGATATTGTAGGGAAAACTGGATTGTTTGTGCTAGATTCCCTTGACATTGAAGAAAAAAATAGCATTAAATTATGAAAATACTTCTCCTAGTATTCTGATAAAAAACAAAGGCATTGACAGTAGGCCATTCATTTTAGATCAACCTTCTCATTTAAAGAGAATGGAAATTTCACATTTTGGGCATGGGAGACTGTAGCTGAAATCATAAATGAAGAACAAGGCATGGAAAACCATTCATCAATATCTAATGTTGGCAAGGGAATACTTTCAGGTTCTCAAGTAAATCCATATTTCCCGCAACAATGCACACTACTGGATAAATTGCACGATGGTTCCATGCTTGAGTAATCTGTTAGAGATTATGAAGAAGTATTACAAGAAATAAAGGATGATGAGGGACAACTAAAAGTTGAGAAATCTAATTAGTTTATTCCTCGAGCTAGTGTTATTCCTTTGCATTCTATCCCTGAAATATCTGCGAAAGGTCAAATACTTTTTAATGAGTGTAGTTTGAGTTCCTCGGAACATAATAGACAACGTAATGCCACTGGATGAAAATTTAGACAAGGCAGATTCAGATTACATGGGACGGGAATTTGCAAAGTCGGTGATAATGGTGTTGCTCCCACAAGCATTACCATTCCTTAAACATGTTGCCAAAAAGAAAAGAAAGTATATATTAGTAGGGAATTTACACGCTTCTGCCATTGCTGAATATGATCATAATAATGAATCTTTTGATCAACTCCATGCAATTAGAAAGAAAATTAGGAAGTCTTCAAGGGAAATGTGCATGGTCTCTCATGTTGATGCTTCTGAATTTGTAGCCATAAGCAGTAGTTTGCTAGTTGGGAGACTCGTTCCGAATTCCAGTCTGGCTATGGAAGCTGAGGTGTTATGTGCAGAGACTTCAACTGAAGTGAAGACTCTTGAAAACTCTTGTGTACCAGAGACAATTAAAAATATAGTGCCAATTTTCTCCTCCAAATATATAAAACAGGGAAATTTTGTGCATGGAATAAGTAAAATGGAAACTACTACAGGATACCCACCATTAATAAAATTATTTCATGATAAGAAAATGTATCTTATGGAAGCAAACAATATACCATAAATGTCCAAACCAGGTGATGTTATTATGGGGATCTTGGCATTGAACAGGAGCTTTAGAAATCAGTCTTTGGTGAGATCAAAGATGATGTGAATGAAACTAATGGAGAGTTTCTCATGGTTGTTTCAAGTGCTAAAAAAATTAATGAAGAGAGAGATCGATCTAGTATATCTCCTGCATTTGATCTAATTGTAAAGTCAAAAGAGAAATGATTTTCAAAAGAAGTAGAGAATGTAGCTGAGGGTTTGCAGGTGGATGTGCCTTTGGGATCGAGATGTATTGTTAACTCAAGTAATGAAGTGGATAACTTTCATTTTTTTATAAAGGATGATAAAAGGGACTATGTAGGTAATTCTAGGCAAGATTTTGTGGTCATAGACTATGTTGTCACAGACAGTTTTGAGGATCACCAGTGTTCCAATGATGTTGTCCAGAATAATTCATCTCATCTTAGTGCATTAGTGAGCTACAAAATGCTCTTCTATGAAGTACGACCTTTATATGAGACAGATCCTCCATGTGCTACAAATGCTGAGAAAAAAATCTGAGAAGAAAGAGCAGTTTAGATTCAGAGATATATGATGTCAAAAGAAATCCCACATTGGTGCATATTTTGGACTGCAAGGGCTTTGGAGAGGCCAATGAGGATAATGTTGTTGGTGACAGTCTTAACACAGAAATTGCTTTGACTGAATTTAATTTTAATTTTGAGAGGCATGTAAAATATGTATCTACAGCCTTTGATCCATATTCTGTAGTTTCATTTCAAATTGGGGAAATGATAAAAAAATTCAGTTTGAAGATGCCCCACGTGCTCCCACTATCTTTAGGAGAGAATACATGGCCAAATATGACTTGCCTGGACAATACCTTGATAACCCTGGTTATCAAATATGCCAGCATGAAAAGTGTAGATACTGGATATAAAACGATGCAGTCTAGTGCCCTATGAAGTCAATATTGTGTTTCTGATGCACAACCTGGCATCTTTGAAGTGTGTAGTGTAGGAAAGCTTCATGAAGAACATAATGGTGCTTATTCAATTGAACAATGTTTGGGTAGAAATTTTTCAAATGAGTTATTGGTAACAAGATCTTAGATTTATGTATCTGTATCTTGTTGCAGCTCACTGATGATAATGGATTTTTTCATAGATTTGTGGAAGGTTTTATTTCATTTGATTAAAAAATAGATATTGAGTCACAAGAAAAGTATTGTGGGATTCCAACTAATAAAATATGTTCTTATGGGAGATATTCTTCTTGGGTTGAAGCTAAGCTGCCTGTTTCCCACATATTGTGTAAACAAGGGTGTGATCATGGCTAATTTGAACAAGATTTGGATGTCTCTGTAGGATCTTTTCAGGATAAGCAAGTCCAAAATTCATACATAAATTCTGGAATGCAGCATACGATATTACCTACCTTCAGTGATTTGGAATTGGCTTCGTGTATAACTATTGGCATAAGTAATCATCATGGAATCTCTGATATCCCCAATGCAATTACAAGAAAGTAAAACCTGAAGCAGGATGGAATTGTTAATGTTGGATCATATTTTCAGAGTGTATTGATAGAGATGTTGAACAAAGAATCAAAGGGTATTTCCCCAGTTTTGAATTTTTCAGATGTGACTTCTTCTAGCCTAAATGCTGAAGTTGTTGAAAACAGTGATTTGAGCATTGGTTCTTTGTTGAAGAAATTAAAGCCAGAATTCCCTAGTTAGGATGATATTATAATAAATATAAATGATTATACTAATGGAAATAAAATAGAAATGGAGTTTACAGAACTTGTAGGTTTCTATGAGCATCCTATTCCGGTTCTTTCTTTGTTGTTGAGTGTTCAGGGTAAAAATGTTCATCTCTATGTTGTCTGTGGTCTTCTACATGAAAAGAGAAAGAATTCTTTTCATTTACAAGGTGGTGATTGTAAAGGACTCATCCAATTATTCTTGTCTACTTGGTTACACAAGAGTTATTCTACCGGATTGAGAAGCTTTCTTTGAGATAAAGTCTACATTTGATAAATATGGAATACAGTTCACATCAGATGGGCATAATCTTGGTCTACTTGAATGCATTAGAATTCAATATCTGAGAGAATCAAGAGTAAATTGTTCACGATCAAAATGTATTTCACTAGGTCAATGTGAAGGACATGGTGTTAAATTGGTTTTAGTGAAAAATGGGCACATTTCAATGTTAGCATAGTTGTCTTCTATGGAGAGTATGTATTGTATATTGGTTTGTGCACCACATTTACCATTACAGCTGGAGAAAATGGACGGATACGTGGGTGGAGGATGGAGTCGAGATGGAGCATGTGTGTAGAGGAATTCATTTTACCAATTTATGGTTTTACAAGAGTGCACATATGGGAATTGTTGGTTGTTCCTCATCTTTCACATCTTGTTATTGGACACAATTGAAATGGATACCATGCTATCTAGGATATTTCTAGGCGCGTTATGATTTCAACATTTTGTAGTGTGGATTACAACATCTTCCAATCTGTTGTTTTGGGAGTCATCAGTCAATGTGTGTGTGGCAAGATGAGGAGGAATTTCACAGATTCTAAACTTCCAAATGAAGTTTACAATAGACATGTCTTTAAAGATAATACTTTCAACAACATTGTGCCAAGAGAACATCAAGAGTCAAGGTTGAGTAGTAATCATGCATGTTAAAATTTGGATTTCAATGAAGAATATATAGTTGTTTGTCTTCTGGTACTTGTTGCACCACCCAATATAGATAAAATTCAAATAAATCAAGATGAAAATTGTGATGAGCTAAAGAGAAAAGGATCATGGAGGCTTGCATTTCTGGGGGGATAAAGTTCTTCGGTTGGGATATACTATAGATGCAAGGGCTTCTGTGGCATTTGTGTTGTCTCATAATGGAGTAATAGGAACATCCCAAGGTCACATTTATACTTGGGAAGTGATGAATGGAATAAAAATATTTACATTGAAGGATTTTGAAGGTGTGAGCATCTCATGCATCTCTGTAGATCCAACATAAACTACATTTTTTGTTGCAGGAAGTGGCAATCGAGTCCTCCTATATGTCTAGATGAAAATTTTCTCTTAATTCAAATCCCTGTGTTTCAAAACATATTATACCAAAACTAAAAAGGATAAGAATAAGTAACAGGTAGAAAATAACATTTGTAATAAAAAAATAAACAAAATAATTTATCATTTTGGAACATTACACAGAACAAAATCCATCGGCTCATTCATTGAAGAATAAATCTGGTTTCAACATTAAGAATTCACTCTAACGGTTCAGGTTCAGATAGATATTCAATCAATTCATTAACTTGATAGATATTTGAGATCCCCATGACTTCAAGGATTTCTTGAAATCAACAATTTTCCTACCCAGAGAGGGCCATTCAATGTACTCACTTTGAACTTGATAATGCAACAATTAATCAAATCCTAAGCCGTAAATTTTCTTGAGTTCTTAATTATTATTGATTTTTTCAATATTATTCACGCACTAGGTACATAAAAAATATCAGTCAGCAGATAGCCCTAATTTATTTTGAGAGGAGAAACAGGAGTCATTCTTTAAGGTAAATGTTTGAACAACTCAGATGTGGAGGAAAACTCACGGTAAAATCACCTGCATCCTGTTGTTTGTGAATTGGATGAGGAGGAATGAGGAGTGGAGAGGGAAAAGATATTGTCAGGGTTGGTTGGAGGAGCACATAAATCATTCGGTGTGTGTTGTGTTCATTAGAGGGAATCTCAGTGGAGTTAGTCTTGATGGTGGGGCAACCAAGAATTAAAAGCACATGCCGTAGTTCTCGTACAATGCTTACATTCTCGCAACAGTAGCCTTATAATGCGAATGCGAATTTGCTTTTCAATTTGGTGGGAGCATTTATCACATTCAAGATAAATGTCCCCAGCACCCATTTAGGACAGATGTCACCAGAACAACAAAAATTTAGATGAAGAGGTAAGGTGAGATGATTCAAAAGGAAGGCCTATCAGCTTAAATATTTAGCACCATTGAGCTACTACATTAGCTAGCGTCGTTCCATCTTTAAATGCATGTAATCTTGGTCTAACTATCCAATGTTTTGTTTCAATTTTTACATAACTTGAATATATTATAAGAATGTGAAATTTAAAAGTAAATTTTAAATAATAAAAATATGTTAAGTGAATTTAAGTTTTTGTGATCTATAATATGAGTGTTGAGACATTTTTTGGCAATAATCACATCTAAAAATTGGAATAAAAATTGAATAGTTAGACTAAGATTACATGCATTTAAAGATAGATCAATTAAAATTTCTTTAAGATAGAATAATTAGAGAATACCTTTATAAAATGATTAAACTATTATACTCCCAAATCAAGGAAATAAAATATTGAATCATGGCGTCATGTGGTGCATTCTCCATAATTGCATCCCTACCATTGACAATCTACGCAGACGGGCCATCCATGGCCCATCCAGATGTTGTTTTTGCTTTTCTCATGAGGAAGATGTTCAACATCTCTTCCTTGAGTGCCCTATTATCGAGTAATTCTGGCACTCGGTTACTCATGCACTGGGCTGTGCACTCACCTAGCAAGGCACATCTATTTCCACGGCCTGGTCTACGTGGTGGCATGATGCCACTTGCATCAAACTTTAGAACCTACCATTGTTGATCGTGTGGGGCATATGGACCTATCGAAACTGTTTCACATTTGATGGAGTGCATGTGGTCTGGGACCACATTTGTTCTTCCATTGTCTCTACTTATAGACTCATTCCTGATGTTGATCATCCCACCCGTAGAAAGGAAAACACCCCTGAAATCATTGATCATACTCTCCCATGGGCATGCTTTGATGGGGCATCAAACAATCATGGGTGTGGGGGTGGTGCAGTTTTATATATAACAACCACTCATTTCTTCCACCTCAAAATGGGGTTGGGTCCGGGGACTAACAATTTTTTTGAACTCCTTAGCCTTTGGCTTCTTCTTATTTTTTCCCGTGAACAAGGATGCAACGTACTGCAGATTTTTTGGGACTCACAAATTGTCATAAATTGGTTCAATTCACTTTCACAGTGCCATACACACACTTATATCATTATTGAGGGAGGTGCATCTTCTGAAATCATTTTTTGACATTATCTCTGTCACTCACATTTACAAGCAGAGGAACCAAGTGTCAAACAATATTTCTGAAGAAGCAGTGGAGTTAGTTTGGGGCAGGTGGCTCATTATTAAGCATGATGGGGAATAGTATAAAGGATATGAGAGCAGTCATTCCATGACTGCAATTTTGTCATCATCATTATTTTTTCTGATTAGTTATATTTTGTTGATAGATCACTTATTATCAGCTCTATTTATATCGGGTGCTACCATGTATTTTCTGTACGTATCGTGACTAGATTAGATATTTTATCACTGATACTTGCAAATTATCTGACTACTATTTTCCTCCTTGGGGATGATTTATAACCATGAACATTGCTGGTTATTATATGTAAAATGTAGCATGTAATTTTTCTTTTATATAATGAGAAATTACAACTTTTTCCTGGGAAAAAAAAATGTTTTTCAATGATGGCGGGATATGTCTTTTTGATGAAATGAATACTTTAGAAGGTGTTTTAAGGGAGGTCAACATGAATGGACATATAATATAAGGATGTGATACAAGAGGTTCTAAGATGTCCTTTTATCATTAGATCAACACCAATTAATGTTTCTAGTGGATATTTCAAGAATAAAACATTGATGATATATAAAAAGAATATTTCAAGGATTATTAAGGTACAAGAAAATAGAGGGCCATTATGTATCATCACAATTCCATGGGTCTCCGTTACAATTCAATTAGAGGTTCGAAATTACTAATTAAAATGAGCTTCTTAGTCCAAAGTGCTCAAGAAAATCAACACTCCAACAATTTGTAGTAGACAAGTTTTGAGGATTGGAGTTCCATGTAAAGTTATTACAAATTCACCCCATAAAAGAATGAGGGAAAACATTCACTTGAGATGAATAGTAAAGAACCAAACATCCTTCCTATAGTTTCTCATTGTAACCAATATATAATTTATTGCAAATTCACCCCATAAAAGAATGAGGAAAAATCTTCACTTGAGATAAATAGTAAAGAACCAAACATCCTTCCTGTGATTTCTCATTGTAGCCAATATATCCAAAAAAATCATTTTAGAATATTCAATACTTGTGTAATTGAATGATTTATGGCATCTTCCATTTGGATTATATAATTATGAAGATAACATGAGAACAAATGTTGTAGAGAGTAAGCACAATCTAAAAAATAAAAAATAGTAATATTTAACATCTATAACTGACTTTAGAGAGAATCATATAATCCCATAAACAAATATTACTAGATGTTACATAAGTATACTTCAATTAAAAGTAAATTAAAATTATTCACACACTATGAAGCTATATCATTTATTATAAGAATATAGAAGTTATATTATTTATCAAATCACACCCACTTGCTAGCCATGATGATTATCACTTATCTAACCATATTGATTGCTCATGCTCCATTTAGAAACAAGGATTTGTTTTAGTAACCCATATTACAACATACATTGAAGGAAAAATATAAATTTAATGATCTAAATCATATGTTCCAGAGTGGATTCTCCCAAAAACTATACTTCAATTATCCTCATGCAAATCTATATGAATCAAAAAATATTTGTAAGGGTTTATTGAAAATAATATCCAATGTTGTAGTATTACAATGTTTGTCAAGACACACTTTTTGTACATGATTCTACACTTTGTTGTACATGATTCTACATTTTCATGACACTATTTCAAGAATGAAAGACAAGAGAAACATGAATAAAGAGATAAAAATTTAAACAAAATTGAAATCGAGGTGTGTACATGTAAAGATATAATGAATACGTAAGTCAAATTTATTTCCCTCCACTTTGTCTTTAAGTAAGACATCATGCATTTTCCATTGGAGAGTAGAGAATATGAAGCAAATAGGTAGAAATGAAGTCTCATTCCCACCTTGTTTTATCTCAAGTACGAGATAAACAGCTTGTACCACATGGGATTTAAATATTGGGTATCATATTTATTGATGAAGCAATTATTCAAAGGTAATAATAGATGAGAACGCATTGTTAGGAAAAAACCTTGGTGTTTTATTATTGAGAGAAAAAAGGGGTAGGCTTCAACCTCAACCTTTTCTTCAAAATCGTAGTTCTCATCTTCACTCTTCATCTTGAGATGCTTCCACTAAGTTCATGTCACTCATAAATATAAATCTAGAGTTAGCCAGATGGAGACTGTATAAGTTGATGTTTTTTTGTGTGGGAATAAGAACTCGTCTCTTACTATTAGTCACATGTGCATTGGTGTTTCATTTGCTACTCCAATGGGATACTTTACTGGCAACTTCTTCCTCCTAATTTACAAATTACAATCCCCAATGATGATGAACCACTGGTAGAAAATGATGAAATTAGTGACTAGGTGACTAAAAAAGTTAGTCACCACAATTATTTCAAGTGAATTACTACTAAATTTGAGCAATTTTAAGTGACCGAACTAAAAATGACTAACTTAAAAAATATATGACTAGATAATAAGTAACAAAATTAATAATGTTTAACGTAAATGACTATTATAGTCCAAGAATAAAAATATGACCAAATAAGAAGTACAACAAGTATATGAATTAGTTATTTATATTAGTAATTTTTAATTGTGTCACTCCATAAATGGAAAATTGCAATTTTGATGCTGAAGTGTTACATTTCACTACAAGGGTCTCTAAATCCAACTACAGCATTAAAATTAAGATAAAAATGGGTCTCTGAATCCATCTAAAATGTTAAAATTATGAAAACACTTTTGTTTCTAAAGTTTAACACCGCAAATGGATTCAAAGACCACCTTCTTTGAATCCATATGTAATGTTAAATTTATAGACAAAGAGGTCTCCGAGTCCATTTGAAGTGTTAAAATTTAGAGACCTTCATCTTCAATGTTAAAATTTAGTTAGATGGATTCAACGACCCCCTTAAAAGAGTGTCCATCAATCCATTTATAACGTTAAAATTATAACACTTTTTCACAATATCACTACTAAACCAATGCCAAAGTTGCTATTAAAATGGTTAACCACAAAACATATTAACACAATCAATAACTTTATCATAAATAGAAAAAATAGAATGAAAATTTGGTGGTCATGCAGAATATAGCTAACTCTAATTTGGTTTTTAATAGTTAAATATATAAATATAAATTATAACAAAACCTCTTTGTTTATTCCCTCCATATTTTTTAATTCTTCCCTCTATATTCATTTTAAATTTCAGGTGCTATTTCTTTGCTGAGCGTTAATGGGATTTAATACTCCGTTGATGGTATGGAATTGGAAGATTCACCCCCAATACCCTCTGAATTAGAGAAGTTGTGGGTGTTTCACGCAGTGGTGATTGTTGTACAGTCGAACCTGCACCAAATTGGAAATAGAAAAGTGACACTAGGGCCATGACCAACCTCGGTGAACAATTCCGGTGAACAATGTGGAGATTCCGCCCACTGCTGAAGAGTATTCGGGGCCTATTAATTCTTCCAAAAAGAAGAGTTTTCATAATACGATGGAGCGAACCAGGAGGAGAACATTGAAAGTGCTCTACTCCCCAGCTACGCTCGTTGTTGCGCCTAATATAAATCCAAAGGTAATCCTCACCCCCATATCCCTCTGAGATTATTAATAAATAATTTTTCTATTGATTTTTGAAAAATGGAATAAATTATATCACTAGACCTGTTAGAAATCATTGTCCGTAGTCTGAGGACGAGAAGGACTTCAAAACTATGAATCCGTAAATCCTTAATGCAATATTATTTATTAAGAGTTCATAAAATTATGGTTTGTGTCATTTACTGTGTTTGCATAGAGAAAAGTGAGGTTCTCTTACAACCTAGGGTAGAATATATGTGAACCGTGCATGTTTCATGCTAATAAAATAAAATGTAAAAAAGGTCAACAATATCTGATGTCTAATGCTGGAAAAAATTATTGGTGCTTTTAGTGATTGCAACATAAGCTTATTTTTTGGCAGTACAAAGAACTCTCCTTTTGTCGAGCAAGCAATAAATCCATTCATTCTCAGAAGTATTTGGACAACATGGAAGAAGGTAGTTGGTTTGGTGTGTCTTCTACATTACATACGATGCATAGTTAGTGACAGTGTCAGGTGTTGGATCTAAGCCATCCCATTGAGATTGATATTGCTATCGAATCTAAACTCACCCACCGATCTATGTCTGAAAACACCCCTCATTAAAAGAGCTAGAAATATGGATACCAAAAGAAAGTGAAGAGGGAGCCTGGTGTGTTAGATAGTGGTTCAGTGTTGTGGCAAGTAGGAGCTCTTAAATCAAGTCCCTGGGTTGGTGGCCTCTGATAAATTCTTGATATTGGTGGGCCTCACTCAATGTCCTACCTACCTGGGGTAGGTACCAAATTTTTTCTAGCTAGTTTACCTTGGGTTTCATCCTCAAAATGAGGGGAAGTGCCTGGAGTAACATGGGATATGTATTTACAAGGAAAATAAAATTCTAATGTTTGCAAAAGGAGAAAAAGATAAGAAAAATAGCATAGATCCATCCAACCCTCGATCTTTTAAGAAGCAAAATGTTTGCATCTATCCTTTTAATGCATCTTGGTGTTTAATAGATCTAGGGTTAAGATGGATCTTCTGGTCACCTTGTTTTAGTAGGCAAAATTTTGCCCAACTAAGGACCATTTCACATGACAAGATAATCAAAGTCAAGTTTGGATACAGTAGTATATGATTTTTCATAGGTTTCTGTTAGTAGTAGTAAGGTTCTGTTAGTGATAATTAAGGTTAAGTCAAACACTTTTTAGTGTAAGTTTTGGATTTTGTCACTTTCTTGAAGTATCTAGCCTCACGTATTAGGCAGCGAGAAGCATTATTTATTCTATCTAGTCAAAAAAAAATTGTACGCCTCTATTTTATGTTGGCATTGAGTGGGGGGGAATTTTGCAATTGTTTTTGGGTAGTAAGTATAGTAGTTTCACTCATAAATTCCATTACTTTTAGATCCCTTTGAAGTATATATTGACCTTTGCTTGAAGTTTTTATTGTTGGAAACTCATGGATAACAAAGAAAGCTTGTAGTCCATGTATAATGGGTTGGGTGCAATTTGTATTATTGAATGACATTGTTCAAAAGCTTAACCTAAAACCTAACCCCCAACAAAAGTAAAAAAGCACTATCCCTGTTCATTGTTGAGGGATATAGTAAATTTCAATTTTTTCTATGCTATGCTAATTATATTTGTATTTTTTTTTTCAAAGTCGGGAGGTAGAGTTTATATTAAAAAATCTATGGCCATACCATAAAACTTAAGTTTACAAAAAATATGTAGTCCTGGGCAATCATGACCTGGAATTCCCGGCTAAGGATGAAGGTTGAAATAGCAAAAAAAAATACTATGGAGGCCTATCCATATCTACCTCTTAGAAGTCCATAGCCATACTACTTAACACATTGGAATAATGTAAACGGTACTCAACAAACACACTAGTTTACTAAAAGAAAATAAAAAATGTAATGCCCATTTTGGGCTTTAGTTACTAGGTCCACGTGAATTGTTAGCCTCTAGGTCTTCATATTTCATTGTTGTAGAGCTAGTATCAAAGTAGATAGCCACATGTTTTTCTTTAGTGAGGCCTTCTAATAGGTTTGAGATATGGGTAGTTAGGGTGTATCCATTGAATGATGTATAGAAAATGAGGTAGAGTCTACAAAGGTGTTGCTTAAGTTGAGAGTAGGAGCTAACTCAAACTCTAGAGGGAGGTTGAAGTGAACAAATTTACACCCAAACATCATTTATAGACTCCATATTTGAGGCCATTTCCAACTAGTTCCCTCTAAAAATGGTCATGGAGGCCTGAAGTTCATCCTCCCATTCCCTCTAAGACAGGAAACACTTAATAATATTTCCAGAAATTCCACCAATCAATGCACTCATAATCCTACAGAGCACATAAAATTGAGTTACCAATATTTAACCCTGGCTCATAGCCAAAGCCCACCTGCAATTCTGATGGAATTCTCACAATGATTATGGCATAAAAGGGTATTAGCTCTAACATCAAATCCATTACCCACAAACAATTGCAAATCATTATACATTCAAATACTTATCCCTCTCACCAAGGATTTCTTTAACGTAACATAGGAAAAATGTTCACCCTTTGGATGGATCAATTAATCCCACATGTAGGATCCATTTCCACCAAAATATAGTTCTTTAGAGAATGAATCAAATAAACGTGCATAAGATTAGAAGGTGAGGTCGTTTAAGCCCTGTCCTCCACATTTTCCTCATGATATGATAGGTATCATGGGAAGGGTTTCTTGTCTTAACACTTTGCTACTTCATGTGAGTGGGCACATGGATTTCAAGCCTCTTACCCCTTCCTTTACACACAAAACACCTCCTTGTATTTGAGCCCTTTAATCGACCTTTTAGTTTTCTTCAACATTTAGAATTTAACATATTTTGGAAATCTTTAGGTTTGTAGGTAGGGGGAGTTTGAAGGAGGGATTAGATAACTGCCATTTAGTTTTTGATCACTGTCACCTTTCAAACACATTTGTCTTTTAGTACATTGGCCTTTTAGTTTGCTTCAACATTTTGACTTTAATATTTTTTGGCAAGATTTAGGTTTGTAAGTAGGGGGAATTTGAAGGAGGGATTAGATAACCACCATTGAGTTGTTGATCACTATCACCTTTCAAACACCTTTTTATTTTAGTACATCAAATCCTTGATGGAATTTAAGAGCTTTTGTTTCATTGGAATATGTTGAAAATAATTGCAGTTGTGCTTAGATTCATGTCCATATCTCAACAGTTAGAGAAAATCTCTAACATTTATGATTTTACCTGATATCTAATAGAGATATCCATATGTCCTGTAGCACATTACTTAATAGTTCAATATTTTTGATATATAGATTTGTTTTTTGGAGTTGAATTCAAAGGGAAAATGTGGAGACAAGTAGTGTAGAAAACTATGTATTCGCTGCTTTGCTAAGTTGTTGCATTCATCAATTATATGCTAAGTCTCTTTCTGGAACTAAATTTAGGAGTAATTTGTAGAGTATATGGTGTTTTTTATGAGAGATTTTGTAGAATTGAGAGTAGATTTCATGCAAAGAGGGGCAGGAAAATATTAGGAGTTCAATTGAAAAGGAAAATGTGAAGACAGAGTAGCATAAAAGACTATTTATTTCCCACTTTTCTAGGTTGGTGCATTAAAAAATTATGTGTCACAATTTGTGGGATATTTCAACTCTTCTATATTTGTTAGAGAAGGGAAAAAGTCTATTAGAATAGAGAATCAACTTGGAGTAGTGTGCTTCAACCTTCAAATGTGGGTAATACCTAGCAAGTGAATTGTTGTTGGATCCAAGTGGCACATATGTATTTGGACTGTTGTGAAAGACAGTAAAGGTGAGGTTGTGTTGCACATGTCAAACTTGAGGTATGCCATTACAAGTTATTAAAAATTTCAAAATATGAAATGAATTTTGGGACAACATGCATTTCTCTGTTTTTGTAATTTTTCTCTGTATCACTTAATAATATTTCTAGAAATTCCACCAATCAATGCACTCATAATCTTGAAGAAGCACATAAACTGAATTACCAATATTTAACCTTGGCTCATAGCCAAAACCCACCTGCAATTCTGATGGAATTCTCACAATGATTCTGGCATAAAAGGGTATTATCCCTAACATCAAATCCATTAACCACAAACAATCGTAAATCATTATGCATTTGAATCCTTATCCCTCTCACCAAGGCTTTCTTTAATGTCACATAGGACCAACATTCACCCTATGCTCTCTTTAATTTCAAATTTGATTTTATTATTTTCTCACTGTTAAGACTTCATTTCAAAATTTCTCTACTTTCCACAGGGTTTTAGTTTAGTAGTGAACGCAATCCCTTTCCTAGTTTCCCACTGCTTTCCAATATCCCGAGAGCATATGCCCAAGCGTCGCGAACCGGTTTTCCTGCATAAGTAGGCCAATTTGTGGTTCACCCCTTATGGGCCGAGGGATATTAGCCATGTGGAAGTGGGGCCATATGTAATATCTAGCTTGTTGAAGCGTCATGCACAAGGAAACATTTTGCACCACTGTGTACTCAGGAAAAACAAATTGTTGATGCCCATGAAGCCAGATCTAGTTTTTTCATGCATGCCATATGTGTGTGTGGGCATGTTTGTACACATATGTTTCTCTAAGCTAAGTATCATATATGAGAGTTGACAAATCAAGACTTGTCTAACATTTGTAGGCTAAAAATGCCTATTTGGCTACAAATGCCGATTTTTTTTTCTAAACTATATCAAACTCTGAGAAGGGAATTTCACTTACTGCGTTGACATTTTCTTTAATCCAAAATTGTGATCTACTTGATAAGGCATTGCAGTGCTTCTTTGTTAGATATATTTGTGAAATATAGGATGGAAAATTATTGAAAGTTTGTCATATATTTTAGAGCCCAAAAACTGTCAGGTTAAATGATATAAATCATAGTTTAGCCAGTTAGCATTTAGTTTGAGACTTTAAACAGTCAGTTGTACAGACATTTGTGCCATAGTATTCCATTTTCAAACATAGAATATTATGCATATTATAATATTGTAGCAATCCATAAAGAGATTCATAAGGTATATAAACATTCAAAAATACCAAGAGGCTATTTTTAATTCAACTGATACTTATTTTTCTTTCAATTAGTTTGTTAGTTGATGCTACCAACCTTGTTTTGTTTGCAAAAAAAACTCATCTCAATTGCAACCTATCTGCTAGATGAATTATATCATATTTAGATATTTTACTACAACCGAATGGTCTCTATGCATTATATGAAACAAAAAAACTATTAAATAATATTACCCAAAAAAGTATTTTTTTTAGATTAACTAGATCATCTCTTATGCAATACTTTGAAATGCATAAACTGCATACCTCCCTCAAACAAAATTGTGCTTTTAGATTACAAACTTTTGCAGAAGCCATTCTTTGTGACACCATTTTCAAGAATATCTGCAATGCTTATAGGGGTGGCAAGTGAGGGGGGGAGGTTCTTTTCGGCCCCGAAGGACAGATTGAATTAGGCTACTCTTGGAATATAGGAAAAGCTTCTAATCCTTCAAGGCCTTATTCTGGCTGCTTCTTCTCCAATCAGGTCCCTCATTATAATAGGAGACTCCAATAACACCATATGTCTTCTTATGTTGAGAAATTTTTCTTCAGACTCCTAGCTGTGACATCTCCACACAAGAATCATGGGAAATATATCCATATTACCAATCACACAAGTAAATCATGTTCTAAGAGACCTCAACGCTATAGCTAATAGGATGGCCAACCAAGCCTTATCACTAGCACCTGAAAGCATGCATATTAAAGGAACAATGGAGGGAGGAAATGATAACATAATTAAATGGATATGTCTACTCAATTAAAAATCATGGAAGTATTGCTTTCTACATGCCTGGAACGTGGAAATCACACACTGTCTTGTGACAGAAGTGATATAGTTAATTTGAACTGCCATATTGTGATAAGTAAGTCAGAGTAAAATGTTTCCAAGTCTTGGGAATCCATGAGAGGTACCAAACAATCATGTATGCAATTAGAACACCTTAATAGGTGAAGAGAGGAGTTTCCTTGTGCGAATGGCATGGTATAGCCAGTTCTAGCCCATCCCTAGAAGTAGTTGCCCCATGCAAGCTGGTAGTGGGAAATATTCAACACAAATAGGGACTACAAAAGCAAGGTTGTGGAGGATTAGAGAAGTTAAGTTTTATATTACCCCCTCTCCTTGCGCATCAATCAGTTGGGAATTGAAGGAACTTAGGGAGGTAACTTGCTTAGGGGACCTCTCTATTATATTTTGCTGGATTTGGTTCCAAAACACTCCATGGAAAGCAGGGTCACCAAGGCAATTGGCACAATCATTAACAGGAATTTCAGAGGAAATTTGGACACGGGATGGAAGCTCATAAACTTTGTACATATTCTGGGAGGCATGGAAGACAAAAAAGGAAATAAATGCAGTGCAGGAAAGAAAGAGCGGGTGGTAGATGAGGATATTAGAATGGAGATAGTGGCGTTGAGTGGGAAGCTTGATTATTTGTCAGCTTAGGTGGATGTGCTAACTAATATTCTCTCCACTCACTTCCAGCAGGTTCAAGATGTGAGTATGGAAATCGAGCATCTCCAGCTCCAAATGAAAAATGCACAGGCTATGCAATAGGGAGAAGCACGAGGAAGAGATCGTCAGGTGTCTTCAGTGAATTTAGTCCAAGATACTTCAATTGGATTTCATGACAGACCTCAACCAGGTAGCCTTAATAGATAATTTGATTATCATAGATGATTAAGAATCCACCTTGGTTTAAATTTTGTTGAATGCATGTCAATTGCTATTACATACTATGCCTATTCCATAAATTGTATCCTTGTGGATTTTTTTGGACTCTAGAGCCTTGCAGTAAGATAGCCTTGCAGTAGGATAGAGACAATCAACATGATCGAATTAGTTTAGTTACAAAATATTATGCTACATTTTGCTACAAAAATCTATGGATGTACCTTTGCTATGGTTCAACACCATTTTTCCAATTCAAATTACCTTGTTATTTAGAAAAAAAAGAATATCTGCAATACGTATTTATATCAATGATTCAAACCTAGATATTTAGGTTCATCATCTAGATAGATGTCCAAATGTTTCAAACCAGGATATCTTTGTATCAAAATAGGATTCTTAGCTTTGAACCATGAGAATTGGCTTGCAAACCAGGTGGATAACAATCGTTAACTACAAAATAGAGAGCGAAGCTGCTGGGATCTCCTTCCTCTACTTCGGCGCCTTCCCCTTGGCTGCAACTTTCACTCAAGATGCCTTATTCTCTTTACGTTCTCCTTGTCATGCCTTCGATTCCCTTCTGCACCAAACTTCTGGGTCTCAGTGCTTATCTAATTTGACCCTTTCTAGATGCTCATATCTTTTTTACAAAAACAATTGCATGCCCAATTTCCCCAGTGGCCTTCTTCATCACTCAACCAACTTTTGGAGATTTTCCTGCTCGGAAAACGCTCAAGGTGCCATTATTAAATGTTGGGCATGTGGCACAAAGGGAGCTATTGGGCCATTTCTGGTGTGTCCATCATGCAAGAGTGTTCAACCTCTGGATTCTTCAGTGAACTATTTTCAGATATTCAGTCTGTAAATATCTGGACGCTGAAACGAATATGAAATTTTGTTTTTATGAGGAACCCCACATAATCAAATATATAAATATTTATTAATATATTACTAATCCCATTGGATAAGTTTTATAGTTAGTATGGTTAAAATTTTATTACAAGCAGGAGTGAAATTTATTATGTGGGCATGCTTCTCTGCGGGCAGCTAGAGTATGATGTACACACAAAAGATCTAGAAAGAAAGTGAAAATATTGGCAAAAGGAATTGCATCTTGATTTATTTCATTGCAACTCTGAGGTCAATTCTATTTTTCCTTTTGCATATTCCTATTTTTGTAATACATTGGTGGGTTTCAACTTTCTGTGACTTTTGCACTAATCTCGTGTTTTCATTATGGGAATTTGAGTAATTTTTTTTTCATTTTCTCATCTATTTGGGACCAGCAAGAGAAGGAGAATTTTTCTCAGTAGTCTACTCAAGTGATAAAATATTATAATGTTCTTCTTAAGCCTCTATCCAAAGCATGATATCTGGTACACAAATCTCCCATTCCCATGTATTTTCTCTCTTGAATTTCAAATTTGATTTTATTATTTTCTCACTGTTAAGACTTCCTTTGAAAATTTCACTGCTTCCCATAGGGTTTTAGTTTAGTCGTGAAGGCAGTCACTTTTCTAGTTTCCCACTCAATTCCAATCTCCCGAGAGCATATGCCCAAGCGTCGCGGGCTGGTTTGGCTACATAAGTAGGCTGATTTTCGGTTCACCCCTTATGGGTCGAGGGATATTGGCCATGTGGAAGTGGGGCCATATGTAATATCTAGCTTGTTGAAGCATCATGTAGAGGTAAAATGTCGCACCATTGTGTACTTAGGAAAACCAAAATCGCTGATACTTGCTAAGCCATATCTAGTTTTTTCATGCGTGCCATATGTGTGCATGGGCATGCTTGTGCACATACATTTCTCTAAGCTAAGTATCATATATGAGAGTTGAAAAATCGAGACTTGTCTAACATTTGTAGGTTACAAATGCCAATTTTCTCTTCTAAACTATTTCAAACTTTGAGAAGGGAATTTCACTTACCATGTTCAAATTTTCTTTAATCCAAAAGTGTGATCTACAATGACAGGGAGTTATAGTGCTTCTTTGTTAGATATATTTGTAAAATATAGAATGGAAAGTTACTAAAAGTTTTTCATATATTTCAGAGTCCAAAAACTGTTAGGTTAAATTATATAAATCATATTTTATCCAGTTAGCATTCAGTTTGAGACTGTAAATAGTCATTTTTATAGACATTTGTGCCATAGTAGTCCACTTTTCAAACATAGAATATTATGCATACTCTATCATTGCAACAATCCATAAATAGATTCATAAGGTATATAGACATTCAAAAAGACCAAGATACTATTTTGAATTCAACTGATACTTATTTTTCTTACTATTAGTTTGTTAGTTGATGCTACCAACCTCATTTTGTTTGTAAAAAAAACTCATCTCAATTGCAACCTGTCTGCTAAATGGATTAGATGATATTTAGATATTTTACTACAACCGAATGGTATCTATTCATTCTATGGAACACATAAAGTGTTAAATTCTATTCCCAAACAAAGTATTGTTTTTAGATTAACTAGATCATCTCTTATGCAATAATCTGAAATGCATAAACTATATACCTACCTCAAACAAAATTGTGCTTTTCGATTACCAAATTTTGCAGAAGCCATTCTTTATGACATGATCTTCAAGAATATATGCACTGCTTATAGGGGTGGCAGGTGAGGGGGGAAGGTTCTTTTTGGCCCCGAAGGACAGATTGATTTAGGCTACTCTTGAAATCTAGGAAAAACCTCCAATCCTTCAAGACCTTATTCTGGATGCTTCTTCTCCAATCGGGTCCCTCATTATAATAGGAGACTCCAATAACACCATATGTCATCTTGTGTTGAGAAATTTTTCTTCAGACTCTTAGTTGTGACATTTCCACACAAGAATCATGGAAAATCTATCCATATTTCGAATCAAACAATTAAATCATGTTCTAAGAGACCTCAACACTATAGCTGATAGGATGGCCAACCAAGCCTTATCACTAGCACCTAAAACCATGCATATTAAAGGAACAATGAGGGAGGAAATAATACCATAACTCAATGGATATTTCTACTCAATTAAAAATCATGGAAGTATCGCTTTCAAGTTTCTGCATGCCTAGAACGTGGCAATCAAACATTGTCTTGTGAAAACAGTGATAGAGTTAAGTTGAACTGCCATATTGTGATAAGTAAGTCAGAGGAAAATGTTTCCAAGTCTTGGGAATCCATGAGAGGTATAAAAAAATCATGCCCACAATTGGAATACCTTAATAGGTGAAGAGATTCATTTCCTTGTGTGAATGGCATGGTGTAGCCAAGTCTAGCCCATCTCTAGAAGCAGTCACCCCATGCAAGTTGGTAGTGGGAAATATTTAGTACAAAGTGGGACTACAGAGGCAAGGTCATGGAGGATTAGAGAAGTTAATTTTTATATTAACCCCTCGCCTCGCACATCAATCAGTTGGGAATTCAAGGCACTCAGGCAGGTAACTTTCTCAGGGGACCTCTTTGTTATATTTTGCTAGATTTGGTTCCAAAACACTCTAAGGAAAGAAGGGTCATAAAATTAATTAGCACGATTATTAACAGGAATTTTAGAGGCAATTTGGACAGGGGCTGGAAGATCATAAAATCTGTACATGTTCTGGGAGGCATGGAAGTAAAAAAAGGCAAGAAATGTAGTGCATGAAAGAAAGAGCGGGTGGTAGACGAGGATATTAGAATGGAGATAGTGGTGCTGAGTAGGAAGCTTGATTATTTGTCAGATTAGGTGGATGTGCTAACTAATATTATCTCCACTCACTACCAGCAGATTCAAGATGTGAGTATGGAAATCTACCATCTCCAACTCCAAATGAAAAATGCACAGGCTATGGAATAGGGAGAAGCACAGGGAAGAGATCGTTAGGTGTCTTTAGTAAATTTAGTCCAAGCTGCTTCAATTGGATTTCCTGACAGACCTCAACCAGGTATCCTTAATAGATAATTTGATTATCATAGATGATTAAGAATCCACCTTGGTTTAAATTTTGTTGAATTCGTTTCAATTGCTATCACATATACGCCTATTCCATAAAATGTATCCTTATGGATTTTTTTGGACTCTTGAGCCTTGCAGTAGGATAGAGACAATCAACATGATCGAACATGTTTAGTTACAAAATATTATACTACATTATGCTACAAAATGCTATGGATGTACCTTCATTGTGGTTCAACACTATTTTTCCAATTCAAACTACCATGTTATTAAAAAAAAAGAATATCTACAATACTTATATTTATATTAATGATTCAAACCTAGATATTTAGGTTCATCATCAATACATAAGTCCAAACGTTTCAAACCAGGATATCTTAGTTTCAAACTAGGATTCTTAGTTTTGAACCATGAATGAGGTGGATAACATTCGTTGAGAACAAAATAGAGAGCAGAGCTGCTGAGATCTCCTTCCTGTTCTTTGGCACCTTCACCTTGGCTGCAACTTTCACTCAATATGCCCTATTCTCTTTATGCTCTCCTTGTCATTTCATCGATGCCCTTCTGCACCAAACTTCCGAGTCTCAGTGCTTATCTTCCCCTGTTCATTGTAGATTTAAATTTTGGTCATGCATACAAAATAAAATGATCGCCGTTTCTCTTACAGAGCAGGAAAAAATCAATATTAATACAAGTTATATTAATAGAACCATCTCGTGAAGCTTATTAACTCTTTGAATTGTCTATATTAGCTATTCTTGTTTTTTCTGTCAAGTCATTTAACTTGAAAAACTCTAGGATTTGATGGGGGAAATTTTGTCGAGATATCCCTAAGAAATCAAAACAATAATAACTTAGAATTAGCAAAGAATGTAATGGAACTATGTTTACTTTGTATGACGGACTTAAAAGGGAAGCTCCTGGTAGTATCCCCATCACAGAACTTTGAAATATTAATAAAAAGAAAATTATGTTGTCAAATGAGCTAAACAGAAAAGTTATTTCTGTAAACATAAAAGCTAGACAGGTTCATATGAAATTCTTGTAGCAATGGCCCATTATAATACAAAATTTTTCAGTCTATCAAAAAAATCATTTGTGGTGCTTAGTTTAATTAATGAGCACTTGAATCCAACTAAAATAGGCCATTTCAATTAAAAGGTGCCCTTCCCTTAACACTGTCAAAACTTAGAATTTATGTTGGCACTGGACAGGAAAGAGTTTCTTTCTGTGAGGGGGCATTGTATTGTAAAATAAACTGCACATCAGCAGGGATTCTTCTCAAGAGAAATGCAAGAGCTACATAAATACCACCTCGTTTTCCTCATTCATCGTTTAGTACAAATTGATCAACAAGCTATGGTCGAACCTGGTCAAGCGGCTCTCTAGTCAAGTCAAGTCAAACTTCTGCCCTTTAAACTTTGGCCCTCTTTGTTTTGACCTAGGCCGAATTTTAGCCTCTATAATATGCCAAGAAAACTCGGTTTGCCGAGAAATTGCCCAGAAATTTACATGTGCAAGTTCAAGAGAGAGAGAGAGAGAGAGAGAGAGAGAGAGAGAGAGAGAGAGATGCTAGAGATGAATTCATCCTTATTGTCCTTCATCCTTCTTCTCCTTCGCTTGAATGCCCAGAAACTGTTTTTCTTGTGTGTGATCGGATGGTGCCTTTGTGGAGGAGGTTGAATGCCTTTATATAGTGTTCTATCTTCATGAATGGGTTTGTCTCTTCACTGGAGCCAACTTGACTTGAGGAAGGGCTGACTTGATTATTTTGGAGCCAAAAATTAAAAATTCAAATTTCTTATAATATTTCTTTCAAGTGCTAATAAATAAAAATGACATGAAGAACATGTCTTACATTTACAATATACATTACAAGGGCTTAAATATAAATTATGAAGACTAACCATAGCTACAAAATTCAACATAGCATGCATTGCTAGGTAGGTTTAACATAATTTTTTTTGTTAACAATAGTTCATATTTTTTATGGATTTCAAGTGTTTTAGATTATAAATTCCAGCAAAAACATTGGAATTATCTACTAGAGGTATTTTGGATGTCTTCATAGAGAATCTATATAATATCTTGATGTAATATGCATTATGGTCTCTCAGTCAAATGATGGTGACTATGTCATCATTAGGTCTAGTAGCATGTTTTCCCTCTTATTCCATTTTGTTATCCTTTAGCTAATGTATATTTTTTCCTGCATGACATCACTGCATGGAAAACAAGACATTATGAAGTGGATTTCTGCTTTTTCTTCCTCATATAATGTCAGTGTTTTTCCATCTTGGTGTTAGTATGCTAATGTTTTCAGCAATAACGTCCTCAGAATCTGGAGATATGCTAGCTTCCTAGGTGTTTATCACGAGACTATTTTTTTTCCTCCAGTGAGAAAAAATTGTAATTTCCATTCATTGTGGAATGGATAGTTACATTCTTTAGGTGCCTACAACATTTGTCATGAAGAAAATCAGATATAGAAGCATCTTCTAAGTCTCAAGGTTGTCTAATACATATAGGATAGCTGTAAATATAATTTCTGTTCAAAAAGAATCCCACATATATATTCTTCGAGTGTTCTATCCAGCTTCCTGGATTTTATACAGTCTCATCACAGATGGCCAGACAATATAATTCTAGTGGTTGAACTATTTTGTAGTAACATATTGTTAACAGGTGATTTAGAATAATCCTTGAATGAATGTTACCTATTGCATGTGTAATGGAATACACTTTGGTCACGTTAACAGGTTTACCTCGAGAAAAAATAATTTTCTGTTGTAATGTTTTGTTTGAAAGCATAAAGACTGATATAATTGGATGATAATACAAAAAATCATAGAGGATTCATCCAACACTAATATTTTCAACTTGATCAGTTTCATTTGTTTCTGATTATTATACCAAATAAATTGGAGCCTGTGTACATCATACATCTAACTAAATATTTTCATTTTCATCCTCATAAATGCGTCCATTTGGTGTGCATATTGTCAGTCATTTAAGCTGTTTGACAGACACTATGGGTTCAATCTAACCATTCGAGTCCATCTAACAAATATGGTTAATAAATATTGGCTGTTATGTTGCAAAGTATGATATTTTCAATGTCATTTCCAACCAGAATCTAGACAGCATTTTGGATTTGTTAAGCATAGGCCTGATCCATAACAGTGCCGATTTCTTTGGAAAAAATTCTGACAACTCTTTTGTGTTTCCTACTATGCTTTGCATTATGTTTTTCACACTACGGTCCTAGGAGTTGAGTTGGGTTTCTCAAATGAGACATTTTAAAAATATAGTATCTATATTATATAATCACCTTAGGCTTTGGACAAAGTTTTTAGTACACAAATCTCTTGCAGAGGGATTATATTTGACGTTTACTCTCCTAGCTTGGCATGCATGAGCTACAGATGTGCCATTGTTGGGCTTTATAGATGACTAAAGACAAAAATCCCCTTATTTACTAAGTGGACTATGTTTCTTATTGATTTCTCAAATTCCTTCCACATTTCTTGATGAGGGCAAAAACCTCCTCTTCTGTTGAAGTAAACATCATTTATGGTTGGATTTTTGTAAGATTTCATGTATTGCCAGGACATTGGGAAAATTTCAGCCTTACAATGTCATGGACTCCAATTTTAAAGGAGCTAATTGGTCCAAAGAACTACTCACTTGATTTTTACTGCATACACTACAACTACATAAGAGATCCACGATGTCAAAGAAATACTGTGGAAAATGGTCAGGTTGTGAACAAAGTGGTCAAGCGTCCTTTGCCAACTCAACTGTCAAAACACTATAAAATGATGATGTTGTGTTACCTTGGAAACCTTCTCTTCTGGATAGGATAATACTCTGGAGTCATTAACTAATTCTAGTTCCATTCGTGAAGATGTAATGGGTTCATGGTTGCACTACCCTATTGATGATTCATTAGATAAAGGAATATTGCTCTGAATTCTTTGGAGGGTTTTTCTTGTTGTATCTCTAAATCTAGGTCACTAGATCCAAGGTTATTTCATTTGCTATATTTTTATTTCACCCATTTACGTATATTAGATCTAACACAAGAACTTAATTGAGTTGTCATGCTTGGGAAAATTGAATATATATTGCTCATTTGAGGTCAATTTACAATGACTTGTTTCAACATTGAGAATCGAGATATCTTTATGATCTACACACTCAAAGAAGACTAACCAATGTGAAAATAGGGTGAACAACCTACTTAATAATAAGTGGAACAATTCATGCCATTTGAGATTGATTTCTAGGGTTAAATTCAAACCTTCAGATCTAATTTTATTTTTGGTGGATATTGCATGATCCATGGTATGACCAACTTCCTGGTTATTCATTTAACACCTCAACGCATGTGATTTGTTTTTTGTATGTCATTTTACTCACTCTGCAGCAAGGTCTGAAATGTGGGATGTTACACCTTGATTATTTCAATGTTTTTTTTTCACAACGAAGTCTTAAACACCTTCTAATGTAAGAAAATGCAACAATGAGCTCAATGACCCACTTTATAATTCAACAACATACTCAGATTTGTCACTGACATAAAAAAATTTCTCTGGTTCTCACTGTTTATCTACATATTTTATGTGGTCAAGTACTGAAGTTTATTGCACCATTGTTTGATGATCTATATGCTCTGAAACTTATTCATATAACACTTAATTTATCATCTCTTAGCATTGGTGATGAGGATTACATCTTGTGACATTGTTTAAAGTGTCCTTAAAGAAAATAAATACACAAGGTTCATAGAGTTTGAAGCAATTTAGGGTTTCAAGTCCCTCTTAAGGTAAACCAACAACATAATAAATCCAACAACCTAGCCTATAAGGCTGGTGCCACACCTGATCTCAGACTTAAGCACCCTTAATCTACACCTAGCCCATCTAACACAAAACTGTGTGTTCAAACTTAGTTTCTTCACTGTTGAGCATGATAATGACTTCTTCTAAGATAGAAACAGTGCATATTGCAAATTATAAGCTGCAATAACAGATTTATCCTATTTGAAGATTTAACAGAAAGGACCGTGAACTTTGTCTGATACGGGTTTCATAACTATAAAGGATATGGTCGGTTGTGCATATATGCTAAAGATGGATAAAGAGGTTATAGACAATAATGAGAAGCTTGAAAATATTGATCTTTCTTCGCTACTTTGGCCTGCAGCAGAGATTTTCCCAGAAGCTACTCAATATTGTGTTCAGGAAAAAGATCATGGTCTAGATATGCTACATTTGTGTGGGGCTCCTCCTTGATCCTGAATCAAAAATTAGATCATCCATGCTCCCCCTTGCATTTGGCTCTACCTACAATTACTCTTCTAGAAACCACCCTTTACATAATTACCGTGTTTTTTATCCTCCTTTCATGCAACTGCCCTTACACATCATTTTTAACTGCCATTGTTGTCAGGCACAACTTTCTGATAATGAGGGGGGTCTATTGCCTTGGTGGTTTTGAGGGATCACAGATAGGGGTTCAAATCTCCATCCCCCTCTCCATGGCCTCTTTTCTTTCTCTCTAGCATTTTCTTCACCATGATGTCTTGGTGCTCATAATCTTCAATCACAAGGTACTCGTCATCTATTGAACCATACTGTTGAGAGAAACAAAGGATGGCTGAGGTGAAAAATAAGCCCCTTGACTACTTTAGGCTCTGAAGATTATGGCAAAGTCCTCTTCCAATTCAGATGAGGAAATCCTATTTGAAAATCCAATTTAAATCCCTTGATCATGCCTCTATCTTGGTTAGATTGTCACATTTTCCCATAGGTCTATTGTGTCTTAACGATCCACCTTGTCTCTTAGTTTGACTATGTATGACGGGTCCCACTTCCTTTGTCAAGGATGGAGGATTCAAGCTCCCTTGGTTTTTAAAGTCAATAGTCATCTGTCGGGGGATTTTCTCTCTCTAGATAGGGTGGTTTTTACTATTTCAATTATAAATGTCCCCACACATGCTACTAGTATTTCTCATGGGCTACCTGATAGACAGATATCTAAAAATACTTATGTTTCTTTCTAACCAAACTTCCATAGCTGGCGACATGTTTCCAAATTGCTTTAAGCTTTGTGGATTCTGATATCATATGCCAGTTTTGAAAGAGATCTGGTAACAAGGGAGGAAAAATCCAGCTGAGGTCATATTTCTCTATAAAATGACTTCAAATATGGCAAGGGTACTCACACATAAGGAGCAAACGAAAAGGGGGCATTAAGAAGGGCCAAGGAAGCATTTTCCTCAGGAGCTGATCCTGTGTTAGGTTGGTTTTCAGTGGATAGCTGTAAGAAAGTCTTTGCTTTAGTCAAGTCCTCCTTCACCCAAACCTTCTTCCAGGTTTTGTTTAAGTTGCCCCTTCTTTCATGACCTCTCTTTACTATGTACAATTCAGTCTTGGAAGCTCTCCATTTTCAGTCATTCTGTCCCCCCTCGTTGGAATTCTAAAATTTTCTAGGATCTTTGATTGTTTGTTGCATCTTTATTGATCTGGGTTATAAATTCCTCTAATATTTTCTTGTTTCTCTCCTTAAAGGTGTCCATCTTCAGCTTCATACCTAAAGTTCCAAAAAATAGAGCCCAAGAGCTGTTGTAAGGGCCCCTTTGGACTTGCTAAATCTTCCATGCTAGAGAGCGTTATCTTCAAATTCCATGAGTTCTCACAAACTTAGCCTTGGATCCATCCTTGCTATCCCAAAAAATATAATCCTTAATTATGTTTGGGTTGTATCAAATGAAGCACAGATGAACAAGCAAACATTCTGGGGATATGGTGCCCATGTAGTTTTCCTTAAAGCTTTTTTTCTTCCTTGCAAATATGTTGGACCATCTTTTCCATAAAGCCTTATTAATCCAATCCCCCATAACATATACCCAAGCCTCTGCAAGCCTTATACACATTCTTCCAGGCCAGCAAGATAATATTTTTTGGTCTGCTGTGTTCCTTAACGGACTACACATTTGATGATATTTTCAGAATTGGCCAATTGTAGAATAGATTTTGACAGTTGTAGTTTGCCAGCTAGAGAGTCATTTCCCTTTCCAAATTTTTCCTTTACTAGACAATAATTTAATAATATTTTTCCAAAAAGTCCCTTCTTAGCATGATCATGAAGGAGAAGTATTCCAAGAGATTACCTGGTAGTTTGTTTTGTGCTCTTCCTGTTGTGTTTGTATTTGTTAATTTTAGACAGACTTACTAGGTTTCCATAGCCGGTGACATGTTTCCAAATTGCTTTAATCTGTGGGGATTGTGATAGCATATGCCAGTTTTGAAAGATATCTGGTAACAAGGTAGGAAAGCTCCAACTGAGGTCATGTTTCTCTATAAAATGACTTCAAATATGGCAGGGGTACTCACACATAAGGAGCAGAGGAAAAGGGGTCATTAAGAAGGGCCAAGGAAGCATTTTCCTCAGGAGCTGATCCTGCGTTAGGTTGGTTTTCAGTGGATAGCTGTAAGAAAGTATTTACTTTAGTCAAGTCCTCCTTCACCCAAACCTTCTTCTAGGTTTTTTTGAATTTTCCCCTTCTTTCATGACCTCTCTTTACTATGTACAATTCAGTCTTGGAAGCTCTCCATTTTCAGTCATTCTGTCCCCCCTCATTGGAATTCTAAAATTTTCTAGGATCTTTCTTGAGTGTTTTTTTGCATCTCTATTGATCTAGGTTCTAAATTCCTCCAATATTTTCCTGTTTCTCACCTTAAAGGTGTCCATCTTTAGCTTCATACCTAAAGTTCCAAAAAATAGAGGCCAAGGGTTGTTGTAAGGGCCCCTTTGGACTTGCTAAATCTTCCATGATAGAGAGTGTTATCTTCAAATTCCATGAGTTCTCACAAACTTAGCCTTGGATCCATTCTTGCTATCCCAAAAAATATAATCCTTAATTATGTTCAGGTTGTATCAAATGAAGTATAGATGAACGAGTAGACATTCTGGGGATATGGTGCCTGTGTAGTTTTCCTTAGAGCTTTTTTTATTCCTTGCAAATATGTTGGACCATCTTTTCCATTAAAGCCTTATTAATCCAATCCCCCATAACATAGACCCAAGCCTCTGCAAGCCTTATACACATTCTTCCACGTGAGAAAGATAATATTTTTTGGTCTGTTGTGTTCCTTAATGGACTACACATTTGCTGAAATTTTCAGAATTGACCAATTGTAGAATAGACTTTGACAGTTGCAGTTTGCCAGCTAAAGAGTAATTTTCCTTTCCAAATTGTTCCTTTATTAGAAAATCCTTTAATAATAATTTTCCAAAAAGGACCTTCTTAGTGTGATCATGAAGGAGAAGGATTCCAAGAGATTACATGGTAGTTTGTTTTGTGCTCTTCTTGTTGTGTTTGTATTTGTTAATTTTTAGACAGACTTGCTAGGTTTACATTTCAAAGGAAGTGTAGTAGAGTTAGCAAGAGGTAGAGGAGTAGCTTTCAGGGACAACACAGAGGAGCAAGGGCAGCAAAAACAGCTACGCAGAAATTGCGCAACACAAAGGCTTCAACCACTACGCAGGCCTAGGAGAGGCAGTGCTGCACCTTCAGAGGGCTCCCACAATTATGCAGAGGCCTCTAGAGGCAGCGTAAGGACTGCATCACCCACTCTGGTGTTACATAGTCCCCTTTTGAGTAGCGCAGGGGCACGCAGAGCCTAGCAGGGTTGACGCTGGGGCTTCAGGGGCAGTGATGGGGTTTCTAGGGCTAGAATCGAGCAGAGTCTTGTAAATCCCATTTGAGGGTGTGGATCAGTCAGAATCTTAGTTTTAGAACAACAGGTTAGCTGCAGATCTAATTTTTCTCTGTCGGGTTAACCAGATTTGGTGCCTAGATTTGTTGTACTCATAATCTACTTAATAATAATAAACCCTCATATCTGCTGCACCGGTTTTCCCGCTTTGGGTTTTCCAAGGACTTATGTCTAAAAATTAGTGTGTCACTTTGTTGAATGAGCGTAATATTCTGTAAATGATCTGCATGTGTAGGTTGTTAGTTGTTTTTACTTTGGTATTTTCTAAATATTCATTCTGAAAATCAAGTAGGAGAAATAAACCATGATACCACAGTAGGATTTCTGCATAACTATATTCAATATTTTTCACAGATTCTAGAATTCCAACCTAACTGGACAAAGAATTTAACAACCGAAGAAAGAGAGAGAATGAATGTCTATGGAAAATACTCTCATCTAGAATATTTTTCAAGTTAATTTACTTTATACTGCAAATTTTACATTCATAATATCATATTACTTTACACAGGTACTATTGGAATGTTGAGAGGTTTCTAAAGGAATATCCAATTGACAATTTTTTTGTTCATGTCACATAAAGCAGGGGAAAGATGATGCCTTAATTCAGAGCTTTGGCATGCCTGTGTCAGACTGCTTGTGTTCTTACCTGTTGTTGGGAGCAAGGTTGTTTATTTTCCACAGGGTTACAATGAGCAGGTGAGGTTGTTTCTCACTAATTTTTAATTTGCAATCTTCTTTTGGATACAAATGACTGAAAATCATAAATGCTTATCTTATTTTCATCATAAAATTTGATTCCAGTATTTTGAAATTTTAATGTTACGTAATGAAACTGATCATAATAAATGTGATTTTAGGTAGCTTCTTCAACAAACAAGGAGGTTGATGCTCATATATCCAATTATATGAATTTTCCAACTCAATTAAATAAGTCAACTTCACAATGTTACAATGCATGTGGGTTCTCTGCTTTTCATCCTTGCTTTGGTTGTGAACACTTTTATTCATATCACTATATATACAAGATTTAAAATTTAATAAACACCTTATTGAATGCTAGGAAGACGTGGAAATGGATGAAGTATATGCTCAAATGACATTGCAACCTCTTAATGTTGTAAGACATTTTTAATTTCATTATATGTTCTTTGCTGTAATTTCCAATTTTGGTGAAAAATGCTTTGGTACTAGTTCCATTTGTGCAGGGAACTAAAAATTGATTATACTGTGCAACAAGCGAAAAAATATTGTTATTTTGGTTCTGACCTTGGCACACCAAGCACGCAACCGAATAATTACTTTTGTAAAACGTTGACTGCAAGTAACACTAGCACCGATGATAGGTTTTATGTGCCATGACGCGTTGCGGACAATGTTTGTCCTGCACTTGTGTAGTTCTTATTTTCCCATAGTTGTTGTTCTATTTGTGATTTATTAGATAAGTGCTTAGAATTTTAGACATTTTTTAAGAGAAGACTACATTCTTTGAAGGAGCAAAAGGTAAGGGTATTTGTCATATTTGGCTCTTATTAAATTTTGTTTGTTTTGGGCAGGATTTCACTAAGTAACCACCTTTCCAGGAACTCACAACCAAGGATATTCATGACAATGAATGGAAATTTCAGCATATTTTCAGGGTAAGTTATAACAGTTATTTGAATGTTGTTTTGGAATAAAAGTGGATAGTGAATATGTAATTATGTGCAGTTTATTTTGATACTCTTATCATTGCAATGCATTTTTAAATGTATACAGGTTGTGCATATATCAATTTTTTTGCCACATTTGAGGTCATACGTGGCAGATATATTTTAAAATTCTTGTTAATGGTGTTAGTAGCTACCCGTACACTCTAAAAAGTATTTGATATAGCTAGTCCCAGTTACTTTACCTTTGAATGTGGAGCCAACATGTTTAGTTTTTCTCTGGATATAATTTGTTGACTTCTGGGAATTGGATTCCTTCTCCCCTGGAATAGTACACTGATGATTGAATATTGTTATATTGAAGCTATATTTCCGGTTAGTATCGAATTTACAAAGTCTTATCTTATTCTTTTTTAGTTTCTTGTTGTAATCTTGTGTCAGCAATACTTTTCTCCACCCATTAGATTTCTACTGACCAGGTTTATTGTTGAAGTGTCACTACTTCTTAATGATAACTAGATGAAATAGTACAACTACAAAAGTAGAGCATGAGACATTCTTAGTAGAAATTGCTAGCTCTCCTGTGTTTGATTATGTTGGATAAAATCAAAATTGTAATGTACCATAAGCATGAGAATTCAAAATACTGAATGTATGCTATTTGCATTTATTACTTTAGTTGAAGGTAACATTTCATCAACGAATTTTGCACACTGAGAACACAGTAGGTACAAAATTTATTCTATGGTGATGTTTTATTTTCTTTTTTTAAGCAGGTCATTTGGCTAGATAGTGGCCACTATTTCCCAAATGAAGAAAAATTGTTCGAGTTTCTTGCTTTTATGGGGAAAAGTGACATTAACAATATTTCTTAGCTTAAATATTTTTATGTTGAGGTATATATTGTATAAATCCTTTATATTCTACTTTAGTTTATATTTCAATGTTCATCGACTTTCATGTCTTATACTCTGCATTGTATCTTTTTTTTGTGCCAGAGAAGGAACCCAGTATTGATGGCAAGAAGCTTGAATTGAAGAAAGAGGAGAATAATAACATTAGAGCGACAAAATGCAAATTAAAGGGAGTGAATAAAACTGGTCTAGTGGTACTTGTAGAGCCAATATCCCGCATAAGATACACATAGAGAATGATGACTAAGCTTTCAGAGTTGGTGAATTCGCCTGCAATGTCTTGGCAACAGAATGATAATGTTTTGAAGTAATGAAACAACATTTCATGTGTAAATTTTACCCCAACCAATATTAAGTTGGAAACTCATATTGTAATACTTGACATTTTATATAATATAATCTATGTGTTATTTATAGTTGCCCTTGATATTACTTAGTATTGTAATTAACATATGTAACTTTGTGTTTTCATATTAGATGAACATGTACATTGTGTGACATTATTTTTTTAATTTAGTTTCAAAATCATACTAATTAATGTATGTTGATTAATAATGAGCACATAAAATCAATCTAAAATTACTAAATTAGTAGTTTATATTTATTAATTTTGAACACAAATAAAATGAATATACGACTAAATTAGTAGCTTATTATGATTGTTAATGAAAATAAATGAAATGAATATAAACTACTAAAGTAGTCATTTATATAATAAATATGAAACTACCAAAAAATGGTAAATGACTACTGCAAATGATAAATTTGTGATTGAAAATAGTGACTAAATTTTGCATATATATGACTATTAGTAGCTAATTTACAGTATCTTATAACACGACTAAACTTTAGTCATATTTCTTTTGTCATTAATTAGTTTCAAACAATGACCAAAATTTGCATATATATGACTATTAGTAGCTAATTTACAGTATCTTATAACATGACCAACATTTTAGTCATATTTATTTGGTCATTAATTGGTTTTCTCAGGTGATCATTTAGTAATATATTTTGTTGTATATTCGGTCATTAATTGTCACAATTAATGACCAAATCAATGATTAATAAATGACTATATTAATGAAAGTCAATGACTAAATCAATGATTAAATAAATGACTAAATTAATGACCAAATTAATGACCAAATATACTACTAGACAAAAAAATTGAGACAACCAATTAATGACTAAGCTAAAAAAGACTAAAAATTGGTCACGTTATAAGATACTGTAAATTAGCTACTATTGGTTATCGATCGAAAAATAGTCGTTTATATGCAAATTTTAGTCATTTTTTTAGCAACTAATTAGTCATTTTGTACTAGTGAACACGCCGCAGATAAATAGGGAACATCAAATCTGCATTAATGTTTTGGAGAAATGTCTCACATTTAGGGCCCTTGGCTTGCAAAATCCAATCCATATGATATATCCATTACCATTCAATGTTTTTTTTTTTAACAAGAACGGTTATGATTTTGTATTAGAACTTGGGCAAAGAGGCCTCCAAACAGGTTACAAACTGAAGCCCTGCTTCATTGTCTTTCTCAATTGCCACAGTATTTAGAAAATTACTGTGCCTATACCCTTGTTTCTTACAGATATTCCTTGCTGCGAGTTCCACAATTTTCCCAGCTTTATGAATGCAGACAAATTGCTGTAATAAAATGCAGAAAAACATGGCTAAGCAAGCTAAAACAGAAAAACTTTAACTAATAAGCTAAGGAATGGGAGCCCAATCCTCATGTCTATTTTTTAACAAAGAGCCAGTGGGGAGAAGGGCTGCTTTGTTTTCTTCAAGATCAACATCTTTGTTATTTTCTTGGAGCACATGAAAAAAAGTGACCTTTTGGAGAGTTTTGAAGATAGCAGTAATTCGCTTTATCAATCTAGAAAAGCTGATATTCTTCGGTTCAGCGCCATTCACCAAACATTTGATGATTGATTGAGAGTCACCAACCACAACAAGATCTTTGATGCCAAGATTTTTAGCTTGCATGAGGCCTTGAAGGAGAGCAAGTGCCTCAGCTTGAATGCTAGTGGAGTGATCCAAGCCCCAGGCGAACCTGTGAACAACAATTCCATCATTGTTCTTAATCACACCACCTGCCCCAGCTTTCCCGGGGTTACCTTTAGCAGCACCATCAAAGAACAAGAGGGGGGAGGAATGTTTAAGAAGCCAAACGGAGAAGTCATTCTCATTGAGTCTAATCTGCCAGCTTTCTTTAATCTTATTTTGCCTTGGATTTTCCGAGATGGTGAAGCCCATCGAGCTACTCCAATCCTTGTCTCTATGGATGAGATTAGAGGCTTCAAGGTAGCTATCCAAACTTTCTTTAAGCTGAGCCTTGATTTTAACTATAACGGTTTTTGTTTTATGATCCTTATCCCTAAAATTTTTGTTGTTCCGTTCAAGGCAAATTTGCCAACAGGTAAATTTAGGGAGCGAAAGCCAAATGGCTTCAAAGCTAATGTTCTTAGGGGAACCTCTAGGATAATTAAAGGGCCAAGAGGCAAAGAGCTCAAGGATATAACTTGGAAAGAGGAAGCTTTCACCACAAGGGGGTAGAAGCTCGTGCCAAACCTCAACAACGAACTTGCAACTCAGAATTATATGACTGATACTTTCTTCATCCACCCAACACATCCGGCACCTAGATGGGCCATGAAATCCTCTTTTTTTAAGCCTATCATCAGTGAGATTTCTGTTATGGCACATGAGCCAACATAAATAGTCGACTTTTGGGATTGTTTTTAATTTCCACAGACCTTTCCAGACAGCAGGGTTCGGGGGGACGTGAGGTATTTCCAACAACTTTACATAGCCCATAGCAACAGAATAAGAGCCTGAAGGACCCCAACCTCACTTTTCAGATTGGTTGCAGCGAATCGGCGCTCGATCGTGAAGGAGAGACAACAAAACTTCCCACTTTTCAAATTTGGTGGCACTTGAATATCGATCCAACCAATCCATCTGTTCTCCGACCATCTCGAAAGGTCCCAGAGCGAATTTAAACCTGTGTTAGACATCCAGAAACACAGGGGCTATAGAGAGGTCACCTCAACAAGCGGTTGATTCATCATAATCCTGCCATGCCATAAGTCAATTGATTTTCCATTCCCGGGCACCCAGAACGCGTGCTTTTGGATGAGCGGAGCTGAGATAAAACATAGTTTTGCCAGTTGCGTGCAGGGAACAGGTTAGCGATTGTCCAGGCAACACTTTCTTGGGCCCAAGAAGTATTTTCGCCAAAAATCCTTCTGCGCCCAACCCGAATTGGTGTCAAAAATGCGCCAGGTGATTTTGGCACCAATAGCAGAGTTCTGCGCACGGAGTGATTTCATATTTAAGCCTCCTTCCAGCATAGGTTTGGAGATCTTCTCCTAGCTCACCAAGGGAATGAGTTTTTCGTTATTTTTCCCCCCTTTCCAGAAGAAGCGCTGAATGAGATCTTCCAATTTCTTGAGAACACCGGAGGGCGCTAACAGAATTGAGAATTTGAAAATGGGTAAACTGCTGAGCACCGATTTGACCAAAATAGTTTTGCCTACCAAGTTTAGCCAAGAAAGACCCCAAGCCTGAATTTGAGATTTTAACTTATCAATGAGAGGAGCCCAGTCTCTGCAAAAGGAAGATTTGAAAAAGACAAGAAGACCCAAGTATTTAAAAGATGACCAGGAAGCCGAGCCTGCAAAGCCAAGGCACCTGGAGATGGCTGTGAGCAGAGAGGAGGATATATTCCAGCTGTAAACATGGCACTTTCCTTTGTTGAGCATGCTGCCAGAAGCATCATAGAACTTGTTGAGGACATCTTTGAATTTAGAGGCAGAGTGCAGCGAAGCTGCGCCCAACAGTAAGGTGTCATCAGCAAACAAAGTGTGATTAATGTTTCTTACACCTCTAGCAATGCTAAGACCCGGGATTTCCTGCTCTGTCATTTCCTTATTCAAATAGAAACTTAGTACAGAAGCTTGAAGGACAAAAAGAATAGGGGAAAGGGGACATCCTTGGCGAAGCCCATGCGAGGCTTTGAAGAAACTAGTAACTCTCCCATTCACTAAAGGAGCGATCCAAGGCTCAGAGATGCATGCACTGATCCAGTTAATGAAAATCTCCCCGAAGCCAAACTTTCGTAAGACTCTAACGAGGAAACTGTGTTTTACTTGATCAAATGAATTTGCAAGATCTAACTTTATTACCATTCCTTTCTCTTTGCGCTGGATGCTAGAGCGGATCGCCTCCTGCACAAGAATGAAATTGTCTACTATTTGTCTTCCCTGCACAAATCCTCCTTGATTTTTCGGAATAATTTTGGGAATAATGCCTTTCAACCTGTTTGTAATAACCTTGGTTATGATTTTGTATCCAATATTGCATAGCGAAATAGGTCTAAATCTGTTAAAGACATTAGCTCCCTTTTCCTTCGGAATGAGGGCTAGAAAATCTGAGTTGGTACTACCCCCAATTTTTTGGCAGGATTGAGATTTTGTAACCATTTTACATAAATCTTTTTCAACTATTTTCTAGCAGTCTTAAAGAAATCTGGTAGTAAATCCATCAGGTCCAGGGGATTTGTCTGGATTCATCTCAAAAAGAGCAGTCTTAATTTCTTCCTTGGATACTTTCTCTTCGAAATTTTTGTTCATGCTGGAAGTTATCTCATTGGGAATCCCTTCTAAGAAGATGTCAGAGTGTATCCCCGCTTCTTCCTCGACATACAGAATCTTAAAGTGGTTGTAGGCGGCCTTTTTGATGCTCATGAAATCCTTGTGAACAACATTCCCATCTTTGATTTCGGAGATAGTGTTGAAGTTTTTTCTTGCATTAGCTTGCTTATGAAAAAGAGAGGTGTTTCTATCCCCAGCCTTGAGCCAAGGCTACGGGATTTTTGCCTCCAAAGTTCTTCTTCAGCCATGCAGGCCCTGTGAAACTTTTTCTGAAGGTCCGCTTCCAGGTTAATAATTTCAGGAGTAATGACTGTGTCCTCCATATGAATATGATGAGCCTCTAATGAAACTTGAGCAGATTTCCTCTCTGAAGCCGGGTTTGGGATAGTTTTGGCCCAACATTTTAGCTCAGTTTTTAGCCTTCTGAGCTTTTCTTCCCACACAAAGAAAGGCGAGCCATTAATCGGATGATCCCAAACTTCCTTGACTCTTTCCTTAAAGCCTGGAAGTTGGATCCAAAGAGGGCTAAATCTAAACGGGATAGGCCCCAGATCCTTATGAAGCAAAATTTCAAGCATAATAAGCCTATGATCTGAGGTACTACAAGAGAGAATGCGAGATCTAGATTCTAGCCCACGAAGCAGGAAGGAGCTTTAGACCAGAAATCTGTCTAATCTAGCAGCTATGTGGCCAGGGCCAATTCTTTTGTTGCACCAATTAAAATTACCATTTAAGGGCTTGATGTCAATAAGATCCCACTCTTGCATGAGATCCTCCACCCATTCCCTAGCTGGATCTCTCACGATGCTGCCACCACGCTTTTCAGACAGAGCCAGGGTGATATTAAGGTCTTCGAATATAATGATGTTTTCAAGGTTCTCAGTCTCAACAAAATTTCTGATGGAGTCCCAACAGGACTTCTTCTCTCCTGCGTTAGCCGGAACATAGACATTGAGAAGGCTGATTTCGTCCGTAGACTCAATGAGCTGAAGTTTCAGGAGCAGCCAATGAGTGTTTGGGATTGCTTTGAGTAGCAAGTATTTGTTTGCATTCCATAACATACCCAGGCCGCCAGAAGCTCCTGTAGAAGAGACAGCTTGCCCACCACCTTTATTCCAAAAACTTTGACTTTATTTGAGGAAAGCAGCTTCCTCCATCTTGGTCTCCAGGATTAAAAGAAATTCTGGGGATTCTATTCGGATTTTTCTCCTTATAGCTTCTTCTTTCGCTTTACTGCCCAAACCTCTACAGTTCCAGGAGACGATTTTCATTACTTAATTTTTTGGGAGTGTTGGGCTCTCTTAGAGCCACTCTGGTTTCTTGTATTCTTGGCCAATTTTTCCAACAGTTTCTCAAGAGTTGGCTAGATGCCTTGGAGTTTTTCTTTGTATGTTTCCTGCTCTCTTTTTTCCCACTCAGGAATTCGTTCTCTTGTTGATCTTCTAGACGAGACTTGCGATTCCCCTATTTCTCCTTCCTCCTCAGATTCCTTTGAGGTCTGAACCATGTCCTCTGTCTCTGCAATTTTTCCCCTTGGATCCGCTTGGTGTATTAACACCTTGCTTTGGTTCTGGAGTAGCGTCTTTGCCCAAGGAGTCATTCTGTGTTTCAACCTCATGCAACTCTATTGAATTTAGACTGAGAGGTTCGAATTTATTACCTTTCCCTTTAGAAGTCTGGGTATGCTGACCAGCAGAGTGATGAGGTCCTTTGCTTGCTGAGGCTCCAACATTTTTTTTGTTAGTCTTTGGCCTTTTGACTTGATTCCAACCCTCATATTTTCCTTTTTTTGCTTCGGCATTTCTCGAGCACCCTCTAGCGAAGTGTCCATAGACATGACATTTGCGGCACTTGAATGGAAGCTGCTCATAGTCAAGCTTTTGAATATGAGACCAGCTCCCAACCTTGATTTTTATGGCCTCCGGAAGACCCACTTCCAGGTCGACTTCGACATAGATACGAGCACAATCGTACTGATCTTTATTATTTGCGCAATCTATGAATTTTCCCAGGGTGTTTCCGATATGCTTTAGCGATTCCTAGTTCCAGCAATGCATGGGCAGGTTCGAGAGTCTGACCCAAACTGGGACATCGGTTGGAACATATACCACTGGATCAAAATCAGGGGTCCATTTATTGAGATAGAGCCCCTGAGGACCCATGAAATAAGGGCCATTCCTGAATATGAGCTCTTTATCCTCCTTATGGACGAATTCGAACAAGAAATACCCTCAACCTAGGAAGTAGGAGGACACGCTGTTCATAATAAGGGGAGCCCAGTTCTTGGCAACCCAGATATCAGTGGATTTGGGTGAGGGCCAAAGGCCAGTGAACTGGCCAACGAGAGCACGGTTGGCCAAAGAGAGGGCCACCTCAATAGAACCCTCACCAGCCAGCGAGATCTCAGGAATGTCATCCAACTTTTTGACAAACTTCGCAGCTTCAGAAGTCTTCTTGTTTAGGAGCGAAGCCAGAAGATTGCTGAAGGCTTTGGAGGGAGAGATTGGAGGAGGAGGAGGTGGAGGATGGTGGGAGTCTAGGTCCTCTATGCTGAAAGGCCCTTGAACAGCCTCAAAGGCAAGCCAAAAGAAGCTCGAAAGCATTCATATATCATAAAGCAAAAGAGACTGAGTCCAACAGAGAGGCATGGAATGATCAGAGGCACAGAACGACCAGCCCAAGGTAGGAACAGACGCCAGAGGAAGGAATCACCAAGCGAGAAGCGGCAAGGAACAGAGAGCCCTACAAGAGCAGGCGCAGTCACAGGGCAGTAGCGCAAGGTCTGGAGCAGCTCTAGGTTTCGCTCAGCCTCCGAGAAAGATTTGGATGAGATCTTAGCTCAGCCTTTGAGGCACGAAACGATCAAAGGAACAGAATGACCAGCTCGAGGCAGGAACAAACTCCAGAGGAAGGAATCACCAAGCGAGAGGCGGCAAGGAACAGAGGACCCTGCAAGAGTAGGCACAGCCGCAGGGGCATCAGTGCAAGGTCTAGAGCAGCACTAGGTTTTCGCTCAGCCTTCGGTCCCCAAAATCTTTTACTCAATGAGGTAATGAAAATTTTCCATTTTTTAAAAGGGACAGGGTGCAACACTAGGACTTCCCGGGAGGTCACCCATCCCAATACTACTCTAGCACAAGCGCGCTTAACTGCGAAGTTTTGATGGGATCCGGTGCATTAACGCTGGTATGATCGCACCCTTTACCATTCAATGTTGCATGAAATGTTAATATTATTATGACCATAACCATTGATGCACCTATGAACATGTACATAAAAGTTACATAGAAGAAACGACCTTATCTTATGACAAAGTCGCACTGAAAATCAGGGGAGTTTGTTCCTTTCTCAACTTTCCTTTTCACATGGTGGAGGATCACATGAAATCAATACCAACTATGTTGGCCTCCCCACTTTCAAATCCCTAATCACTTGACAGATGAGACAACGACACATTAATATGCAAGAAAATCCCAAATGGATTGCTTTCAAAAATGATTTAGTCTTCTACAAAATAAATTAATTTACAAAGCTATGGAATAGATGGTTACATAATCAAGGATTGAATAAGTTTGGCCCACAAATCGTGTAGAACATATATATTCAACTTCTTATAATACACACACACACACATTGAAAAAACATGAATATTCAACTTCTTATCATACACATAAGCACACATTGAAAGAACATGAATATTCAACTTTTTATAATATGTGCACAAATTTCATATGTTTTTCAATATAGACACACACACAAACACACACACACAAAAAATATAGAATTATATATGTTATACAAAAAGTAGACCATTAATATAATATGATTAAAATATTTTAAATTTTGAAACATTTATCCATTTTAGCTATTTAGTTGGATTGTCTATGTTTTGGTGCTTTCATTAATTGTTTTTTTGTACTTGTGGTGGCCTTGGTAGTCATGTCCATGGGAAATTTAATACCATTTTGGGTTAAAGTTTTGCTTTATCTTCTACTGTGTCTTACACACTCCCAAATATTATTTTGATGTCTTTACAAATTGAATCTTTCATATGGAAACCAAAGGTGAATATCATTTATGTCTCATAAACACTAAATTTCCTCATCATTTATTATTTTAAATCTGGTGTTGAAAGAGTACTCCTTCCAAGATGGATAACATGAATTTGAAATGGCATTCCAAATGATTATAGGCCCACCATTGCTAACTTTTTCCATAAATATATAATCAAAGTTATTTCTTTATAATAATCTCAAAACAAAATAAACAACATAATTGGTTTTTTTTAAATATATATGTGTGTGTGTGTGTGTGTGTGTGTTTAATCTAACCCTATAGAAGAATGAAAACAATGTTTAGACCCAAAAAAGTAAAACATGGGAAGAAATAATATGTAACATTATATATGATGGTGTGAAATTGAATTGAATGGAATAAATATTCACATATTGGTCCATCTAAACACATGATTGATGGATATTTAAGACTTCTTTTCACACATACACACAAATATGTGTGTGTGTGTGTGCGCACACGCCTCAGTGCGAAAGAGCCATGTATCAACTTTGTGTCCAACATTGAAGGAATTACACATTTCCCTCATACTGAGAAACACAACAATTAAATGTTAACTCCTAGTGCATATCCATCTTAACTTCAGATCTATAATGATGGATCAAACCACTTTAGATGAAAAAAAGTCATCCTAAGAGACTTATCAATATTTAATCGCTTGTTTCCCATGATAGATCAATAATTAATATGGATTTTTACTTTAGCACTTAAGAATATGTCTGTGTGTATGTGTGAGAACTCCATGTGGACCACATGAATCACACATATTCCACATGTTGAGCATCAAACCACTAAAATGTTTTAACCACTAACACCACTCTATCATGTGCCAAAATCTCTTAGGCTACAAATATTTCTTAGAGTGTTGTTTTTCTTTAAAAAAGTCACCTAGTGAGACTCGATCTCTTGGATACATTGTAAATCCATAGTTAAGATGGATTTACTTTGTTTCCTTGTCACATATGAACTCGATGTTGAGCACATAAAATGACATACACATGTACTTCATACATAAAAACAAACACACACACACATATAGAAAGGGGCTTATGATGACAACTCAGATGGGAAATACAATTAATGGCCAATACTTGGCAAGTTTGGGTGAGGGTGGTTGAATAAGTATCAGAACTCTGACAGGACAAAATGGATTATTTACATAGACATATTCCAATACTCAAAAGGTCAACACAGTGTAGATGCTATGAAAAAAGGGTGATTGGGACTCCTTCCAAATAAGAGATCATGTGGAAAAACTTCCACCATAGGGGTAGTTTTTACATTTCCAAAATAATTAATGGATCTATGCATGGTACAAACAAGGAGATAAATGTCCCAAAATCCAAGAGGATGCTACAGCATGGCTCATCCATAAGGGAGAGGGAGAGGGAGAGGGAGAGGATGCACAAGAAAGCTCGACCATGAGGGAGAGGACCTTTAGATCCCTACTTGATTTAAGTTTAGAGTCTCCATGCTTCTATCCACATGTTCCATTTACTGTACCGCTTCACCCTACCTACTTAGTTGATGGAGGGAGAAAGAAGTGTGTAAATATACAATTGTAATCCTTTTACATTGTAATCCGAAAATATAATTTCAAGCAAGATTAAGAATTTTTGTTGTTTAAAATACATTTTTGAATGCATAACAGGATCCAGTACCTTGAAAAACCCAGGTACACATGGATTTTATAAATTAAACAACTTAAAATAAAGTTTTTAAAAATTGCTACCAAATTTTGGTTAAAATTAGTGAGAAAAAATGCTCTGAAAAAAGGACAAATTTTCTATTATTTAAACCAAATATATATACACATGAAGATTCAAATATATTAATTATGTTTCATGTTTATTATTATTATTAATAATATGATTTTAAATGTTATGTATCGACTTCATATTAAGAATGGAAGAAATCACACATATCCCTCCCACTCAGAAGTAGAAAGTAGTTTTTTTCATAATATATTTATTTTCAATTATTGTATATATATAAGCATTCACTTAATGTGGTCATTGAAATATTTTATTCATGATCCAATGGAATCCTTTTTTTAATTGATTCCACATGTCAAGTCCATATTGTGTACAATAATAATTACAGATCTCTCTCATGTTGAGATATAAAAAGTGTCTTTCCATACAATAATTCATTTTTTATTTTTTATCTTATAATATAACAAGAATATATGTTATTTGAATATGGAAAAAAGTAGGGAGGTAAAAATATTTATTAAAACCACTCAAACAACAAAAATTGATATATCAACCAATATAGATCCATCTCAACCGCAAATCTACTAAATGACCACAAGAACCAAATCTCTTGATATGAAAACCTCTATTAGAATGCAAAACTTGAAAAAATATTTTCACATCAAGAAATTTAATTCCTCTCATGGTTAAGATGGATATATACGAGTTCTACACACACACACTCATTGTTTAAATTTATTTTTTGCATGCATAAATCGATGCAACACCTTGAAAATTCCCTCGGGAACTTGGATTGTGTAGAATACACAACTTGAATTAACAATTCTAACATATGTCTAAAAAAGGCTCAAAATACACACACACACACACACACACACATACACCATGTGTAATTTTTCATTGTTTAAATTATATTTTTAAATGCATAAATGGATGCAATGCCTTGAAAATTCGTTAGGGAACTTGAATTGTGTACACTACACAATTTAAAGTTGCAATTCCAACACATCTTTGTTGTCTTTTAGGAAAATTCGATGGAGAAATACACCTACAAAAAGCTCAAATTGTAAAATAGTAAGACTACTTGAAATGTTTTAAATTGTTATAACCATAAGAATTTATCTTTTACTTGATTTAATTATATATATTTATGACATTGAAATATTTGCGCTTGTCTATTTTGGAATATGTTTCCAAAATTTTAATTTAATTATCAATATTTTTTTTTTTGGTAAATTAGGCTAATCTATATTAATTCAAAAAGTGAAACATTACATATGGTATAGATTGGGTTCGTAAGCTGCTTTTAACCAATCCCAGCCTTAGTTGTGCAGTTTCAAGGCTACCTCCGTGGAGGAAACCAACCCAGAAAGTACTTGAAACAAGAAATTGCAAAATGCGCAGCAGCGTTGGTGTATCCAGAAATTACAAAATGTGCGGAAGCATAAGTATAACATGAGAATCTGTGGTAATAGCATGCATGAAAAAAACCAAGGAAGAACTAAGCAGCTTTGCAATCCTTAGTCTTTAGCTTCATCATTACTTTCTGGTTCTTCCTCCATTATGGGGCAGGCATACGCCTGCACAGCTGCTTCCTCTGTATCAATGGGTGGACGCTTAGGTTTGGGGACCAGTGCGTAGAGAATGGGAGCCACCGAATACTCAGCATCAAGGACAAGCGCTCAAGTGCCTTTAGAATCTATAATCCATACATTTGATTCATCATCCTCGTCCTCCTGAGACGGCAAAGGGTAAATATTGCAAGGTGAGGGGTGCACCTGATGTGCGATGGTAGAATTCTGAGGTCCACATCTACCTCTTTGCAGAGCTTGCATGGGGGCCTCCTCCTCCTGTTCAAGATTAGGGCTCTGTCTAGTGTAATTTCCTGAGGAGAAGCCTTCAACGGACTCCAGACGATTGTTCGTCCCACAGTGGTAACGACCGAGGAGTGCCCCTCTTTGCCCTCCATGATGGTTCTTTGGAGCAACATAGTAGCCATTGCTTTCTAAATCATAGGAGTGACGGAGATGGAAGGATTCACACCAAGGGGAGAGGAATGAAGCAGGGGAAAAATAAGTGGACAGGGGGAAATATGGGATGGAAAGCACAAAATAATGGGTGCACACAGAAAATTGAGATTGGAGGGATAGATGGAGCTGGGATAAGAAGCGCAGGCTGGATAAATCGTAGCCTAGAGAAGTCTGCGCAGCGCAGCTCTAGGAAGAGGGCTGTGCAGCAGGCTAGTGGTGCAGGAGGACAAGAACATAATCAATAGGAAAGATTGAAGGAACTGACTATGTGTCTATTTGTGCAGAGGGACCTTCCTTTTAAAAGGTTTGTGACACATGCAATGGGGTAGGTCATGATTGAGCCTCACATGCAGCTGTGTGCCATAACCGATTTCATGAGCGGGCTCGAGTGAAGAGTTATGGTTGATTGGAATATCAATCCAGGTAATCATTTAGGATGATTGCTGCAGAGATGTACCCTGGAGGGGGTGACGTTGTCCAAGCGTATCTTCATCATGCCTTATCCCATTCATCTCATGCAAATGGTTACCGATTTGAGGATCCACATCGGGTGAGGACCTGCACTGCAGATCTTCGTCCTCATGGGTGTGGGAGAGATGATTGTCATTCATATTCCTGTTGTCACCCCCATCTGTGGAAAAGGTAGTGGGCTTTGGCTCGATTTAGTCTAACTACTCACTCAGTGAGCCACGACCTTGCTCAGAATCAAACACGAGACCATTCTGTTGTTACGAGGCCAACCTTACCACTCTACCACCACCAACGACCTTAATTTAGTTATCAATAATTACCATGTGGATGGTAGGGATTTAACCTCAAAATAACATTTTTGAATATTTTAGAGGTAGACTTTTTTCCCCAAGGAAAAATCATAATTTCATTAATGAAAAGGAAATTACATGTCGCATATGCTCTTGATGCATTCATAAAAAAATCCAAATGGATCCCATCATAAAATATCAAAAAAAAACTAATGGTTATAATAGTTTTCCATTTTCCATGTCTTCCCCTTCTTCTTTTTTACTTCCTATAGAAATTATACAACATGCATGTATATCTTGGATTCAGTTGATCTAACAATGTGCTAAAGTTAAATACTGAATCACTTCTACAAATCTTTTACGGAATTAAAAACATAATCGCTAATCACATGAACATGAAGAAATAACAATCACACACAACATAGATAATTTCTCGAGGAAAGATTACAGCTAAAAACCCCACTATCCTCTATTGTATATTAAGAATGGATCATGAAACAATTACATACAAAACTCTTCTCACAAGAGCCCTCTAGTACTCAGCTAATTGTCTTACACTGTCATATGCAAAACTAACTAACAAATAGCTAATTCTCAGCCTCCAAATTTGTTGCGTGTTATGGGACCTGAGAACTCTGTTTCACATGAATATAAGCTATTTAAGGCTATGTGTGATCTATTTAAAACGTAATCATTGTTTGATCCTGAACGTGTATGTTTAATGAAACTCCGATATTGTTTATGCTAACATATAAGCTACTTAATGGTTGGGGGTGCACATGTGGCCACCACCCTAACCGTAATAATGAATGCACAGATTAATAGGTGGAGTGGATAAGGGTCAGCCCTAATTTAACTCCAGTTAACTAGAATTCTCCACATTTAGTGGAGTTTTCCTTAGAGATATTGGGAAAAAGTGTAGGAGGCTCATTATTCGACCATTTTGAGTGAATGAAGAGTCATTCTTGACTAATTGGAGCATGTTGAAGCCATTGGTGCAGAGAAAATAACCATTAGATTAATGTAACTACATGTAATAGAAAATTTTGAGCATAATGAAAGATGGAAAAGCCATTGGGAGCTGGACCTGTAGATGTATCCCAGGACGGGTGAACTGCTTCATCATGCCTGCTATGTAAATTTGATGTGGTGACTTATTTCTCTATTTTACATTTTTTTTCAGTGTTATTTATGCTTATTTTATGCTTCTAATTCACTAAAGTTCATCTATAATTCATGGAAAAACTCCTTAATCCTTATACAAACTAATGAACCAATTATGCACATGTTTTTAAAACTGAAAGACCCTTATCACAACACAACTAATACAATCATTTCAGATCAGATAGTATCGGAGCTAGAGTTTTTATCTGTTGCTGTTTAGTGCAAAGAATTGTTTAACTGCTTGCAAGTTTTAGATGCTTACAAGGCTCAAGATCAAAAGGGAAGAAGGAAAACTGGTGGAAGAAGGAGGGTCTCAAAAGGAGCCAAAGAAAAGGAGAGCAAGATTGTCGCAATCTCCACCACCGATTTCACCTCCTAAAGAAGCAAAAGCTCCATTAACCATGTATCATAAGGAAGGAGAAAATCATGAAGAAGTTGACCCTAAGGAAGAAGAAATACAGTTTAGGAAAGAATTTATTGACATGACTGAGATGGTTAGAATTCTTTATCAAGAAAGGAATGGGAGACTAGAAGGAGAAGGATCTAAAATCCAAAACGAAGGACAGAGATCTTGTTGTGGTTCATTTGCATTTACCTTTGAAATATTTTCCATAACACCAAAAAAGCATATATGTTAGAAAATGTAAAAGTTTGTGTGTCATAGAAGAATTTTGATTTATATGTTGGAACATTTAACATTACGTGATGAGATGTGAAGGTGGGTCAATTCTGGCTCGGTCACGTGCAGAACAGTTCAAGAGCCAGACCGAAGGGCGCATTCAGGACATTGTACGCTGGACAAGGTCGGGTAGGGCTCATTCACAAGCTCAGGAGGGACTAGCATGGCGGAACACGGAATAAGTTCAGGAGGGTTACTCCGTGGAGTAAACGAACTAATTTCCAAAAGGTAGAGAAAGGGCGCATTTCCCTTAAAAACTTAAGAGTTCCGGAGGAGGCGCAAAGGGGAAAACAAACGGTCGGGATCAATGTGCGGAACATGAGTGGAGAGATGGACGACAGAGATTAAATCGCAAGCCGCAAACCACAAGTTTCAAAAGATAGGCATGGTAGGTAAATGATAAATTGGCTGAAGTACAATGTGCGATGCCCGGAGGGGCCCGATCGCAAAATTGCAAATTGTAAATTTTAAAGGATAATCGTGGAGGTAAGTGATAAAGTCTATGAAATCTGATGTGTGATGCTCGGTGGGACCCAATAGCTTAGTGCGCATCATGAAACTTAGAAGATAAGTGTAAAATACAAGCTAAAAATAGTGAAATGCGATGTGCGGGCAGATGCGATGTGGTTTCAAAAGCGAACTCCAAAGGTTTTATGATCCAGCGGAAAGGTATTTTTTGTGTTAAACTATGTCGAAGGAAGAAAAAGAGGATTGTAATGTAAAGCCTGTGAAACGCCTTGGTCATGAAGGAACATGAAAAACACAGCAGAGAGACTCAGGTAAGCAACCCGACGCAAATCAAAAGAGAAAAGGTAGAGTCAGGTAGTAGGTAATACGATGGCAGTGTTTGAAGCACAAAGGCCTCGGCAGAGTCAGGTAGAAGAACGTACAGGGGCGCTAATGGAAGCATGACAGTTGGGTCAGAGTCAGGCACTGAGGTGTCGCTACAGAATGGTGCAACTGTTGCATCTTAACCAGAAAGGACACCTCGGCACTCTCGGAGGACACATCAGTAACATCAGATTCAACAAAAAAAACCATATTTCCAAGTTTCAATTTTTTTTCTTTTTATAATTGCATAAGTAATCTTAACATTTTAGGAAGTTGAATAGTTCAAGAAGTTCAGCAGTTACAAACTACTTTGATGTATTTAAGTAGATAGAAATAGGGAAAAGAGGTTCTGAATTTTGGACCTCTGGATGATTGTTAGTTTATGATGGAATTCTCTTAGAAATTAATGAAAGAAGATCAAGTTTCCTACACATGTTGATGTTGATACGTCTTTACTATTTCACTCTGTGTCTATTCCTCTTTGAATGAAGTGAAGTAATTTAGCAGTCGGTCTCTTAATTACATCTATGAGTAAGATTTAAATAACCTTAATTTGCGCTCCTTCCCCTCATCTTTTCTCTCTTCATAAAATTCTGATAGAAATTTAAAGTGATATATTCTGTGTTTACAACATATTATTTTAAGTTTTTTCTTCCTCCATGAATTTCCTCTGAAACTTAAAAGTGGTAGATTCTATGTTTTCAGCATATCATTTTGAGTTTCTCTTACAGTTCTTCTTTTCATTCCATTCAAATATCAACAGTTTATGGCATTGTGAAGGCTTTCATTATATCATATTATTAAGGGTATTACGTAACTGAATTCCAAGGGTGTTAAACAGAGGACATTTGATATGGTAATTGTGACATACATTTATAATATGTCTTAAGCATTGATTCCTTGCCACAACCAAGGGATTGTTTCTTGACATACAATGGATCTTCGGGAGGTCAACATGGTGAAGACAAGTCAAAGAAGGGGAATGGAGGAAATGGAGGCAATGGAGAGCCACCATCTTCACCCTCATCATCATCATCATCTTCTACCTCTTCTTCAGTACATCAGCCACACAAGTCCAAGAGCACTGATAAATATCCTTTATTAAAACTTGATGTTAAGTTCGAATTGCCAATGTTTAATGGTGAAGTGAATGCAGACAAACTAGATAACTGGATTCAACAATTGGAGGTCTATTTAAGAATACATAACCTTCAATATGATGATACTAAAATTCAATTATCTTCTTTGAGAATGGAAGATGCACCACTTGTTTGGTGGGAAGCCAAGACACAGGAGGAAATCAAGAAACATGGTAAGATTATTCTATCATGGTCATATTTTATTACTGCTATTAACTGTCAGTTTTATCCATTAGCTCATATGCAAAAAGGCATCGTGAACTGGTAGAACTTTAGGCAATTAAAGGGAAAAAATGTGCAAGAATACACATAGGAATTTAGGTTAAGGGCTCTTTTATTAGGGGTGGATTTGGAGAGCCAAGACACTTTCTAAAGTACATTGGAGGATTACATAGCTACCTAAAACATACTATTATAATGTTTAACCCCAACAGTCTAGATGAAGTTTGTGTTCAGGCCACACATCTAGAAGCTAGAGGGAAGAACACTCCTGAAGAGGGTAGGAAGAAACATTTTAAGGGTAAAGTCAAGGAAAATTCCCCAAAAGGTAAAAACAAAAAGAATGCATTTGTTAAGAAAGAGGGAGAAAAAATTATTTGTAAACTTTGTTCAAAAGAAGGCCATGATGAAATTCATCGTTGGAAATTACATTCGAAATTGAGGCCAAAGAAACCCAATAACAAAGGGAAACATAAAATTGCTGCTACAACTCAACATGACTTAGGGTTTGATTCAAGTGATGAGACTAAAATTATAGCCATGGGATTGAAGAACATGGAGGAAAAAGAAATTGAAACTAAACCCACTACCAGTACATCAAACTGTCACATAAACACTCCAAATGAAGAAGAAAGAATATAATTGTTTCATGTGAGGATCATACCCAAGCATACCATCTCCATTGGGTTATATTTGTAAGGATGAAAATCTACAGGTTACAAGGAAATATATATTGAGGTTTGCAATCATTGCAAGATTTGTTGACACAATTGAATTAGATGTGGTTCTGCTTGACATAACGGGTATTGTATTGGTGAGTCCTTACTTGTATGATAGGAAAGCGATATTCTATCGCCATGAGAACAAGTAGCATTTATTCAAATATGGCAAGGATTTCATTGTTAGAGCGCACCGCAAGAAGACAAATATTACTTTGGTAAATGCTGGACAGGTAAAGAGGCTGGTAAATTCAAGTAAAAATTTTGTTCTTCTTATGATTAAGCCAAAGATGATATTAATCATGAATCTTTTGAGGGATGTGATCCTAAGTTGAAATCAGAATTATATGATGTGGTTAATGGGCATCATGAGATTTTTCAGGAGCCAACGGGATTGCCTCCAAAAAGGGAAATTCAACACGAGATTCAGTTGTAGCAGGATTTTCCTCTTCCAAACATCGGTATGTATCACATGTCGATAATGGTGAATGTTGAAATAAAGAGGCAAATCAAAGAGATGTTGGATAAAGGTACCATAAGGCCAAGCACCTCGCCATGCGGTTCACCCATAGTCTTGATACCAAAGAAATATGGGACTTGGCGCACGTGTGTATATTTTCGAGCTTTGAACAAAATTACGGTAAAAAATCATTACCCACTCCCAAGAATAGATGATTTGCTTAATCAGAAGAAAGAAGAAAAGTTTTTCACTAAGTTAGATTTATGACATGGATATCAAGTAAGAATTGCAGAAAGTGATATATGGAAAACTGCATTCAAACCAAACAAGGACTCTTTGAGTGGCTAGTTATGTCTTTTGGTTTATGTAATGCACCCACAAATTTTATGTGGATTATGGATAATGTATTGTGACCATTCCTTGATGAAATTTTTTATTGTTTACTTAGATGACATTTTTATTTTCAGCAAAACATGAGAAGTTCATGTCTTGCATCTAAATAGAGTGCTTGATATTTTGAAGAAAGAGAAATTGTTTCGTAAGCTGTCAAAATGTGAGTTTGGAAAGACTTATTTGGTCTATTTGGGACATATTGTAGGAGGATGAGAATTAAGGATTGATCCTTCTAAAATGGAGGCCATTGTGAATTGGCCCATACCTAAAATAGTTACCTAGGTAAGAAGTTTCTTAGATGCAGATCAATATTGGAGGAAATTTATTGCTAACTTTTCTTCCATCGCAGCTCCTATGCATTCAGTGACAAGTGTAAAGAAAGGCTTCCAATGGGGAGGCAAACAACAACAAGCTTTCAAAGCTTTAAAAGACAAGATCAATTCATCTCCAGTCCTTGCACTACCAAATTTGAGATAGCCATTCAAGATACAAACCGATGCTAGTGACTATGCCATGGGTGCAGTCCTATTGCAACATGGTAAGCCTATCACCTTTCATTCAGAAAATTTTAATGGTGTTGTGACTAATTATCCTACATATTAAAAAGAAATATATGTGTTGGTACGAAGTTTCAAGAAGTGGAAACACTAGTTGATGGGTAAAGAGACTATTGTACACACCGATCACCAACCATTACAATACTTGCAGTCGCAAAAAAAATTGCAGCAATCAAGACATTTCAGGTGGATGGGATTTCTTCAACAATTTCACTTGGTTATAAGGTACAAAAAAGGTATATTCAATAAAGTTTCAAATATTCTTTCGAGACTAATCATTAGTGCTTCTACTTTACTCAAAAATGATTGTATTTTACATGAGAGTTACATAGAACAATATGCACATGACATTGATTTCAAAGATGTGTATGCTAGTTTGAGTGAAGGGAATCAAGTTGAAGAAAGATATTATCACATGCATAACAATTTGTTGTTTCATTTGGGCAAGCTGTGTATTCCACAAGGAGAGAGGATAAGTGTCATGAGAAAAGCTCATTCTTCTCTTATTGTTGGACACTTTGGGGTAAGAAAAACAGTGGCACATCTATAGAGGTATTGTTATTGGCCTCGCATGATAGATAGCGTGTCATGTTTTATAAGAGATTTTTCTATGTGTGCAACAAGTAAGCCTGGTAATAGGAAGCTTGGATTGTACAGGCTACTATCGGTACCATCAAGGCCATGGGAGAGTGCCTCCATGGACTTTGTTGGAGGTCTACATATGTCAAGAAAGAAACATGATTATTTTTTTGTAGTTATGGATAGATTCAGTAAAATGTGTATACTTATGCCATGTAAGAAGACCATTACTGTTGAACATATTGCGGAAATTTATTTTCAAAATGTTTGGGTTCATTTTGGATTTCCCACTTTTATTGTTAGTGACAGGGATTCCAGTTTCATTGGGAATTTTTGGTCAAATCTATGGAGAATGATGGATACAAAATTGAAAAAGAGTACCGCTTTTCATCCACAAACAGATGGACAAACTGAAGTGGTGAATAGAAAAATTGTGCATCTATTGAGAGGATATTGCAAAAAAAATCCTAAGTTGTGGGATGAACAAGTGCATTACATTAAACATGCTTACAACCGGGCAAAGCACTCTTCCACACAAACCTCACATTTTGAAGCATGCTTTGGGCATTTGCTAAAAATCCCCATTAGACTCTGTCTTTGGGAAGAATGTTGCAATTGATGGCCATAGTGATATTGATAAGGCTCGAAAGTGCATTGAGAAAATTCAGAGGATACATCAGCAAGTTCAAGAACAACTTAATAAAAGTTAAATAAAATACAAAGAAAGGCATGAAAAACACTGGGTTGATCATAAGTCTCAAGAGGGATATGAGGTATGGATGCACATTAGCAAAGAAAGGATGCAAGGGGAGGGTAAAAAACTCAAACCCATTTGCTATGGTCCTTTCAAGATCATAAAAAAATTTGGTAATAATGCATTCCAACTTTATTTTCCTTCGTACATGCAAATGTATTCAGTTTTTAATGTTGAAAACTTACGCTTGTATGAGCCTCCATTGATCGATGATCAAGGAAGTGATGTTTAGTGACCTTCTATGAAATATTTCTCGCTAGAATTTCTGGATGAGCTCAAATAAGATATACCTTGACAGGAGGACAAGAGCATCAAAGAGGGGAAGTGTTGACTACCTTCAAGTTGGGCTCAAAGGCACTAAACCAAGCAATGAAAAATTGATGGAGAATGAAAAGGTGAGGGAGTTGTACCCTCATCTACTGAATAGGTAATCAAGTCTTTTGGGGTCTAAAAGCTTCCCAATGGGGAGCAATGATCAGGAGTTCATAAATTTTTCTCAAAATTAAAAGTTATAGGATTGGATTGAAACCAGGATGGTTTTGTAGATGTCGTCTACCTTATTATGGCATCGTGAACAGTTTGAAAGACTGATATCATATGAGGAAGATATTGTGTTCTGATTGAAAATGGTAGGACATGGGTGTTATTGAACTATGATTATGTCAACAGAAATCAATGCAGGAGGAATGAACGGTGGAGATTAGATCACATAAGCAGCAGTGGGAGATCAACAGTGGATGATGAACCACGATTTCGCATTTCATAAATAATAGCGAATATCGTTAAGAGTTCGCACGGTATGTTAAATAGGTTACGATGTGATGCGGTAAATTTAAAATGTGATGAGATGAGGGGAGGCACGTGTCGGCATTGCGCACGAGTGCACATCGCATAAATTATGGTTTTAGCGTTACTAGTACCAAGTTAAACTTGCGGGCAAGAAATTTGTGATGCACTGTGATTGGTTGCATGTTGTGGGACCCAAGAACCCTGTTCTGCATGAATATAAGTTGTTTAAGGCTATGTGTGATCTATTTAAAACGTAAGCGATGTTTGATCATGAATGTGTATGTTTAATGAAACTCCGATATTGTTTCTGCTAACATATAATCCACTTAACAGTTGGGGATGCACATGTGGCCACCACCCTAACCGTAACACTGAATGCGTGGATTAATAGGGGAGAAGATAAGGTTCATCCCTAATTTAACTCTATTTAAATGGAGTTCTCCACATTTAGTGGAGTTTTCCTAGGATATATTGGGAAAAAATGTAGGAGGCTCATTATTCTACCATTCTGAGTAAATGAAGAGTCATTCTTGACTAATTGGAGCATGTTGAAGCCATTGTTGTAGATAAAACATCCATATGAGCATTGTAACTACATGTAATAGCAAAATTTTGAGCATAATGAAATATGGACAAGCCATTGGGAGCTAGACCAGCAGATGTAGCCCAGGAGGGGTGAACTGCTTCATCATGCCTGTTGTGTAAATTTCATGTGATGACTTATTTCTCTATTCTACATTGTTGTTCAGTGTTATTTATGCTTATTTTATGCTTCTAATTCACTAAATTTCATATATAATTCATGGAAAAACTCCTTAATCATTATGTAAACTAATGAACCAATTATGCACATGTTTTTAAAATTAAAAGACCCTTAGCACAAAAAAACTAATACAGTCATTTCAGATCATTATGTAGCAAATGTATGGTCTCATTTTCACTAGATACATTAGCGAACCCACTAACTGTCGTTAGACAGTAGCATCTACTACCTCTCCAGAAGTAGCATCCTCTTTCCTCCAATTTCCTGGAAGAGGATTATCCATGGGTTTGCAACTCTCCATGTTAAACTTCCCCAGTATCTGCTTTGCATACTTGCCTTGAGACACAAAAAATTCACCATCCCGCTGCCATATTTCCAATCTAAGAAAATAATGAAGGAGGCCCATGTCCTTCATTTAAAACTCCCTTGCAAGATCCTCCTTGCATGAGTGTATCAGTTGTTCATCAACAGTCAAAATTAGGTCATCAACGTAATGAAAAATGATCAATATCTTACCCTCAACCACAATCCAATACAGGTTTGCATCTGCTTCACTTTTGGTGAAGCCCAGTCTGGTGAAATAGATGTTTATCCGAGTGTACCAAGCATGGAGTGCTTGCTTCAGCCCATACAATGCTCTTTTGAGTTTGCACACATGCGACTCACTGTTGAAGATCTCGAAACCTTCAGGCTACTCTATGTACACCTCTTCCTCAATGATACCATTGAGAAATGCATTTTTCGCATCCATATGATGAATGCACCAGCCCATCTGCGCTGAGAGTGCAAGGATGAATCTTATGGAAGTGTACCTTGCGACAAGCGCAAAATACTCATCATAATTTATCCCCTCGATCTATGAGAATCCTCAGGCCCGTAAATATGGACTTGTATTTCTCCACACTCCCATCAGTAACTTGCTTTACCTTGTATATCCATCTTGATCCAACCACTGATTTTTCGACCAGTCTTGGGACTATCTCCCATGCATTGTTCTTAACAATGGAGTCATACTCCCCCACCATTGCATCAACCCAAGTTGGTTGTCGCACTAATTTCTGAAAGGAATATGGTTCAATCACAATAAATTTGCTCATAAGAGCCATGTATCTAGTAAATCAGTCAGGAGACTGTCTCTGTCTGCGCTGTGAAGTAGGGGCTCCTACATTCTGTGCAACATCAAGTCTCAATCTATTAGCTTCCGTGGTATGCCTACTACCATTTCTGATGGATGGCTCTACGTGAGTGTTTTCCTCCACTCCATGAACCTCCTCATGTGGTTGATCCACATCTTGATACTCATCCATGGGAACCAGTAGTTCCTCCTCTGCATGCAAGTCCAGCTCCCTCTCAAGGGAAAATTGCATGGCTTTCTCCTCATCAAATTTTATATCTCATCGCACAACGGTCATTTTGTTGTTTGGAAAATACACACGATATGGGTTGTTTCAGTGTATCCCACAAAAATCCCAACCTCAGTTGTTGGTTCCAGCTTCTTCCTGGCGTCCTTGGTCACATGCACATAAACAAATGAGCCAAAAATCGTAGTGTGTGAAACATCAAGTTTCTTACCAATGAAAGCCTCTTCAGGTGTACTCATGCCAAGTACTCTATGAGGACAACGGTTTTGCACATGTATCACTGTATTACATGCTTCCGCGTGACAGATGCATCGGTAGGCCTTGATCATGTAACATCACTCATGCTGCACCCATAATAGTTATTTTATTCCTCTCTATGACACCATTCTGCTATGGGTTATGAGGCGCTATGAGTTCTCTTCAAATTCCTTCTTTGCTGCAAAAGTTCTTGAATTCGTTAGAGTTGTATTCTCCACCATTATCGCTCCTAAGAGCCTTCACTTGCCTCCCTGACTCTTTCTCTACCAGTGCCTTAAACCCATAGAACTTAGAGAATGTTTGATCTTTCTTCTGCATGAAAAATATCCAGCACTTACAAGAAAATTCATCAACAAATATTACATAGTACTTATGTTTTGTTGTTGAAGAAACCGAGAAAGGACCACACATCTCTGTGTGAACTCTCTCAAGGATAACCGAAGCTCGGTTTTCCTTCTCATAAAAGGTGGCCTTTACATATTTTCGCATAGTACATCCCTTGCATGTGTCTGACTGCGCAAGTGTACCCCTGGGAAGACCAATAGAAATATGTTGCATGACTTTCAAGGCTCCATGGTGAAGATGGCCCAATCGTTTGTGCCATAATTTTCCCTCATCCCGGCTCACCACTTGATCTGCCTTGCCCATCATTGTTGAGCAACCATCTACCTCTAGCTTGTAGAGATTCTTAACTTGAATCCCTATACTCTTGGCTTGTCCCGTTGTTTTATGTCACAGGAAAGCTTTTCCATCACTAAAAACAACATCATAGCCTCTATCCTCCAACATTGCAATTGAGACCAAATTTTTCTTCAAACCTGGTACATGCATCACATATTTTAATTGAAATGGTTTACCTGACTCCCTCTGAAAGGTAATGGTACCAATATTGGTAGCACTATATCGGCTGTCGTCGCCCATTTCAATATGCATCTGGAGATCTTTCTCCTCCAAGACACTGAAAAATTCCTTATCTCTCGTCATGTGAAAGGAAGCACCACTATCAAAATACCACACAGATCCCAATGCACTAGACACCATGTTGAGATTCAATAAAATGATGATCCTAGTGAAAATTAAGCATCTACACTAGGTGGGGCCCACATGCTATTTTTAGGTGTATATCTATTTTTAGAATGGTGAGCAAATTTTATTTATAGCGGGATTCTATTTATAGATGATTGAGAAAATTCTATTTATGGATGGAGTTCTATTTTTGGAATGCATGTGTGAATTCCATTTGTGAATCGTATGTCTAAATATAGAATGCATGTCGATTATTATTATCTCTTAATAATAATTAGACAATAAATAAAAAACTATTCTCTTGAAGAACTAGCACTTGATTTCAGCTTATCCACTTGTGGAAAACCACCAGATCAAGCAATTTTGTAGTTCACATGGTAGACATGTATGGAATTTTTTTGTGAATCGAGTGATACAAAGTTGTAACAGAGTTGGATGTGTAGTTATGTGAGTTGTAAAGTAGTTTAACTCAGTTAAGTGAGTTAAACTCAGTTGTGCTAGTTGTAACTAGTTGTAACTAAAGATACACTAGTGAGAGATCAGTGAATTAAATATTAAATTAATTCACATGGAGTGATCTCACATGCAACTGAATATTTACTACTGTTAACTACGTGCATGTTAGATCTTGTGGAGACCCTGTTGAGAGATAGGTGAAAGGGACAGTTTGACTATCTGTTATGACATTAGTGGGTGCAATCACGCAACCACACACACATTTGAGATTCCAATGAGGATTGTGCAATCAAGCCAAGGTAGTATCTCACATTCAGGGATTGTGATCAGCAAGGATTTTGCAGTGGAGGCAGGATGTCAGGAGGTAGTAAATTGGTGCATGTGTGAGCAAATTTTTGTATGACATCGTGAGATGATTATATATTCTACTGAGAGCTCTTGGATTAGAGTTTTGTATGATATTGTTTCATGATCCATGATATATACATAATATATGATAGTGGGGTTTTTAGCTTTATGCTTTCCCGGTAAAAACATATGCGTTATGTGTGATTGATCTTTCTTTACGAGTTTGCAATTGGCGATTAAATTTCCACAAAGATTTTAGTATAAGGATTCTGTATTTAACAATGGCATATAATTGTTATATTAGGAGAATCTGGCAATACATAATTGTATTAAAATTTCTACATGGTATTGGAGAAAAGAAGATTGTAATATTGAAGCAGTAGCTGAGTTTGTTGGTGGAAATAATTTGAATTTGTTGCAAGAATTTCTTGGTGCGAAAATTGAGTAAACATCGAAATGGCTTTCAATGGTTTGCAGTTAGAGTATGCACTCAAGGGAAACTTGAACTACATTGCATGGAAGGATATGATGTAGACGATGCTTGAAGATAATGGTTTGAAGAAATTCATCGACAGTGGTGTTCCTAAGCCCACTTTGACGGATGCTGCATTACTTGATGCCTGGAAAAAGAAAGTAGCGAAGACAAGAAGGATTCTGTTGGAAGGTGTGTGAGACCATATTGTCTCAAGCCTTCATGGGAAAGCCACTCCATATGCTATGTGGAAGGCTTTGATGGATCTTTTCCAAAGTAGCAGGGACCATAGCAAATTGGCACTGAAGGATAAACTTAGAAAGATCAAGGTGGAGAAGGGCAACAATATTCCCAAGTATCTCACAAAGTTTGTCCAATGTCAGGATGAACTGGGGAGTGTGGGAATAATGGTTTTTGATGATGATTTGATGAGCTTGGCTCTCTTGGGACTTCCTAAGAGCTGCCACAGTTATCAAGACTCTGTCAACGGACAGAAAAAGCTGTCAGATTGGGAACAACTGTGGTCGGATCTAGTGTAGGAGGAGTTCAGGAAAAATACCAAATATTTCTCTTCATCAAAGCATGATGATGAAGAGGATTTTGCTTTGGCTACCAAGGCAAGGAAGGGAAGAGGAAGAAATTCCACTCAAAATCTAAGGCTAAAGGCAAGAAGCTGGATTTGACCAAGGTGAAGTTTTTTCACTGTCATGAACATGGGCATCTCGCCACTAACTGCCCACAAAAAAAGAAGAACATGAAGGTTGTTGGAGTTGCAGCTGGTGAGGCCCTTGCCTCACAATTTGAACTTGATTTCTCTTTGATCACATGCCTAGTTTCAAGCGCAATGGGATTGGTGTGGTATCTTGATAGTGGTGCTTCCTTCCACATGACGGGAGATAAGGAGATTTTCAATGAATTGGAGGAGAAAGATCTCTAAATGCATATAGAGATGAGAAATGATGGACGATACAGTGTGACCAATATTGGTACCATTACCTTTGAGAGGGATTCAGGTAAACCATTTTTTTTTAAAGATGTTATGAATGTTCCAGGTCTGAAGAAAACCTTGGTCTCAGTCGTGATGTTGAAGGACAGAGGTTATGATGTTGTTTTCAGCGATGGAAAATATTTTATGTGACATAAAACAACGGTAAAACCAAGAGGATAGGGATTCGAGTTAAGAATATCTACAAGCTGGAGGTAGATGAATGCGCTACAATGGTGGGCAAAGCAGAAGTGGTGAGCCGGGATGAGGTCAAATTATGGCACAAGCGATTGGGCCATCTTCACCATGGTGCCATGAAAATTTTGTAGCATATTTCAACTGGACTTCCCAAGGGTACACTTGCGTAGCTAGATCAATGCAAGAGATGTACTATGGGTAAGTTTTTGAAGACCACCTTTCATGAAAATGAGAACCGTGCTTCGGTGATCCTGGAGAGAGTTCACACAAACATGTGTGGGCCATTCTCGGTTGCTTCAACATCAAAACATAGGTATTATGTTATTTTTGTTGATGAATTTTCTCGTAGATCCTGGATATTCTTCATGCAGAAGAAGGATCAAACATTCTCAAAGTTCAGTGAGTTTAAATCATTGGTGGAGAAAGAGTTGGGGAAGCAAGTGAAGGCTTTGCGGAGCGATAATGGTGGTGAATATATCTCGAACGAATTCAAAGACTTATGTAGCAAAGAAGGAATTTGAAGAGAACTCATAGCGCCTCATAACCCATAGCAGAATGGGGTCGCGGAGAGGAATAACAGAACAATCGTGGGTGTTGCATGAGCTATGCTACATGATCAGGGCCTACCAATGAATTTTTGGGCAGAAGCATGCAACACTGTGGTTTATGTGCAAAACCGTTGTCCTCATAGAGTACTTGGCATGAGTACACCTGAAGAAGCTTTTACTGGTAAGAAACCAAATGTTTCTCACTTTAAGATTTTTGGCTCATCTATTTATGGGCATGTGACCAAGAACGCGAGGAAGAAGCTGGAGCTAACTATTGAAGTTGGGATATTTGTGGGGTACACAGAAACACCCCATAATTATTGTTAACACTGGAAAATCGTGCATCAGGAGATGACATTAATTAATGTCAAGCCAAAGGATTTACAGGGCAGGAAGACATTATGGAATCTAGAAAGTATTTAAAATCTCTAAGGTTTTGAGAAAATCAAATTTGAACTAGTCATAAAATGCTATTTGCACGCATTATCCTTTGAGAAGAGCGCCTTGTGCGCACCTTTTTTCCCGATAAGCGCGCATTCCTGAAAGTGGCAAAATGTTGCTATCTGGGACCACACAAAGCAAAGGACAAGTCACTCCTTACATGAAGCCACCTAAGGATAGCCACCAGCGCCTCCTTAGACATTATCTGAGCACACAATGGAATATTTGGAGCACACAATGGAATCATACCTCTCCCTTGTGTCACCATCCACCATGTACCAAGGGAGGGAAGGAGGATTTCAAGTCCCCTATATAAAGCCACAATGAGATGAAGAATGAGTGATCACATTTTTATGTTGGCTAGAATTTCCCAAGCAATACCAACAGTGTGTGACCTGGAGCTGGAGATAGAGGGGACTCGATTTTTGGCCATTCAACAATATTATTCCAACACAACAAGGAGAGAGGGATACTGCACCGAGGCGAGCTTGCAGAACAACATCCTTGCATTGGGACCTACAACCATTGTCTAGGGGCCCTTTGGCAAGTGGGTAAAATTTCTTCTTCGTATCAAATGATTAATAAGAAGGGGCCTAGAGCCACCGTTTGCATTATTATCGTTTGACTCTGTTTAATAGCTTTTGTATATTTGTGTTTTAGTTTTAGTTTAATTTGAGTATATATTTGCATGATTTTTTCCCTATAGATTGTATGCTTATGAACTCCACCACTTTCTGCCTATTACCAATAGTTTAAAGGGGTAAAACACACCCATTAAACTGGTGTGATTTCGTACATCTGTGCACCAAATCCACCACAACAGGATTGGCGACTCCACTAACGTTTTACCATGTTTATGTGCTTGTGCATTCTTTTGCAAGAGACCTTTGTATATGTTGGAGAGTGGAGCTGATAGTCCTCTATTCTATCCTGCAGTCCCTAGATTCACCTTGAGTGTCATACTGAAGAAGAGCAGCTCCTAATTTTTTACTTGCAAAAATTTGCGCGCGTTTGTTCCTCACATATGCACAGGTCACACGTTCAGTGCTGACCCACGCACAGAAAGCGCACCTGTCTCAGCCTTTTGCGTGCAATTCACAGAATGAGAAATTTCTCCCAAGATTTTATCTCTTTTTGCTAATAAGATGCTTTCCAGCCCCTAATGCATCTGCCAACACTTTTTTTGGTACCCCACAGCTTATTAGAACTCACTTTTAGCTGTTTTCTGTAGGCTTAGAGTCAGTGTTTGCTTCAAGTTGATTTTTGCAAAATATTCACATAGTTTATGTAAGGGAAAAATTAACTTGCGTTCTAAACAATTTATGTTTTTCAAATTTTGGTATTCACACCTAGATAACTAGTCCAAGTAAGTGGCCCAAGACCACGCATGCATAGCTAGTTTTCTCTTTTCTAGTGTAGAATTTTTTAGTTTAGTTCAATTTTTGCATTAGGAATTGTGGGACTAGGATTGAATTGTTTATAGAAGAGCAAGTAATCTATGCTAAATTTTCACCCTCCGGTGATCCTAGGTAAGCATATGAATGCTCCATATTCACAATTCGTCGTCTCCCTATAGTTAGTCACATAGATTAACTAGGAAAATTTGAAAGCGACCCATTATCTGCACATGTTTTCCATTTGAGTCGGGAACAATCAACATAGTTTAAAAAGCGGATTTTTTAAAGGATCAATGATATCCACACGTTCAAACTATGGGATTTTTCACCTTATGCTCACACACACTCCCCCACTAAGCAAATAAAAGACACCTAAAACTAACTTAACCAAAATCACTAAATTCTCCCCACAGGGGCCACAAAAGAATTTATAACTTAAGTTAGGATCAAGGGGGTAGGCATCCAATAATCCGCCTTGATCATACTTCATATTGAAACATAGAATTTGTGTATTTAAAGAGCTTCAAATCCACCTATCAGCCCATGGCAAAGAAAACCCGAGCGCGGTAGAGACCTGTTTTAGAGGGGGTTAGGCTTAGGCGTAGTGCGTGCGTTATCAGTTGGGGCTACCTGACCCAGTTCATAGTCGATAATGTTAGCTGACTACCAAGAATCCCAAGACTCAAACGCTCACTAGGGAATCCTTTATCATATAGGTGATGGTGTAGGCAAGCGCCAGACCCTCTACCCTTACCTTGGTGGATTCTCTTTTGCTGACTGGGGGCGTCGCTAACTCTTACAAGACGTTGTGCCAGCACTCGCAAGAAATATTCTCAAGGCCCAGTTACTTTTGAGAGTGTGAGGACACAATAGGTCTTCTAGGATTATGAGTATCATACGCAAACAAAAAAAACCACTTTTTTGCTTGATTGGTCACATAGATTAATTTAAAGGGAAAATTTATTTTATTTTCGCTTTGTTTTATGTGTATGGCCATAGTTTTTCTTTGATCATAGACTCTATCCTCTAAAAGCTTTCCAAAACCTAACCTGGTCGACACCCGAACGATCCAAATAGAACCTCATCAATCCAGATGTCTTTTGGTCCTCCCCCCATTACTGGGAGGGGTTCCAAGTCTTTCGCCATTTAGGCGTCAAAGACGAAACACTACCACCATCGTTGGTTCATCCTTCATTGGAGCAGCCATAGTTGGGAACCCTAGTCAGTCTCCCAATGCCACACCACATACCACTCCTCCCACAACCCCTAGGGGGAAGAGGAGTGCGTCCCTTTCAGGAAGCCAGCTGAATACACAGCAGGGTACGTCGCAGACTAACTCCCGTTCTAACCAGAACTTTGTGTCTTCACACATTGCAATGGCATCAACCTCTCAGTCACCTTTCTTATCTTCATTAAATCTACCCGATTTAACCAAGATAATGAATGACCCCATCCCACACGATCCTACATGGCCTCTCACGCCCATGAAGCTCCCTTCAGATATACCAAAATTTGAAGGCAAGCAAGTGGAAGACCCAAATAATCATGTAATGACCTTTCACCTGTGGTGCTCATCGAACAGTATCATTTACAACACTATTCGATTAAGGCTATTTCAATGCACTCTTACAGGAGTAGCCACGAAATGGTACGTGGAGAAACCCTCAGCTTCACATGGAACCTTTAGCGCCCTTTCTATTGCGTTCCTTACATATTTTCAGTTACCCATTCACCACGATTCAGGAATGTAGTTACTGGCTCATTTTAGACAAACCCTCGTCGTCCATATCTCATACCATCTCCATGAATGGAGGCGGCGTCGCAGTTTATGTAAAGCTAAACTCGACGACCGGGTTCTCTTAGATTTTTTCTTGAAAATTTTGATGGTGGAGATTTCAAAGGATGTGGCACAGCAAAACCCCACATCTAAAGAGGACACAATCAGCAAAGACCAAAAGCTTGAGCTGATTTTTATGTAGTCATGATACATTTATAACATCCTGCTTAACGCTCCACGCCTGCAAACTTATCAAGAAGTTCCAGGCACGTCGAACTCTACAGACAGGAAAATTGGGTCAATGACCCAAGGTTACCTAGGCAGTAGCAGTCAAAACCCCGGTTACACATATAGTTCTACCCAGAACATGCCTCAACCTAGATTTCAAAGTCATCATATGCCTCAAAAAATTTTGACTAATAGGGCAAAAGCGTATCACTAGGGAGGACCTTATCCTCTGGCTCAGGGGAATCAGTACACGAAAAGAAAAACCGACGGAAGAACTCCCCTCCAACAGTCAAGTGCAAACCCAGGACCGAATTATGCTCAGTCCCTCGCACACGAACCACCTATGCAAAAAAATGCACAGGTGAACTTTGTGCAGCCATCCAAAAACCAACCACATCAATATAACCAGGAGAACTACTATCCTAACGTGGTAAAGAAAAAATCCAAAAATAAGCCAAAAGGGAACCCTGGACAGGGGGGCAGCAACCAGCAGTGCCCACTACGATCCCAGGCTGGAGGTAACTCTACCGGAATCAGAACGAGGAGCCAAGCAATGCCCAACGGTAGAGAAAAAGGCCACATCTTCAAACAAACCATTCTTTTTCAATATGTGGTGAGTACGGGCACTATACTCACCACTATCCTGATATCCCTGAGCTAAAAAAGCTATAGAGTAACCGAGGACAAGGAGTATCTTCTCAGCAACCAGCCGTGATGCAAGGGCCTTTCCCCAACCAAGGGACGATAAGCACTCACCAGCAAAATACAAACGATTTTAGGAAAAGTAGCCATGAAATCTACATGACTAGAGAAGAGATATTTTTCCAGACATGGAATCGCAACTACGACACCCCAATAGACACCAATACGTCAGGGGCAAGTACCTATGCGCCAACTGCACCTTTGACCATTTCAAATATGCCTATAGAACCATTGCCAAAGATGGCAAAGGGACCTAATAGGCGAGCACGAAACTACTCCAAAGAGATCCATAATTATAGCATCGTGGATGATTTAGCACAATCTCTCGCTACCATGTCAACTTTGGAAGTCTTACAATCGTGCCCAAAACAACGGAAAGCCCTACTTTCCGCGTTAGGCACTATCAACCCTGTCGATACATGCCTGATGGATTTTGACTTAGACAAAGCCACCCCTAGGCTTCCTTCCATGGTCACCTTCCAGATACCAGTGTCGGTACAGAATATCACCATCCACCAATGTGTCATAGATGAGGGTGCATCCACATGCATCATGTCAAAAAATGTTTGGCAGAAGTTAGGTTCTCCCGAACTAAAACCCTCAGTCATAACGCTTTGAGCATACGACGGTTGTCACTCGACCCTCGTCGGCCTCTAGCAAAATATCTTGGTCTGTTTAGCCAGAAAGACGGTCCACAAAGACATTGAAGTCTTGGATGCTCACTTGGATTACAATATACTCCTCGGGCAGAGTTATATGTATGCCATGTCCGTCATAGCCTCCTCTGTCTTCTGCATTATGATGTTCCCCCATGAGGACCGCATCATTACTGTAGACCAGCTGACACACAATGAGAAGTGTCCCCTAAACAACACGAATGTAATTCTATTCTATGTAGATACAACCTCATATGATCTTTCACGCTACCAAGAATATGGCCCTGGCCAATTCAAACCGTCATCCGTTCTAGGGTCATTCCTAGGAGACCCTCCCATAATCCCTAAGTCATCGCCTAATGTCACAGGGGTTCTGGTGTGCATGATGTCCACATCAAGTGATGAGTTAGTCAGGACATAGACTCCAACAGTAACGACACTAAGGGATTAGCCACGACAACCTCTCTAATCTACACCACCTCCCAAACCCCTTTCCTCTACCCCCCCGCTGGCTTCGTCTCCCAGCAAGTTTTGGCAACATTGATATTACCCAACATATCTTTGGCATTCCTAGTTTCATACCTCGTTCCCCCTTTCGGAACAAGAGCCACCCACGTTACTACCACAGGGTTGAAACCCCTCAGTCTAGAGGAGCCCTCACCAGTCCAAGAAACAGTTGAGACCACCCCTGTAAAGGAAATTCCCATTACAAAACTGGTGATCACCACTAGGAAAAATGAGAAGAGAGGAAATAATATGGTGACCCCTGCCATTCAACGAGAATCACCAGTTTGCGCCATATGCGATGTAATAGGTCACCCTACACATATATGTCTGGAGATGGATGAATTAAAACCACTCCTTGGCTCTGAAACATACATCTCGACACTTTGTTCCCGTAAAAAGGAACCTACCACCAAAGGTAAAGGCAAAGCAGTGCATACCAATCACGCATGTGCTCTCTGTAGAAACTATGGGCATTATACCCACCATTATGTAGAGATACCACGATATGGGGACACCTTACATGCGATTGAGCGATCCTATCAAGTGAATCCCTCCATCCAGTCTGTCGACGATGAACCTCATACCATCCTGTACTTACAGGAGGAACTAAGGATTGTAGAAAGACCCCCAGTTATTCCCATTATATGTTGTACGCTATGTGATGAACATGGTCACTTCCTCAAAGAGGGCGCAACCCTGGAGCTCATCCATAGATGGTATCCAATCGAAATGGTTTACTACGTTGGATTGCGGGTAGCGCAATTCACATGTCCATTATGTGCTTACAATCACCTTTTAGAAGATTTTCACTACATACCTCGATTCCAGCTAGCCCTTGCTAGCCTTCTCTTGGCCGTAGTCCGCCTTTCCCAAGAATATGACATGGATGTCGAGTCCACGGGTAGCTCCATGACCCAAGCGGATGATATGAGTGCATCCATCATGTTCTTAACAACTTAAGAATGACCCACCATGGAACCCCTAGTTACCCCCAACCGCTCTTCATAGGGATGACCAGCATGTACGTTATGCGAAAAGACAGACCATGCAATCATTGATTGCCTTGATTTAGCAGCCTTCCGGCACTGGTTCCCCATCAAACCTCAAACTGAACTCAACGGAACCTTCATATCAAGTATATTTTGCTTGATATGTCAGGGTAATCATTATGAGTGACATTGTACTTATGCCTCGCAAATTCATCCCACCATCAACATGATTAATGCCATAGAGAAGAGACAGGACGAACTCCAGGAATGGCATAAAAAGTACATCGTCGAGTCAATGTCCCCACCCCCTCAATGGTGTATCAAGCAAGATAAGACAACACACCAAAAAAGCGTAAAATCAGTCAAGCCTAGGATAACATGCGGCCTATGTGATCTAAACGATCACCACGTCAACCAATGCAGAGAACTGAAACCCCTTGCAAACAGTCTCTGCATAGTCTCTTCTGTCCCTCAAAAACTTCTCTCCAACCAAGAGAATATCACATGCACCTATTTTCGGATTTGTTCACACTTTCACCATACAATTAAATGTGTACATCTCCCCAAGCTGAGAGCAGCACGAGCTGCGTTGAGTCTACACTCCACCAAAGAGGTAGACACACCTAAGCCAAAAATACGGAAATGGAAGCAGAAGACAACCTCTTCTACGACCGACCCTTTCCAAGCATCCACATCAGGAACAACGAGTAGCATAGAATCCCACACTATCTACTACGTTGGCTCAGTGATACTGTGCACCATCTGCACCGGCCAAAATCACACACCAGAGTCATGCCCGCTAAAGGAAACATTCAGGCACCTCTGTGGCAGGCACGATTTCCACCTACCAAAAATCAACCATCTTAGTGGGGAACCCAACCTTGCGCTCATACAGAGTCCCATTACAGAGATTCTTCCCCCACCAAACGCTGATGACACAATCCACTATATACTATTTGTATCAGCTCATATTGGCGATAGGATTACTGCCGTCTCCTCATCCCAGGATTTCCATCCAATTCCTGTCACAAAATATCAAGGTACCTTGCGCTTTTGCATAGATTTCCGCAAAATCCCACATGTTGCCATCGAACTCCTCAATGACACCCAGCCTCTAGAGAAGTGCCTAGTACAACTAGAGCTTGTCGACGAAATTTAACGATAGTCACTGCAACACAATGAGGCCCACAAGAAAAGGGTAAAAGCCTCATTCGACCGCCACATCACCCCTCACTCATTCATCGAGGGAGAATTAGTCCTCTGCTATGATGTCGCAAAAGAGGCCTTAAGGCTAGGAAAGTTAGAAACCTTGTGGAAAGGACCCTACATCATTAAACACTACCTCCGACAAGGGGCATGCATCTTAACAGAACCGGACAGGACTTGCCTCACTAACCCCGTCAACGACCTCTACCTCAAGAAATTCTACCCATAAGGGCCCTAACGACCCTTCCCCTAGAGTGAGAGTACACAAAAACCCAACCACTAAAATTTTTTGACCCAAAGACTTATTTAACGGTGCTCAAAGTATCACCATGGATCACCAAAACGAACCCTATTTCGGATTTGCTGATGGAGCATCAAGATGGTCTCAAAATTTAGCCAAAGCTACCTAAGTATATTACTGCCCTTACCGATCACCATTGTGTTCAAATGGTGTGTGTATCAGTTCAACAACAAACAATCATGCAGAATATGACATCGTCATCGGACTTATGTGTGACGCCCTCCATCGGGGCATTTGCCATATGCATATCTACCTCGATTCCCAGTTAGTAGTATCACAACTAAACCAAACATTTGAGACAAGAGATACACATATGTTTAGAAAATATTTGCGTGCGAGAAGATTAAACAGACAATTTGACTATATCACATTTACACATGTACCAAGGAGTCAAAACCAAACAGTTGATCGCATAGCTAACAATATCCTAAACTGGAATGCATCTCGAATAAACCATCATACATAAAAGAAAAAATATAGATATCCATCAGCATAACAAAATCCATTAACTGAAATAGGTGATACATCATGTAGAGCCACAAAAAATATCTCTCACATATATATCAAAATATGTATATCTAAGTATAAAAAATAGTATCGCTTGCCCAATTTCCAGCCCAAAGATATAAAATTTGTCAAAAATAAGGGAAGAATCCTCATAACGGGTGCTTTCCCTTTGAAAAAAACTACTCTAGGGGGGTGCCCCATCAAGAGGGGCACCTGGACCGACCACTGCTCCTGGTACCACCAATGGGGTTGCCATCGCAACTGCGATCGCCACCCGATGTAGAGTGGGCTGATAATCCCTCTCACAGGCCATCATTGTCTCTAACTAGACCTCCTCTAAGTCATCTATGAAACCTCGAGCAGGCATCCCCTGGGTCAAGCAGTCCACTCGAACTTGGAAATCCTCAAGAGCAGTCACCTGAGCTGTCAGTTCTGTAATGCGCACCTTTTCCGCATCAGCACGAGCTCGTTCGGTCGCAACATCTCTAGCAGCTGAGCTGCTGCCCTCCCCAGAAGGGCCAGCACCATCACCAGGTCCACCAACACCACCACTTGGGCCACCTGCATCACCTCCTCCCTGACGACCCCCAGGTCATCGCGGAGGATCGTGGCCCACCAGTCAAGCCACGGGGCGACCTACCTCGCCAACATCTGCACAAAGTAACCAAAATAATGTCAGTGTCACTAGCAAAACACGTAAGTACATACATACTCAAACAAATGCAGAAAAAATATAACACATACCTGCAGGTCCCCAAACATAACCGAAAGCGAGACCCATGTCTAGGTCACCCTGGAATTCCATTTCGACATACAAGTATGGCAAGAACATTTGTGGGTTGGCCTCGAACCAGGCCTCTGTCGTGGAATTCCAATAATGCCCCACCATGCCACCATCACCTCACGGCATCACTAGAGCCCACCTCCTCATACGTGGCTCTCGTGGCCCCCCAATAGGCACCGCCACTACCAACCTCAGCAACACCACCCTCTCGTACATGCTGCTGCAAAAAATGTTGGCATACAGAAATGACTTAGAGCCACGTTGGACCTTGTTCAACTACGACACCATCCCGTCAAAACAAAAGCAGGCAAAGTCGAAAAAATGCCTGAACCTCAACCAACGCAAAACTCCAACTTGCGGGCCAGATGCTCGATACAGAGCAACCAACCCCGCCAGTCGTATGATCACCACCAGAGCACATCATTCTGCCACATCTATAACTGACACAATGTTGATACAACCCTGCGTAAGAGGTGCCCCACCACAGTGACATTTGCTAAACCTCTCAAGGTCCACTCGCCCAGCAGGGATTGGATATCTCAGAGCCCCCCCCCCACAAGGTAGCAACCCGATCACAAAATATATATCCGTCTCAGGACGAATGATCAGATTCGTACCCAACAACATGAACATATTGCACCTCCTGCGCCAGTGCTGAATAATGTATCGTACTAATCGGTCCTTTGACTGAAGAAACTCATTCTCATCAAACTTCAAAAGGCCCCATAATGCCAACTGACGGTGATCCCTAGCATCAACAGCTAAAGCGGTTCAGATCTCAGGCCAGTCCCGCTTCCTCCACAATAACCTCTCACCAAAACAAACATCCATCAGTACAGAGGAAAAACACAAAAAAGGGAAAAAACCCATAGAATTTTGTCACCTCAGCCTTTGCGTGCCTGTATTTTTCATAGGTGCGCTAAAATTGGGGAACAGAGTTCCCTCGCGTGCCTATCCCTCAAAATTGCATGCAAGGAAGGCGCGCTTTTGCCCAGATCACCCGCGCAATCTAGGGCAAAATTCACCCAAACTCTGTACAAATCTAGTCTGTACGGACCCTGGCACCATCAAACTATAAAAATTAAAATACAGGACGTCATGGAAGTTACCTCGACGTAGTATCGCTAGTCCCTGGTACACGAGCTGACCGCAACGGCAAGAAATTCTCTTCAAACACCTCTGACCTCTCAAAATTCAACAAGTACAAATGAATAAAATAAGGGCCATATGCACCTATTTATTGCCCTTTTCAAAAAATTCGGAGGGCCATAACGAGAGATCAAAAGGTCCATTCTGCGAACCGTAAGTTGCACCATCATCAGTACTCCATGATGAACTGAAGTGATGCCTCACATTCGCTTTCTAGAAAAAATAATTTTTCAACGCCGACAAGTATGCCCTCTCTCATCTTCCTTTTTAAAGCTTGTGCCTTTCAATAATATTTGATAAAATGAAGATACTTTCACTTGAGGTAGTTTTTTTGGCAAGAAAAGCCCGCAAACCTTCCACAACATTATCTCCTCAAAGTTCCAGAGCAGGTATCATTCTACCCCCAGTGTGATAGAGTCCCAGAGAGCTTTGCATATCCTAACATCATTTCTCCATCAGAAATAAACCATAGGGTCCTCATATCTGACCATTTGTATCATCACCTCACCTTGCACATGATAAAAATCTGTGTTGGTCGGTAGAGCCTCCCTTCCATGGTGCTCGTCACCCAAAGTAGACCATATATCACAGCAACGGTGACGCCATGGCCATACCACTTCAATCCAGGAAGCACCTTGTGCCCATCCATTCATCATGCATAAGGTCAAGTTTACCATGCAAACTGAAACCCCCTTCCCGAACGACCAGGCTGTATAATTAGATAAAGCGCACCACCATGCCTCGCATTTGGCCCCCCATACCTCCACCAGCATACTCCCATTTGCGATATTTTTCATCTGCTTCATCAACCCCGCACATGAGACGAACCAATGGAACCCCCGCCCCCAGCAAAACACCTTCCTCACACCATCAATGAGTGAACACTTTCATGTTTTTTGGTACCCGTCTCTGTGTTTCATACAAACCAAACCCCATTATTTTATTCTTTTGGTGAGTGTACAAAGACCGAAAACGGTTCACTTCACCCCCTCACCCTTGCATTTTATCTTTTCTCCCATGGCAACTGTCCCTAATCACCCTTGGTCAGATTATTTCACCCCCATGCACGCATCATCATGACATTCATAGCTGGTTTGCACCTACCCTGGAAGTCCTACCGACCCCAGGGATTTTCATCTTCAGAAATAACTATGACTTTCGCCAAGCTGCTTAAGTATACTCCGACCTCGGGCCCCTGAATTCTCATCATCAGTTTTCAGTCGCCACTCGCCAACATTCCTATGTTAAACCCATCGCATCCAAGTCTCAACCCCTTAGTTCGGCGACCCATCATCCGGTTGAGGCTTCCTTTTTGTTGACTTCAACACCTTCATTCCAAAAAGGAAGTGGCACCTTGGATCACCCCTCACCATTTAAAGGGGCATCCTCGGGTGGCACTGTGGGAGACACCATTGTCCACAGATGTCATCAATCCTCCTGACATTTGACTACGACAAAAGCTTTCATTTCAAGATGGTATCGTACCTTAAAATCATTGCACTTTGATCAGATTCATCGAAGACTCATGCCTCCATAAGCGTCTCTGTCAACAATGCTTACACGAGAAGGTCTCCGCCACCACCTATGTGTACATTGTGCAGCTATATTCCATACCACATTCCACCTATCGTCAAAGAAAAAATACCCCTGAGGGCGTCAGCAGTTGTCGTCAACAACCGCCAGCATCACTACCATACTAGTGACACAGACAAAACATGTATCTATCAATTTTTTTTAACTAGCCATAGCATCACGAGCATGGGACATGCCCGCCTCATTGAAATGTTATACATATATTTTAAATTGTATTTTCTTGTAGGGATCCCTTAGAAGTGGCCATTCTTGGAACCAGTGCAGGGTGTTTTCAACTCCAAAGCTTCACCCATGTCTCCCTCTCTCTCTACACACGATACAGAAAAGAAACTATAGTGTATTTCGGTTATACAGTCCTTCCTAGACCTCACAAATTAGGGGGCATCTGTTAACACTGGAAAATCGTACAACATAATATGACATTAACTAATGTCAAGCCAAAGGATTTACAGGGCAGGAAGCCATTATGGAATCTAGAAAGTATTTAAAATCTCTAAGGTTTTGAGAAAATCAAATTTGAACTAGTCATAAAATGTTATTTGCACACATTATCCTTCGTGAAGATAACCTTCTGCATGCCCTTTTTCCTGATAAGTGCACATTCCTGAAAGTGGAAAAATTTCGCTATCCGGGACCACACAAATTAAAGGACAAGTTACTCCTTACATGAAGCCACCTAAGGATAGCCACCGACGCCTCCTTAGACACTATGTGAGCACACAATGGAATATTTGGAGCACACAATGGAATCGTACCTCTCCCTTGGGTCACCATCCACCATGTACCAAGGGAGGGAAAGAGGATTTTAAATACCCTATATAAGCCACCATGAGATGAAGAATGGGTGATCACATTGTTATGCTGGCCAGAATTTCCCAAGCAATACCAGCAGTGTGTGACCCGGAGCTGGAGATAGAGGGGACTCGATTGTTGGCCATCCAACAATCTTAGTCCAACACAGTAGAGAGAGAGGGAGACTGCATCAAGGTGATCTTGCAAAACAACATCCTTTCTTCGGGACCTAGAACCATTGTCTAGGGGCCCTTTGGCAAGTGGGTAAAATTTCTTCTTCATATCAAACGCTTAATAAGAAGGGTCCTAGAGCCACCGTTTGCATTATTATCGTTTGACTCTCTTCAATAGCTTCTGTATATTTTTGTTTTAGTTTTAGTTTAATTTGAGTATACATTTGCATGTTTTTTTTCCCTCTAGATTATATGCTTATGAACTCCACCACTTTCTGCATGTTACCAATATTTTAAAGGGGTAAACCACACCCCATAAACTGGTGTGATTTCGTACATCCGTGTACCAAATCCACCACAACAATTATCGTGTGTATTTTCCAAACAGTCGAATGACTATGGTGTGACAGGATATAAAATTCAATGAGGAGAAAGCCATGAAGTTCTCGCTTGGGAGGGAGCTAGACTTGCATGCAGAGGAGGAACTTTTGGTTCCCAAAGACAAGTCTCTAGATGTGGATTAGCCACAGGAGGAGGTTCATGGAGTGGAGGAGTCCACTCACGCAGAGCCAAACATCAGAACTGGCAGAAGGCGCCACAGAAGTTGAGAGGCTGAAGCTTGATGCGGCACAGAATGTAAGAGTCCCTACTTCACAGCGAAGACAGAGACAGTCTCCTGACTGATTCACTGGATACATGGATCTCATGAACAAATGTATTGTGACTGAGCCAACTTCCTTTCAGGACACAGTGCAGGAGCCCGCATGGGTAGATGCAATGGTGGAGGAGTATGAATCCATTGTTAGAAATAGTGCTTGGGAAATTGTTCCAAGGTCAGTTGATAAATCAGTGGTAGGTTCAAGATGGATCTACAAGGTAAAGCAAGCTACTGATGGGAGTGTTGAGAAATACAAGGCCAGATTTGTGGCCTGAGGCTTCTCATAGATCAAGGGGATTGATTATGAAGAAACCTTTGCACCTATCGCACGGTATTATTCCATAAGGACAATCCTTGCTCTCTTAGTGCAGATGGGTTGGCACATTCATCAGATGGATGTGAAGACTGTGTTCCTTAATGGCATCATTGAGGAAGAAGTGTACATTGAGTAGCCTAAAGGATTTGAGATCTTCAACAGCGAGTTGAATGTGTGCAAACTCAAAAGAGTGTTGTATGGGCTGAAGCAATCACCTCGTGCTTGGTACATGCAGATCGATAGCTATTTCACTAGACTTGGCTTCACCAAGAGTGAGACAGATGCAAACCTATACCAAATTGTGGTGGAGGGTAAGATTTTAATCATTGTTCTTTATGTTGATGATTTAATACTCACTGGTGATGAGCAACTGATACACTCATGCAAGGAGGACCTTGCAAAAGAGTTTGAGATGAAGGAAATGGGCTTCCTTCTCTATTTCCTTAGATTGGAAATATGGCAGCGAGATGGTGAAATTTTTGTGTCTCAAGGCAAGTATGCAAGGGATATAATTGGTAAGTTTCACATGGAGGGCTACAAACCCATGGATACTCCTCTTCCTGGAAACTGGAGGAAAGAGGATGCTACATCTAGAGAGGTAGTGGATGCTACTGTCTATCGACAGTTGGTGGGTTCGCTCATGTATTTAGTTAATACAATACTGGACATATGATATGTGGTGAACCAACTTAGTCAAGCGATGGTTAAGCCTACCAAGCTCTTTTGGAAGGCAGGAAAGCATGTCCTGAGATATCTTAGGGGCACATCTGAGTATGTCACATGGTATAGACAAATGGATGAGGTGAAGTTGCATGGCTTCACGGATGTAGATTGGGCGGGCAGCCCAACGGATAGAAAGAGCACATCAGGAGGGGTCTTTAGTATCAGATCTACAGTTGTTTCTTGGTACAGTAGGAAGCAGAGATCCGTGGCACTCAATTCAGCAGAAGCGGAATACATGGCAGCAAGTCAAGCTACATGTGAGGCTATTTGGATGAGGAAGATCCTAGTCGGTTTTTTTGGTTCTCATTTAGATCCTACAGTGATTCATTGTGATAATTAGAGTTGCATTAAACTCTCAGTTAATCATGTGCTTCATGATAGATCTAATCATATAGATATCCGGTATCATCATATCAGATATTGTGTGCAGCGAAAGATAATGTTGCTTGAGTACATTCCTACGGAAGATCAGGATGCAGATATTCTGACGAAGGTGCTCACCAGGAGCAAATTCGAATACCATGGAGGTAGGATCGGGGTGAAGGATAATCCCTTTCTTGTTGAGAGGGAGTGTTGAGATTCAACAAGATGATGATCCTAGTGAAAATTAAGCACCTACACTAGGTGGGGCCCGTAGGCTATTTTTAGGTGTATGTCTATTTTTAGAATGGTGAGCAAATTATATTTATAGCAGGATTCTATTTATAGATGATTGAAAAAATTCTATTTATGGATGGAGTTCCATTTTTGGAATGCATGTGCGAACTCTGTTCGTGAATCGCATGTCTAAAAATAGAATGCATGTCGATTATTATTATCTCTTAATAATAATTAGACAATAAATAATAATCTATTCTCTTGAAGCACTTGATTTCATTTAACTGATGTGGCGAACCAGTTGACTGAAGGAATTTCGAGTTCTAAGATTGGTTGGTGGGACATGCAAGTGGACTTCATTGTAATTGAGTGATACAAAGTTGTAACAGAGTTGGATGTGTAGTTATGTGAGTTGTAAAGTAGTTTAACTCAGTTAAGTGAGTTAAACTCAGTTGTGCTAGTTGTAACTAGTTGTAAATAAAGATACACTAGTGAGAGATCAGTGAATTAAATATTAAATTAATTCACATGGAGTGATCTCACATGCAACTGAATATTTACTACTGTTAACTACATGCATGTCAGATCCAGTGGAGACCCAGTTGAGAGATAGGTGAAAGTGACATTTTGATTGTATGCTGTGACATTAGTGGGTGCACTCATGCAACCACACACACATTGGAGATTCCAATGAGGATTGTGCAGTCAATGCAAGGCAATATCTCATTCATTTAAGGATTGTGATCAGTAGGGATTGCGCAGTGGAGGCAGGCTGTCAGGAGGTAGTAAATTGGTGCATGTGTGAGCAAATTTTTGTATGACAGTGTTAGACGATTGTATATTGTACTGAGATCTCTTGGATTAGATTTTTGTATGATATTGTTTCACGATCCACGATATATACATAATATATGATATTGGGGTTTTTAGCTTTATGCTTTCCTATTAAAAATGTTTGTGTTATGTGTGATTGATATTTCTTCATGTGTTTGCAATTGGCGATTAAATTTCTGCAAATATTTTAGTATAAGGATTATGTATTTAACAGTGGCATATAATTGTTAGATTAGGAGAATCTAGAAATACATATTTGTATTAAAATTTCTACACACCATGTATGTGGTCAATGAGAAGTCAATCTCAAATTATGAGGCAAGGGCCTCACCAGCTGCAGATCCTGCAGCCTTCTTGTTCTTCTTCTTTTGTGGACAGTTAGTAGCAAAATTCCCATGCTCGTGACAGTGAAAACACTTCACCTTGGACATGTCTTGCTTCTTGCCATTCTTGGACTCGGATTTAGAATGGAATTTCTTCCCCTTCCCCTTCCTCACACCTTGGCAAACAAAGCACAATCCTCTTCATCCTCATTCTTAGATAAAGATCAATCTCTGGTGTTCTGTCTAAACTCCTCCTGCACCAAATCTGACCACAATCATTCCCAATCTGGAAATTTCTCCCTTCCATTGACAGAGTCTTGATAAATATGTCAACTCTTGGGAATTCCTAGGAGAGCCAAGCTCACCAAATCATCATCAGCAACTGTTATTCCAACACTCCCCATTTCATCCCGACATTGGACAAACTTTGTTAGATATTTTGGAATGGTGTCGCCCTTTTCCATCTTGATCTCCCTGAGTTTATCTTTGAGCACCAATTTCCTATGGTCGCTGCTGCTTTGGAATGGATTCTTCAAAGCCTTCAAAATTGCATATGGTGTGGCTTTCCCATGGAGGCTTGAGAAAATGTGGTCTTGTACTCCCTCCAACAGGATCCTCCTCGCCTTTGCAACTTTCTTTTTCCATGCATCAAGATTTGCAACATCAGGTTTAGGAACATCTTTTTCAATGAATTCCTTCAACCCAATGTCTTCAAGTACTGCCTCCATCCTGTCCTTCCAAGAAATTTAGTTCGATATGCCCTTGAGTGCATACTCTAACCTCATGCCATTGAAAGCCATTCCAATATTGAATGAGCTATAGCACCAAGAAAGTCTTTCTGCAAATTCAAATTCTATCCAGTCACAAACTCAGCTCTTGCTTCACTTCTGCAATTTCCTGTGCTCTTGTACCATGTAGAAATTATACAACATGCATGTATATCTTGGATTCACCCGATCTAACAATGTACTAAATTTAAATACTGAGTCACTTCTAGAAATCTTTTGCAGAATTAAAAACATAATCACTAATAACATGAACATGAAGAAAGATCAATCACACACAACATAGATAATTTCACGGGGAAAGCTTACAGCTAAAAACCCCACTATATTATATTGTATATTAAGCATGGATCATGAAACAATTACATACAAAACTCTTCTCACAAGGGCCCTCCAGTACTCAGCTAATTTTCTCGCATTGTCATATGCAAAGATGACCAACACATAGCCAATTCTCAACCTCTAGACAACTTGCCTTGCTTGCACAATCCTTGATGGTAAATATCCCTAAAAGATAGGAATTCTTGCCTGCCTTGACTGCGCAAGTATCTTGGGCACTCCAATGGGTGTTTTCCTTCATGTGCGCAAGCCAATAATCCTACAAGTGATAGTCAACTTCCTTTTCACCTAGAACTCAACTGGGTCTCCACTGGATCTGACATGCATGCAGCTAATAATAGTAAATCCTCAGTTGCATGTGAGATCACTGATTGTGAATTAATTAATATTTAATTCACTGAATCTCTCACTAGTGTATCTTCAGTTACAACTATCACAACTGAGTTTAACTCACTTAATTGAGTTAAAATATTTACAAATTGCACCAACTCATGCACCACTGCACTTCGAACTCTATTACAATTATAACTACTCTGCATGCCTCACCAACTAACCTCTAACTCGAAATCCATTAGCTAACTTAATTTATCACTTTTAGTTAACTCACTCAAGTCCACATTGAGAATATATTACAATTTAATTTCCATCTTAATTAAGGGATAACCAAAATAGACATGCACCCAAAAATAACAATGTGGGCCCCACCCTAGTCTGGGTGCTTAATGCAACCAGGGGCTTAATGCACTAGGCGTGGGTGTTGAATCTTCTTGTTCAATCTCAACACTTCCTTCCATACCGCTGTGGCAAGTTGGGAGATAGCTAAAATAAAATTCCTTGAAGAATGGGTGTTCTCATTTTCTGATTCAAAGTTGTGAGATATATTACTTATTAGAATCCCTTCATTCTTTGTTTCAACTATTTCAAGTACTATAGGAGTTTGTGTGACACCCATTTCTATGTTATGGTTGAGTTTTTTTTACTTTGTACGATGATATGCGAGAGTTTTTGCTTCGTTCATTTCATCTTTTTCATTAGTTGGGGAATTCTTTTGATCCACCACTTCTTCATCATCAAGAGGGGACTCATAAGTTTACTAATGCTTTGATTTGTTCTATTGTCCCTTCTTCTTGTTTACTATTTTTTTTGGCTAGAGGGAATTTATCTTATAGATGCCAAGTTTGGTTGCTTACACAACATCTAAAAGCCATTTTTTCATAATCTAATATATGTGTCCACTAGAATCTTCCGTTGCTCATCTGAATAATATCTGGAATCCCCTTGCTAAGGTCTATCTCCACATAAATGTGGACATATGTGAAAATCTCCTCGGTTATTCTCTCACTATCTATTTTGATGGAATCTCCCAAAGCATTCCCAATATCTTCGAGAACTTGATTGTGAAAAAAGGGAAGTGATATGGCTTCTGATCCCAAAAAAGCATTTTGGTTACTTCCTTTTTTGATGAATCAAATTCTGGGAACGAGGGAGTGATGAATAAGCTAGTTCTTCCCTAGAACCACAACCCTTCCTTGAAAATTTTCTGGTAATATTTTTTTGATGAAGGGTAGAACACGATAAAGAATCCCTTTGAGAATGAGTAGATATCAAATTATGTAGTCCAATTTGTGTATATTATTTGTTATATATTCTCTAGATTTGGCCAGAAACTGTTAAAATTACAAATAACAACCTCTTCATGAAAATATGAAAACATGTTATCCACCTGAGGATTCTAGACTTTGATCTTTGGGTGTTCCTCCATCCTTTCCACGAAGTACGACCTCGAAAGAATCCATGTAGGAGAAGTAACCTTCACATTTGCACTCCTTTTGACAAATTATTTGTAGAAGATATATGGGCCAAGTTCTGATCCTCCAAGTAATATATACATCAAATATAGATTGAACCCTCTACTGATGTTGTATTCTTTGAGGGACCTCTGATCCTGAAGGTAAATTTGCACTCCTTTTGACAACTTCTTTGTAGAAGATATATGGGCCAAGTTTTGATCCTCCGAATAATCCATACATCAAATATAGAGTGAACCCTCTACTGATGTTGTATTCTTTAAGGGACCTCTTATCCTAAAGGATCTACCTTCATGAGATAATATTTTGGTATACTATTGGGATTCCCTCCCTTTGCCCCCACTTCCCCACTGCTTGATATTTATTTTAACATTTTCCACCAAGTCATCGCCAAAGACCCAGATTGGAATAAACGTACGCTAGGGGTTTTTTTATGAAGTTTTGAAATGTCCTCTCCTTTTTATAAACCCTACAACTTCTTTATCATATCTACTTGCATCTATGGATTAGAGAGTGGCGAAAAGTGTATAACTATGTGAGCGACATTGGATCCAAATTTTGCATCTACGCGTTGGATTTATTCAATTCTTCGGACTACTCCTCCCACTACTACATGAAAGAGATAATTAAGACCTTTATTTAAGACGAAAGGTTAATTTTGTCTCAAATACATATATTTATTTTTGTATTGTCTCAAATTAGACCAAAAAAGAATAAAAAAACTATTTACATTTTGCAGGCTCATAAATTCAAAATGTTTATTTAGTCTCAAATACATATTTTAACTTTTTATTTGTCTCAAATTATGAAAAATGAAAAAAAAAAAATTTACATTTCTCGGGCTCATGAAATAATTCTTTATCCATTCCTCTGCAATATCACTCCATTTCTTTGTAACCAAAAGGCATTTTCTCTCCATTCCTCTACAATCTCATTCCATCAGCAAGAAACTACTACTGGTAGTAGCCACCACAGGTTTCGGCAGTGTTAGAGAGTATCCTTACAGTCTGTCATTATGCACTATACTTCTTCCACCATCAGAATTGTTACAACTTTCCATTAGGGTTTGATCTCAAGTAAATGAGGGTGTTTTATTTACAAAGATTTGGGTTTATTCAACACACCTTTGTTGTGAAATAAAATGTCCAAGGTGCGAGGATTTTTCTGATTCCAATGATTCAAGGTCTGATGTCGAGGATTCAGATTCTATTTCAAAGTTTGAGTTCGTCAATTGAAGGCCTTGATTGTTTGATGACCCCTACTAAATATTTAGAAGAAACTCCCTGGGAGGGCTCAACAGGAGGGTGTTATCAGAGGGAAATATACCATTGACAAGAGCACCCTTTCACTATTTCAATTACAATCCCGAAGAAGAAATTCCTATCTACTCCCACCATTTTAGATTTATTAGAAGCGGAAACTTGAACCTTCAGTAAGTCGAAAATGAGTTCTTGAGCCAATCCTGCTTGCTTCTCCCTATGTTTTTCATCAGTTGAAGTGTACGATATTGATAGTTAGGTTGAAAGGGACTTGATCGAAACAATAAATTGGCACGTTAAATGAGAGGTAAAATATAGTTCCTCTAAGAATATCTTGTTGAGGGTTTTACCTCTCCCCTATTTACCTTTCAGTGTCTTATTATTGGTAAACATCTTGAGGATTTTTACCCTGAAATTATGCTCTAGTTCATGAAGACATGCAACACCAATCGAGGAAATGCCACTACTGGCTCGATTGAAGGCTTGTAAAGTAAGAGGAACTCCTAGCCAAGTAAAAATGTTGATATTATACATGGTTACTATTCTTGTTTTTTGTCATTAGGGTTGAGGGTATATACCTTTAAAATTGTTTTCTTGGTTTTCTAGAGATTTTGTTTTTGAGAAAAATAATTTTATTTAAGAATTAAGGGTATTGCAAAATATTTTTTTCATCCCTTTTGTCTTTCTCCCTTTGTTTTCGTTCCAATATTCACATATTTTAACATTGTCTCTTTTCCATTTGCTAATATGAAAATGAATTTTGGTACTGGATTGGCTTCCAAATTGGTGCCAATCGTCATTAGTGTTATTATCAATCTCCTATTCCAACAATTGAAGAATTTTAGGGAGTTGGGGAATAACCTTCAACTTCTCAAAAATTAACGCGACACTATGGAGGAGTTGTTATGACATTAAAATCTGTTAAATTTAGAGAACCATGGTGTTCTATGCTTGATGCAATTTTACTTCAATTTTTCTTAGGCTCGATACGAAATAAAAATCACATAAACATGAAAGTAAAATGCTGATAGAACACAATAATAGATCAATAGAAGACAAGCCAATAATATAGATCAGATTTACAATTCCTTTGTTCCAAAAAATATATGAGATATTGTGTGTTACGACAGTCAACGGGGTGCTTGAGCCAGTAAAGTCTTTCTCAGTCAGCCAATCTTCCAAGTTTCACACCCACAACCCTTAAAGACAGCTCATCACAAGTCAAAAATGGTCAACCCAAAGTCAACGCAGGATAGCAACAACAGCTTCGGTCAAAAAACTTTGATTTCCTTGATTTTAGTGCCTAGAAGTAGGACCTCTCAAATTGTAATTTTGGCAGAGTTTTGAGGTCAAACGACCAAGGGTGGCCACGATCAATGCTACAACAAATAAGCCCTAAACAAATCTGCAAAAAAGAAACAGCTTCAGCTCCACATGTGTGAGGGGAAAAAAGGCCTCCAAAGGCTATTGAACCAATCAGATCACAATGAGGGAATGTGTGATGAGTTGATGAGCAAATGACCTCCAAGTCTCTCCAATTTATATCCATCAGTGAGGGTGTGTGACACATCTATTAGGAATGTGAACCTACATTACAAATCTGGCTGAATTTGCACATGTGGGGAAAATAAATTGAAAATATATGTTCTACTCATCCAAACAAGATGATCTTTAGATCAATGTTGCACCTCTTCGAAATAGGAATCCAACAAAAATATTACCATCGTCATATGAGTAGTGCAACATGGAGTTTGGACCTAGTTTCCCAAAATTAACACTCCCTCTCAACTAGGGAGAGCTCCATTTGTCCACAAGTGCCATCCATCAGTACCATCGTGTACTTTTACCAAACATCGTGCGTCATCCTGCCATAACTTGCTTTACTGGCTCTCGATCTCAGATAAAACAAAAGGTGAGTCATGTTAGCCACCTATAAAATTTGTTATACCAAAAGGTGGCTAAATCATTTTTGGAGCCTTCAAGGAACAAATTTTATTGCAAAAAAGTGTTGGCTCTTGAAGACTCTTGAAGGCCTCATGCCTCTATCCAAAATCTTCCCTACTGTGCCCATTTTACACCCTGGAATTCTTCTGATTTCATGAGAAGAAACTACTGCAAAATCACCTTTTTCCCTTTCCTCACTTGCAAGACTAACCTCATTTTTACCCCTTTATTCTCCATAAAAAATCCTTCATTTTCATATTTTTCCCCTTTCCCCTCCCTCAAAACCCCTTTGATAAGGTTTAAGACTCTTTATTTGCCTTATCGAAACCCTCATAACCATTGAAAAGCTTGAAAAATTTCATAAAAAACACATTTTTGTATCACAAACTTAAGCCCCCTTGGGTTAAGTTTAAGCCACTTCCCCTCCACGTGCCCGCACCCTAGAACCAGGTGCTAGACCCACAAAGCACTAATCGCATCGCAAAAAACCAAGTGCACAAGTCTTTTGGTTAAATAAAAGCTCCGATGCTGATTAGCCCTATATATTATAGCCCCCGATCTTATTGCATTTCATATAGACCATGGCCCTGTAGATGGGCGCCAAGACATATTATAAATATATATTCTGCCCCCGAAGCCATGAAACCTTTGTTTTTATTAATTTTTTGTGTTTTTGCAGGGTATGAAAAGGTTTCCGCCAGTGCAAAGCTTAAATTTCTCTCCGCCATTGATCTAATCTGCATATTGACGGCCCACAAATCAATCGCCCTAGTGGTCCCGATGGTCAATCACTGTATAAAACTAGAGCAATTTTGATCGCACCGCTTTTGAAAGGAAATCTTTATTTCCCGTTTGATCGCAATATGTGCCATAGGCCGACACATGGCCTTGAGAAGTTTGAGATACCGCCCTCATTGCGCATTAAAGGTCGACTGTGGGCTCAGTGCGATATTGACATGCACCGTTCGATCTGAGGTCAGCTCATCGGATGGTGATCGCGCTCAAAAGAAGCTCGAGGGATGAACTGAGGTACGGCAATTTTATCGAAACATCTCCGCCGTCGATCTTATCTGCACATCGATGGCCCACAATCAGTCGCCCTGGTCCCCATGGCCACGACAGCAATCAGAGGTCCCACAAAACTGGTGGTCCCAACACCTAGTCAGTATCCACGCGACAGTAGCGGATTGGAGCGGGTCTCGTTTGATTGCATACATGGTCGTGAAATCTGGACCCGGGGAGCTTTATAAAGCGGATTTGAAAGAAATTTTGGGTCACACTCACCCTGACATCAGCAAGCCTCAAAACAAACCCGGGGAACTTTATATGGTAGATTTCATAAGGATTTCCGGTCACAAACACCCTAATTTCAGCAAATACCTTTTGTGACCCGAAATGGCTATGAAGTTTGGTTTTATAAAAGTTTGAAGTCTGGATATATTATTTGGTAAGGGTGATTATATGGTTTTTCTGTTGTGCCGAAAAAAAGGGCCGAAGGCTGGGGTTTAATTCTCATGCATTCGATTTATTAAAGAGAAGCCATCCATGGTTTCAAATTTTCGCGCCTCGTCAATACTCCAAAGGCACTGATGCCTCACGACCCCTGCGCAGCGCTGCACACCAACATAACACAGTAAATGAATAAAAAATCAAAGAGTATCAGGGTCGAAGATAGAACGAATCAGCATGGAAGATTGAAGACAAGTTTATGAGGATTACGGCTAAGATTGATTATCAAAAGCCTAATCCTCCCAATTAAAACACATTTTAAAGAAAATCATAAGTGTTTTATCAAACAGGAAAGCCTCCACCACCACATCTGAGGCAAATTGATTCCTCCCAGCTACCGCAGTGCCACCTGTGCCTCAAAGCATTCAAACAAAGGCCGAAGTTATTGATCAAGATCATATATTTGCCTCAACGCAGCCAGAGAGTGAATTCTGCAAATAAACTTAATGACAAAATATCAGCAGAGTTACTTTAATACAACACAGAGCCTCAAAAGTCAATAAGGGCTCCCCCCGAGCCTAATATTAAATGAAAAACATTAATACAGATAGAAAACATCTGTAAATTTCTTCATTGAGCCCCCCAAAGGCCGAGAAGCCATTAAGTTTGTATTAATTATCTTTGGAGATCTTTTATTAGATCCCACCTCATTCTTCTATAAATACTACTGGAGAAGATGAGAGAGAGGTTGGTTGAGTTAGTTGTTGAACTTTGAAATGTAATTGAGCTTGAGACTTCTACTTTTAAATAGTGTTCACTGGCTCTTGGAGCTCTGCTTGTGATCGATAAGTTAGTCTGGGAAGTGTAGATGATTGCTAAACTAAAGCATTGGACTTAAAGCTGCAACTGGTTTGGAGCATCAATACAAGCTGATTTATGGGATCCTGGTCTATGTCGACAGTGATGTTACTTCTTATTGTAAACTGTTATTTTATTTCTATTTTCACTATGTTCATCTTCTCTTATAGAGAACAGCATCCATAGAGTTAGGACCTACTGTATATCAGTACCCTTCTCTGACTGTAAATCTTTATCTACATGTTTTCTTTCAATTTGTGTTAGTTAAGAATGATTTAATTCAGTTATAAGCATAGGAATGCTGGTGTTCCCTCGTCCTACTGTCTTAGCTAAATATTGTTCTTGGATGTTATTTTCATTTCATGTTAAGTAGAGATGAACTAAGGAATATATGGTATGCCCTGGTCCTAGTTTTATCCCAAAAGACTGTCTGAAAGTTTCCCTTGGAATGTGTCAAAAGCTGGCTAGTTTCAAAGTACTTACCAGATCTTAGGCCATTCTGTGTTGTCCTAGTGTTTTTCTTGAAAGTAACCTAGTGAAGCAGAGCTAGGAGACGATTTGTGGTGAGCCCGACCCGCTAGTTTCTTCTCCAACAATTGCCTTCAAGTTTCCCTTTGTTTTAAAATTTTGTTCTATTGAAAGTATATCAAAGGCTGGCTACTTTCGAAGTACTTACCAGATCCTAGATTGCTTTTATGTTCTTATTGAGTGTTTGTCAAAGGCTGGCTAGTTTCAAAGTACTTACTAGATCCTGGGCTGCTCTTTGTTCTTCATTTTTTTAATTCCCCTTCTTTTTGTATCATTTCATTCCATAAATCAAACTTTAAAGAGATCCTTAGACATAGATGACTTTCCCCATGGACCACTCTTGCCCCTTGTTGTTTCAATTAAACCCTATTATGACTCCATAGCCCAATGGACTAAAACCTGCAATTATCTATCTTCTTCGCCAAAGCTTGTTCTATTTGCTTGCAACTTCTCACCTTTGAAACTCTTTGCATCTTGGACTTTCCACCTCAAATAGTAATCATGCTCAACCATCCAAAAACAAACAAAACTCTCGGCCTCCATAACTATCCTAACATAATTACACAAAACTTCAAAGACAAATCCATCTTTGCACTTACTGGAGAGATCCCTCTCCGAATTCAGGAGAGCTAGATCCTAGAATCCCAAAGTGGTTGAAATAATGTTCTCCCTGCAGTTGGAATTTTTCCAATCTTGCTAATTACAGGGTGCTAACATTTCTGGTGACTCCACTGGGGATTTTTTCTGAGTTAATGAAAGTTCAAAAACACCTTAAAACTCTAGATAACCCCTGGTTTTATGAAAATTGTTCTGTTTAACAGCTGAGCCACCAGAACTAACATTTCTAGTGACTCCACTGGGAATTGAAGTTGAATTTTCATCTTAGGTTCCCTTAAAAACTTCATAAAAACCTCGTGGTTAAAAGCACCCTTTTCAAGCACTACCAAGTAATGGTAATCATGATGAAGCTTGTTTGAATCAGTGACAAACTAGGCAGAACCTAGGATTCTCATAAGGCTTTATCTAACCTTTAAAAAATAGCCGGCTTAGCCATAAGAGTAGACTTTATTTTTCTCATAACCGTAGCTAAGTTTTGAAACAAGGTTAGGACATTCTTAGAAACCACACAACTGAAAAATAACTCAGAAAACCAAAAAATATTTCAGATTGGTATCCAATAAATATGGTAGTGGACCATAAAACCTTTTACCTCTGAAAAAGAGCTAAAAATTTCCACTTGGCGACTCCACAATCCTCAACAGACCTTAAGACTCCACTGGGAAGAACCCTTATCATTATAATATCATTCAAACGCAGTTAGAGGACTATAGTATTAAGATTTGTGTAAACAGATTAGTTGACCTTTTAAAGACTGTCATACTTGGTTGAATTTTTCTTGTTTATTTGGGTCTGAAAAACACAGCATAGTGGCTCTTACAAATATTTGCACTAGAGCCTATCCTGGCCCTGATCCACCTGAGATAGTTGATAACCCAAAAATTATCCTTAGGAAGTCTCCTAGGATTAAATTATCAACTGTTTTCAGATCACCCTTGAGAGCTAATTCAGTTCCTGAAAATTTTTCAGCTCTACAACAATCACAATTTGACTTAGTGAATCTCGTTAGAACTAGGTCTTTTGATGATCTAGATCAGTTAGATTCTGAGTCTTCACTTTCATCTCCTGAAACAAGTGAAAATCCCGGTAGCAGAGAAAAAACACCTCCTGATTTACATTTCCTTCACAACTTAGGTGTCTCTCATCCAAGATCAGCTCAGCAATCTACTCCTGGTCCATCCACTTCTGCTCACCCTACATCCATTGTTCAAACCACTCCATTCCAGCCCACTTTTCCTCTTGCTAATCCACCTCTTGTAAATCCACCCCCACCACATATCATGGCAGCATGGTATGCTCCCTTAGTCCTTCCTGTACCATTATTCAATCTTCCATAGGACTATCAGTCCAAAATTCCATTATATGATGCTAGTAATGCTACTACTGCATCACAACATGTGGATAAGATGAATGACTATGTTGACAAAAATGAAATTGATGATGATTCTGTCAAACTTAGACTATTTTCTCAGAGTCTGGGGGGAGAAGTAAGAAAATGGTTTAAAGGCTTAACCCCCCATAGTATCAATGATCTCCAAGCCTTCCATCAGACATTCTTAAACAAATGGGAAGTAAAGAAGAATCCTCTCCAAGTCCTTTCTGATTACAAGAATCTCCATAGAAACACCGGGGAAAGTGTGCAAGCTTACTGCACCCGATTTAACAGTGTGTACAATGCACTTTCCCCAGATCTAAAGCTACCACAAGGCTCAACATTAAACAAGTTTCCTAAGGGGTTCAACCCTGAGATGGCCTATCAGCTAAGAGAGAGAGATCCTGCAACTCTTGAAGATATGCAAAAAGGTGCTCTTGTTGTGGAAGTTAACTTGATGGAGAAGAGAGCAAGAATGAAAAATGAGAAGAGATTGTCCTTTAGAGAATAAAATACGCCTTCTATTTCCAAATAAAAGATGGAAAGAAAGATGGAGGAGATGATAAAGAAAATGAGCATCCTGGAGAGAGCACAAGCCAGTCAAAACCAAACTTCTCCTCAAAACAAAAACCAGAATCAGAATTTTAGAAGGAACCAACCTCCAAACAGACCTAGGGAAGATGATCAACAGATCACTCCTCCCTTTCATCAAAACTATGTAAGTGAGGTTGAGGAAACATATGAGATAACAGAGGAAGATAATATCAACATGCTGGGGGTAGATAATGATGACTTTGAGATTCATTATGATAGAAAAAAATGTCTATACAGACCTTATGATGACAAAATAGATGATGATGAAGATTATTATCAAGATATGGAAAATGTCATCATAGAGTCTCAAAGAGAATATGAACTTAGAAGAAAAACTAGTCAACAAACCCCAACACCAAAACCTCTGACAAATCTTCACAAAACATCATTGCAACCAAGCCTAAAGTTGTCAAACAAAAGGACAAAATAGTAGCTGTGAATTCTGATAATGGTAAAGATAAAGGCACTCAAAACGATGAAAAACAGAGTGCAGATATTAGTATTATTAACACTTCAGCTAGTATTCCTATTATAGCCATTTTTTCAAATGTAAATAGAATAAATCAGCAAGCTGATGTTGCTGATAGACTAGTAGCTAGTAAGGTTGAGACAAGTTCTTTAAAGAATCAAATTCCTTTTAGCCTGGAGCAAGAACTTTCAAAGATCAAAATTTCTGTTCCCCTGACTGACTTAGCTACCTAGAATATATATAGAACCCAAATTTTGAAGGTTTTAAACATAGAGGACCATAATGACACAGTCAATCTTAATGATGACCAGCAAGAGCTTATTTTTGGTCCAAAGATTGAAGGTATATATCAAGAGGGACCTATTCCTCCCTTTTATGTAAGTTTGAATGTTCATGACAAGATTTTGCACAACGTTGTGCATGATTCTTGGGCTTCTCATAATTTAATGCCTAAAGTTGTAATGGAGAGCCTTGGTCTAGAAATCACCAGACCTTATAAAGACCTATACTCCTTTGACTCCAGCAGAGTAAAATGTTTAGGATTAATCAAAGACCTCTGCGTTAACTTAGCACAGATTCCAGCCAAGTGCTTAGTCATGGATATTGTTGTGGCTGATGTAACGCCAAAGCATGGAATGCTATTATCTAGGTCCTGGGGGGCTAAGTTACAAGGGACTATGTAAATGGACATGACCTATGCGACTATCCCTGTTTTCAATCAGACTAGAAGACTTTACAGGGAGTCCCATATGCAATACACAGTTACAAGTCAAGACTGACCACAAAACTCTCCTCTGTATTCTGTAAATACAGGCCTTGATTCTTTTATTATGTTTAACAATGAAACACTTAGTGAACAAGTCACTTTAACAGGATTAATGGCCAATAAGGAGGAAGAGAAACACAACGTAGGAGTGTCAAAATAGTTTGCTGCATTTGAAAATGGTAACAAACCAAATGAAAGTCTTGAGCTACAAGTCATGTGTCCATTGCTCTTAAACCTTGAAAATCAAGAAGATGACCCTCAACACAGCGAAAAACCTAAGGAGGTGAAACAAATTCAACTAAGTGTTGATATTCAACAACCATCAGAAAGCACGTTAGTTGAAGAGGATAGTAACCAGGGCGAAACCGGAAATAGTCCTCTGTGGAGTATGTATTTTGACGGATCCTGCACTAAGAACAATGCCGGTGTAGGTGTCTAGATCTACAACACTGAAAAAAACCACACAGAAAGCATTTCCTGCAAATTAAACTTTCAGTGTTCTAACAACATAGCGGAATATGAATCCCTGCTTCTAGGCTTACGTTTGTTGAAAAAGTTAGGAGCCAAGAGAATAAATGTGTATGGGGATTCAGAATTAGTCATCAAGTAAGTTAATGGGGAGTATAACGCAAATCATCCCAGACTTAGGGCCTACCGAAATGATGTCATATACCTTTTAAAAACTTTTGAGGAGTACCAAATTATTTTTGTCCCAAGAAAAAAAAATATTGTCGCCCACAATTTAGCCTTTGCAGCTAGAACATGCTTAATGCCATATGAAACCAAAAACTACACAAATTAGGTAAAATTTAGACCAGTCGTGCCTGATAATGAAAATTATTGGCAGGTGTTTGACAGAGACAAACAAATAGAAGACTTCATGCAATTCAGAAATGAATTCGAACTAAACAATTCGGACTCAGATTATGATACAGACTGCAGTGAAGAAAATTTTCTTGGTGAAGAAGAACCGTCTCCTAAACTTGCCAATATAAATCTACTATCTAACAAACTTTAAAAAAAAAACAGAATTGAATGCAAAGTTAGAAACAGAGGAGTTAGAAACTTTGCACTCTAAAGATGACAGTTTGCCAAGCGGTCTGGCACCTTTAGAAGAGTTGTTTGATTTTAATGATGTGGCCAGGAAGCCAAAACTAGAACCTGTAGAGACTGAAGTGGAAGAGTGCAATATAGGTAGTGAACTTAAACCGAAAATGATTAAACTATCTAAAACTTTACTAGCTCACATTAAACTCAAATACATAGAGGTGTTTACATAATTTTCTGATGTTTTTGCGTGGAGTTACGAAGATCTTAAATCCTATGAAACTGAAATAATACAGCACAAAATTACTCTCAAAGAAAACCAAAAACCATTCAAACAGAAACTGCGTAGAATTAACCCTATTCAGTTGCCTTTGGTTGAGAAGGAGATCAAGAAAATGTATGAAGCTGGTATTATTGTCCCTATTAGATATTCTGAGTGGGTGTCTAATCTAGTGTCAGTTAGGAAGAAAACTAGAGAGATCAGGCTTTGTATAGACTTTAGAGACTTAAAAAAAGCTTCATTAAAAGACAACTACCCTTTACCGAAGATGGATCATATTTTACAAAGGGTGGTAGGGTCTAGAAGAATTTCTTTGCTTGATGGGTACTCAGGGTATAATCATATCTTAGTTCACCCTGCTGATCAATTAAAGATAGCCTTTACTACACCATGGGGCACTTTCATGTATGTGAAGATGCCCTTTGGTCTAATGAATGATGGAGCAACTTTTTAGCGAGCCATGGACATAGCATTCTCGAAATAACTGGGCTACTTCATCATTATATACCTTGATGATGTCACTGTGTTTTCAAAAATAGAGGAAGAGCACCTAAAACACTTAAGAAAATTTTTCGAGAAATGTAGAAATTTTGGGATATATTTAAACCCTAAGAAGACACTATTCGGTCTCCAAGAAGGTAAACTTCTTGGGAACATTATTTCAGAAGAGGGTATCAAGATAGATCCAAAGAGGATTGAGGCCATACTGCAAATCTCTCATCCCCGAAACATCAAGGAGTTGCAATCTTTCATCAGAAAGATTAAATTTTTGAGAAATTTCATCCCCAACTTGGCTGAGCTTATTAGGAATATAACAAACATGTTGAAAAATGAGCAAGGGGTAAAATGGAACTTGGAAGCAAAGAAGTCATTTGAGCTTGTGAAACAAGAATTAACCAAAACACCGGTCCTGATAAGTCCTGATTTTTCAAAAGATTTTTATATTTTTTTGTTTTCATCAGAACATACCATAGTTGTTATCCTTTTACAGAAAAATCCACAAGGACAAGAGCAGCCTATTGCATTCTTTAGCAAGGCATTGAGGGATGCCCCTCTGAAATATAACATTATGGAGAAGCAAGCTTTTGCTTTGGTTAGAGCTTTGAAAGAATTCAGAGTATACATCCTGCACTCACACATCATTGCCTTTGTCCCAAATTCAGTTGTTAAAGACATTCTAACACAATACCCAGATGGTAAGAGAGGTAAGTGGATTGCTGTTATTCTTGAATATGATTTAGAGATAAAACCCACTAAACTCATCAAAGGCCAAGGTCTAGCTAGATTAATGGCTGAATCAAATTTTGAAGTTCTTGATATAAATATGATTGATGCTTTGGATGACCAAGAAGGAATCTCAACTCCCATTGTTGAAGACCATTTATGAATTCCTCTTGGTATGTTGATATTATTTATGTTTTTCTTAATTTAAATACACCTCATGGTTTGACAAAAATAAAGGCAAGGTTCCTAAAGTTAAAAGTTGTAAACTATTGCATTATAGATATATGTCTTTATTGGAAAAATGTAAGTGGTATATTGCTTAAATGTTTGCCTGAGTATGATGTAGAGAAGGTTAAGCATGATTTTCATGAAGGAGAGTGTGGAGGTCATTTGTACTGGAAGACAACAGCCAAAAAAATTTTGAGGGCTGGTTATTATTGGCCTACTCTTTTCCTTGATATACACAAGATGATCATTGCCTGCCATAAATGTCAACTTTTTGAAGGCAAAAGAAAACTGCTACCCCTACCCCTGCATCCAATCACTGTTGAAGCTCCTTTTCAACAATGGGGACTTGACTTCATAGGAGAAATCCATCCACCATCTTCTGCCTAGCATATATGGATTCTCACTGCCACAGACTATTTCACTAAGTGGATAAAAGTCATACCTTGTAGGTAGGCCAATGATTCTGTTATTATAAAATTCATGGAGACTAACATTCTGTCCTGGCTATCCTACCAAGATCATCACTGATAATGCGGTAGCATTTGGATCAAAGAAGATGGTTGAATTCTATCACAGATATCAGATAACATTGGGGCATTCCACGGCCTATTACCCTCAAGGTAATGGACTTGCAGAATTTTCAAAAAATACTTTAGTGAACATAATCAAGAAACTGTTGGAGGACAACAAGAAGTGTTAGCACACAAAGCTTGTGCATGCACTTTGGGCTGACAGATTGACATTGAAGAAATCTATTGGAATGTCACCCTACCAACTTGTGTATGGTACTGATGCAATTTTTCCAGCCAGCCTTGGTGTACCAGTGATGAAGTTGATTCAAGAGTTGTAAACTGAAGATAATGACATAATCAAAAGAATAAATCAGACCATTCATCTTCAGCAAACTAGAGAGGAGGTTTATAAGAAAGCATTACAGAATCAGGACAACATTAAAAAGCTTTTTGACAGAAGAACAAAGGCTAGCAATTTCAATATTGGGGACAAATTTTTGAAATGGGACTCAAGGAGGGAAGACAAGGGCAAGCATGGAAAATTTGACAACTTATGGCTTGGCCCTTGCTCTATCCATTCAGCTGCTGGTAACAATGCCTATTTCTTGCAAGAGTTTAATGGAACAGAATTGTTTGGGGGTCCTGTCAATGGCAGGATGCTTAAGCATTACTTCTCTTGATCCATAATATGTTCTGAAAGCCTTTTTATCTTTTTTTCTCATTGTAAATACTTCACCCATCATTGCATTCAAAGTTATAAAATTCAAAAACACAGAAACAATGAAAGAAAGAAAAGAGGGCAGATTGTAAAAACGAAAAGAAAGGTATAGCCCCATACCAAAAAAGAGAAACAAATCTGAAAGTGTGCAATCTCAAATGCCACTCCTAACGAACACACTTCTAGTTAGTCAAACAGTCTAATCTTGACTAATTAGTTTTAATTTTTTTGCTGATAGGATAGTGAATTCGATTTGCGAAACTGTTTAATCTTGGCTTATCAGTAGATAGTTTAGGATAGAAATTAAAGGTTCAAACAAGCTCAAAATATGAACCTAAGTTCCCAAAGAGAATGACTCAAATCTGTTTCAAATTCTGAATCAAAAAAGATGTAAATCTGGTTCCAATTAGCTCAAAATCTAAACCAGTTGACAAAGGAAAGACAGCTCAAACAAAAGTCAAAACAGAGCTGTAAAAAATATGAAGGAAATGCTTTGAAAATTCAGATCTTAAGCTTTCCATTTTTTATTTAATTTTCTGCAAAATAATATCTATGTGCAGCTTGTTTTTATGACATAGATCAGCAACAAGTTAGACTGTTCAATCCTGACTTGTATGCTTTTGAATTTCTGTTTTAGAATTTAGAGAATAAAATCTGTTGGACAGTTTAATCCCAACAGATGGTAGATTATGTAGAGAATCATATGGACTCAACTGTTTAATCTGAGTCCATGGAGAAATAAGGAGTAGAAATAGATTAGATTTCCTGTTTTCAAAAGAATAAAATGTTGTAAAAGAGTTTTCCAATCCAAGTGCACTCTAATGAAGAAAAAATGTTAGATCTGTAGGATTGGGTAGGTAGAAAGCTTGTTGATGAAAGATCAATTGTTTTTATGGTTGCTAATATGTTTTCAGAGCAAGATCATCCCAACAAAGGAAGGGCAGCCCAATGGATGAGGCACTGATCAGCCTCCCAGAGAATGCAAGTCTGAAATTCTTGATGCCTTCAAGAAGGCACCATCCCCAAGTGCAGCCACTGTTAGCCACCTATAAAATTTGTTATACCAAAAGGTGGCTAAATAATTTTTGGAGCCTTCAAGGAAAAAATTTTATTGCAAAAAAGTGTTGGCTCTTGAAGACTCTTGAAGGCCTCATGCCTCTGTCCAAAATCTTCCCTACTATGCCCATTTTACACCCCGAAATTTTGCTGATTTCATGAGAAGAAACTGCTGCAAAATCACCTTTTTCCCTTTCCTCACTTGCAAGACTAACCTCATTTTTACACCTTTATTATCCATAAAAAATCCTTCATTTTCATATTTTTCCCCTTTCCCCTCCCTCAAAACCCCTTTGATAAGGTTTAAGACTCTTTCTTTGCCTTATCGAAACCCTCACAACCATTGAAAAGCTTGAAAATTTTCATAAAAAAAAATTTTTTGTATCACAAACTTAAGCCCCCTTGGGCTAAGTTTAAGCCACTTCCCCTCCACGTGCCCGCACCCTAGAACCAGGTGCTAGACCCACAAAGTGCTAATCACATCGCAAAAAACCCAGCACACAAGTCTTTTGGTTAAATAAAAGCTCCGATGCCAATCAGCCCTGTATATTATAGCCCCCAATCATATTGCATTTCATATAGACCATGGCTCCGCAGATGGGCGCCAAACCATATTATAAATATATATTCCACCCCCGAAACCATGAAACCTTTGTTTTTATTAATTTTTTGTGTTTTTGCAGGGTATGAAAAGGTTTCCGCCAGTGCAAAGCTTAAATCTCTCTCCGCTGTCAATCTGATTTGCAGATCGACGGCCCACAAATCAATCGCCTCAGTGGTCCCCACGGTCAATCATTGTATAAAACTGGAGCAATTTTGATCGCACTGCTTTTGAAAGGAAAGCTGTATTTCCCGTTTGGTCGCGATCTATGCCACAGGACGACACGTGGCCTTGAGCAGTTTGAGATACTGACCTCATCGCGCATTAAAGGTCGACTGTGGGCTCAGCGCGATATTGACATGCAATGTCCGATCTGAGGCTGGCTCATCAGACGGTGATCGCGCTCAAAAGAAGCTCGGTGGATAAACTAAGGTACGACGCTTTTATCAAAATATCTCTGTCGTCGATCTGATCTGCAAATCGACAGCCCACAATCAGTCGCCCTGGTCCCCACGGCCACAACAGTAGTCAACGGTCCCATAGAACCAGTGGTCCCAATGCCCAGTCAGTATCCACACGGCAGCAGCGGATTGGAGCGGGTCTCATTTGATTGCTCGCATGGTCATGAAATCCAGACCCGGGGAGCTTTATAAAGCGGATTTGAAAGAAATTTCGAGTCACACTCACCCTGACGTCAGCAGGCCTCAAAACGGACCTGGGGAACTTCGGATTTCATAAGGATTTCGGGTCACAAACACCCTGACGTCAACAAACACCTTTTGTGACCCAAAATGGCTATGTAGTTTGGTTTTATCAAAGTTTGAAGTCTGGATATATTATTTGGTAAGGGTGATTATATGGTTTTTTTTTGTGCTGAAAAAAAGGGTCGAAGACTGGGGTTTAATTCTTGCACCTTCGATTTATTAAAGAGAAGCCATCCATGGTTTCAAATTTCCATGCCTCGTCAATACTCCAAAGGCACTGATGCCTCATGACCCTTGCGCAGCTCTGCACACCAACATAACACAGTAAATGAATAAAAAATCAAAGAGTGTCAAGGTCAAAGACAGAACGCACTAGCATGGAAGATTGAAGACAAGTTTATGAGGATTACGGCTAATATTGATTATCAAAAGCCTAATCCTCCCAATTAAAACACAGTTTAAAGAAAATCATAAATGTTTTATCAAACAGGAAAGCCTCCACCGCCACATCTGAGGCAAATTGATTCCTCCCAGCTACCGCAGTGCCACCTGTGCCTCAAAGCATTCAAACAGAAGCCAAAGTTATTGATCAAGATCATATATTTGCCTTAGCACAGCGAGAGAGTGAATTCTACAAATAAACTTAAGGACAAAATATCAGCAGAGTTACATTAATACAACACAGAGCCTCCAAAGTCAATAAGGGCTCCCATCAAGCCTAATATTAAATGAAAAACATTAATACAGATAGAAAATATCTGTAAATTTCTTCATCGAGCCCCCCAAAGGCCAAGAAGCCATTAAGTCTATATTAATTATCTTTGGAGATCTTTTATCAGATCCCACCTCCTCATTCTTCTATAAATACTACTGGAGAAGATGAGAGAGAGGTTGGTTGAGTTAGTTGTTGAACTTTGAAATGTAATTGAGCTTGAGACTTCTACTTGTAAATAGTGTTCACTGGCTCTTGGAGCTCTGCTTGTGATAGATAAGTTATTCTGGGAAGTGTAGATGATTGCTAAACTAAAGCATTGGACTTAAAGCTGTAACTGGTTTGGAGCATCAATACAAGCTGATTAATGGGATCCTGGTCTATGTCGACGGTGATGTTACTTCTTATTGTAAACTATTATTTTATTTCTGTTTTCACTGTGTTCATCTTTTCTTATAGAGAACAACATCCATAGAGTTAGGACCTACCGTATATCAGTACCCTTCTCTGACTGTAAATCTTTATCTACATGTTTTCTTCCAATTTGTGTTAGTTAAGAATGATTTAATTCAGTTCTGAGCATAGGAATGCTGGTGTTCCCTCGTCCTATTGTCTTAGCTAAATATTGTTCTTGGATGTTATTTTCATTTCATGTTAAGCAGAGATGAACTAAGGAAGATATGGTATGCCCTGGTCCTAGTTTTATCCCAAAAGACTGTCTGAAAGTTTCCCTTGGAATGTGTTAAAAGCTGGCTAGTTTCAAAGTACTTACCAGATCTTAGGCCATTCTGTGTTGTATTAGTGTTTGTCTTGAAAGTAACCTAGTGAAGCAGAGCTAGGAGAGGATTTGTGGTGAGCCCAGCCCGCTAGTTTCTTCTCGAACAGTTGCCTTCAAGTTTCCCTTTGTTTTAAAATGTTTTTCTATTGAAAGTATATCAAAGGCTAGCTAGTTTCGAAGTACTTACCAGATCCTAGATTGCTTTTATGTTCTTCTTGAGTGTTTTTCAAAGGCTGGCTAGTTTCAAAGTACTTACCAGATCCTGGGCTGCTCTTTGTTCTTCATTTGTTTAATTCCCCTTCTTGTTGTATCATTTCATTCCATAAATCAAAATTTAAAGATATCCTTAGACATAGATGAATTGCCCCATGGACCACTCTTGCCCCTTGTTGTTTCAATTAAACCCTATTATGACTCCATAGCCCAATGGAATAAAAACTGCAATTATCTATCTTCTTGGCCAAAGCTCGTTCTATTTGCTTGCAACTTCTCACCTTTGAAACTCTTTGCATCTTGGACTTTCCACCTCAAACAGTAATCATGCTCAACCATCCAAAAACAAACAAAACTCTCGGCCTTCATAACTATCCTAACATCATTACACTTACTGGAGAGATCCCTCTCTAGATTTAGGAGGGCTAGATCCTAGAATCCCAAAGTGGTTGAAATAATGTTCTCCCTGCAGTTGGACTTTTGCCAATCTTGCTAATTACAGGGTGCTAACAAGTCAGAAAGACATCACGCTCAACTGACCTGAAGTCAACTTAGAGGTAAAAACCTCTTTTGGACTAAAAACGAATCTCATACTAACCCGAAGTTAGTTTAGTGACCCATCAGTTTAAAGGATAAAACCTCAATAGAATCAAAAAGAGTCACATACTAACTCGAAGTTAGTTTACTGACCCGAAGTCAGTTTAGAGGTAAGAACCTCACCATACTTGATCCCATATCAAGGTGTTGGACACGTGCCATCCTAGACATAAAGAGTATGGCAATCTCTGATGCATCCATCGGTCTTGCTATTGGTCTCTATCCACATTTCCCACCTCATTGGCCAAATGAGAGGTGCTTCCCATGAGTCTGAAACTCCATGGGTAGGATGCGTGCGGGGCACAAATCAAAGAGAGGTAAACCGACTCAATATCATAATAATGGGGCAAAAGCACAACAAGGTTTGGCAAGCCTAGCCCCATGTGTGCTTATAGCTCAAAGAAGCTATCCCCAAGCCCTTGGAGCTCCTAGATTTCATAGTCCAACTCAAGCAGGACCCTCAAAATAGGGTCTTTCCACGATTCCAAGATTCTCAAGGAAGGTTAGGAACTTGACCTTCCCTATGGGATTTGTGAGAAAATCTGTGACCTGCTCATCAGTTCCATTATGATTGAGCATTACGGTGCCTCGATATACCATATCCCAAGTAAACTGGTACCTGATATCAATATGCTTAGATCAATCATGGACCACGAGATTCTCAGAAAGACGAATCCCACTCTAGTTAACACAAAGGATGACAGTGGTATCTAGCACATGCCCAAACAACTCACTGAATATTTTTTGCAACCAAACAACTTCACAACAGGCCATACTCGCTACAATGTATTCAGCCTCAATGGTGCTCAAGGCCACCGACTTCTTCTTCCTACTCATCCAAGATATCGAAGCAAAACCCAAGGTGAAGCAACATCCAGATGTGTTCTTGCGATCCACCACACTGCCAGCCTAATCAGCATTAGTATATCCATGGAGTTTCAAACTCCTGGCAATGTATCTCATCCCATGGTTGATTGTTGCTCAATGATATCTCAATATATTCTTGGCACCATCCAGTGAATGTGATGAGGATCAACCATATGTTGACTCAAAGTGTTCACTGCAAAACATACGTCCAGACGTGAGTTCACTAGGAACATCAGGGCCCCCACAAGTTGTTGATACTCTGTAGGATTTGCTAGTACGATCCCAACAACATTTCCACACAAATTCTTAAAGTTGAGTTCCATCAGTTTCGACACAGACTTACAGTCCACCATACCAAATATCTCGATCAGCTTCACGACATATTTACCTTAAGGAAAATCTCTCTTGGCCTTTGCTAGACCTCCAAGCCTAGGAAGTAGTGCATCAGTCCTAGGTCTTGCATCTCAAACTCAGAAGTTAGCTCCATCTTACACTGATGAATGAGAGGTTTAACACATGTCAGGAAGAGATCGTCCACATAGAGAACCAGAATGAGAGGCCTTTTCTCTATCAACCTTAAAATAAAGGTTTGGATTAGCATTACTGTGAGTGAAGCATAGCTTCATCAAGTAGTTATCTATCCTCTCATACTAAGCCTTGGGGGCTTGCTTCAACCCATAGAGGGCTTTCTTCGCCCTACATACATAAGTGTCTCTATCTCAGACTTCGAACCCCAGAGGATGCTCCACATACACCTCTTCATTTATAGAACCATGCAGAAACTCCATCCTTGTGTTGCAGCAAGGGAAATAATAGATCGGATGGTGGTATAACGGGCCACAGGTGCAAATATATCATCATAATCTATGCCTTCTTTTTTAGAGAAGCCTTGGGCAAAAATCTTGGCTTGTACTTTTCAACACTTCTATTAGATCCATGCTTGATCTTATAGAGCCATTTCGAGGTGACAGCATATTTGTCCTTCAGTCTCGGGACCACTTCCTAGACATCATTTTTCATAATGGACTCATATTCTTCGTGCATATCATCCTTCCAAACTTGATGATTTACAGATTCTTCAAATGATCCAGGCTCATATTGTACTATCGTACTCATGGCTGCTAGATATCCTTGGTATCTCTTTGACTTCTTGCTTTCACAGAATGTCCCCCTTTGGGGCAATATGTCTCTCGGCATCTACGACAGTATCCCTAAGCCATGATGATCTTCTCTTATTTGAAGGAGGTGGATCAATAGGATCCATGGGTACTTCAACATTGGGCATAAAATCATCCTTCGGCTCTTCCAGCTTCCCCGCTTCTTCATCTTCTTTGTCTTCCTTGGAGCTAGGAAAATTTCTCACTTTCTTGAGGGAAACATCTTCATCGAAGGTGACATTGTGGCATATCTCCACTTCTTTTTGACCAGGCACATAGATTCTATATGCCTTTGAAGTTTCACTGTAGCCCACATATCATTCCCTTCCTTCCAGAGGCATCCAACTTGCTTCTCTTTTCTTTCGACACTTGAAAGTAAACAAGACAACCAAAAACTCTAAAATGAGAAACATCAGGTTTCTTACCAGAGAAGTCTTCTTCGATAGTTTTGGAGTCCAGAGTGGAATGTGGGCATCTATTTTGAAAGTACACAACAATGTTCACAACTTCTCCCCATAGACACTTCAGAAGGCCTTGGTCACATAGCATGGCACGGGAAACTTCCACAATGGTCTTGTTCTTTCTTTCATCAACACCATTTTGCTCAGGATTGTACGTAGTTGTGGTCTCCCTCTTAATGCCAGCTTCTTTGCAAGACTCTTCAAATTCATTTTTAAATTCGGGCATCCATTTCACCACCTTCTTTACTTCGAGAAGGGCTTTGTAATGAAGGTGTGCAAACCTCTGGTGCCATAACTCTGTTTGAAGAGTTCTATCACATGACATAACAACCAATGGACTTCCTCCAACCTGGTATAATGTATTAACTCTAAAACCAATAGTAACAGCTTCCTTGAAGTTCTTCTTCCAGATATGTACCTTTCCATCAATGAATGCCACCTTGAACCCTTTGTCTTCCATTGCCAAAATGGATACAAGGTTCTTCTTCAAATCAGGTACGTACAACACATCTTGTAATCGAAGGACTTAACATTGAGATACATGGAGGGTCACAGTCCCTTTCCCTTTCACGAGATAGGTGGAATTATCACCAAGGATAATTTCCAGATTTTTATCCTTCTCAATCAGGTCAGAGAGGGCTTCTTTATAACTAGTGAGGTGCCTTGAAGCACCACTAAAAATCAACAAGACATCCAGGGTGTCGGATGGAGATGCAACAGAGAGGGCAGATACAAGAATAAATTCATTTCTCTTATTATCAACAACATTAGACTCATCGTACTTGGAATTTCTTGACCTCTTGAAAGGTTTCCCATTTCCACTACAATTAGAGGGAGCCTTCCTTTTTCCTTTGAACTTGTTGTTCCTGCTATTCCCTCTCGATCTGTTGTTTTCATCATCCCTGGGAGAGTCCCTTATATTAAGGCACTTTCTTGCATAGTGATCAGTCTTGTTACAAGTGTAACATATTCCCTTCCTTCCTTTTTGCCCCGCTCTACCATGGTTTTGATTCCTCGGGCCACCATGGTTCTTCTTCTTTGCATGAGCGGCAAAGGCGGTAGGGTCACTTCCATTTCCATTAGAGGCATATTCCATCATTCTTGTTTCCTCTTGAGTGCATCTCGTCAATATTTCATCAAAATCAGGAATCACATTATTATTAAGAATAGTCATATTGAATACATACCAATCACGGGGAAGATCTCCAAGTGAAATAAGAACCATCTCTTGATTAGATATTTCTCCCCAATACCTAGGAGGTTATTCCTGATTTCAGTGAGCCTCATAAAATAGGATTGAATAGATTCATCCTTTCCCTTCTTGATATTCTTCAATTGATTCTTGAAGAAAAGGATTTGATTAGCATTGCTAGCCCTAAACATACTCACCAACTTATCATACATCTCTTAAGATGTGTTCAACTCAAAACTGTAAGCAACCAAGTGCTTATGAATAGAATCCCAGATAATCATCTTTGCTTTGATTTCCCGCTTTCTATACTTCATCTTCATGGCAGCAGCTGCATTTGATGGAGACTCTTGAATCTTCCCCTGCACATAGTCCATGACATCTTGATATTCTAGTACCAAATCCAAGGACATATTCCTTGCATGATAATCAGATTTATCAGTCAATTTATCATCAGCCTTGAAACCTTTGTAGGTTGAGGAGGCCATTTTTCCTTGATGGGATTGCTTCTAACACTAGCTTGGAGTTTGTCTTCACCTCAGCTCTGATACCATGTTAAATTTAGATAACCATGTAAATTTTTGTAGATGTTCTATGCTTGATGCAACTTTACTTTTTCTTCAATATCAGATAGCAATCACATAAACAATAAAGTAAAATGTTGATAGAACATGCCAATGGATCGACAGAAGATAAGCCAGAAATATATAAGTGTGTTGGTGTGTTACGGCAGTCAACAGGATGATTCAACCATCAAAGTCTCAATATGGTTAGCCAACCATCACTATCAAACAACCCTCTAGGACAGCCAAATGGTAAACTCAAAATTCAACCCAAAACTCAACATTTTCAGTCAACAGTCAACGCAAACAGCAATATCAGCTAGGTCAATGCAGTAAAGTCAAAGTCAACATCTAGCCTCAGGAATAGTGCCAAAAAATGCGGATTAGAAAGATCAAAATTTTGGGAGAGTTTTAGGTCCGTTTGACCTTGCGTTGACCAAAGTCAACATTGGTCAAAGCTACTGCAGAAACCCTAGGTTGAAAACAGAAAAGAGCTGCTGCTGAAATATCCCATGTGTGGAGAGAAGAGCCTCCAAGGTCATCGAACCAATCATATGAGAGAGAAATGTGTGAGGATGAGATGAGTGAAAATATCCTCCAATGTTGATCAATATATATCCATCAATGAGGATGTGTGACAGAACTATTGGGGCACAAAACCTTAAGGTCGAACTGCACATATCTTGAATAAATTCAAAATAAATGTTTTTCTCATCGGATCAAGATGATCTTTAGATCGATCTTGCACCTCTGCGAAAAAGGAATCCAATAAAAATATTGGTATCTTCATTTGAGCATCACAACATGGATTTTGGACATGGTTGTCCAAAATTAACACTCCCTCTCAACTAGAGAGAACTCCATCCACCTGTGCAATCCAAACATCATGCTTCATCCTACCGTAACTTGCTTAGTTGTTCAGTCACAAAGACATCATTCCTTGTTGACAGATTCAACCCAGAGGTCTGAAACCTCTATAAGACTCACAAAGAGTCTCATACCAACCCGAAGTTGGTTTACCGAACCCGAACTCAATTGGAGGTCCAAAACCTCATTATACTTGATCCTAGATCAAGTGGTTGGACCGTGCCATCTTAGATAGCGAGTAAGGCAATCTATGATGTGTCCATTAGTCTTTGCTACTAGTCTCTAACTTTTTCCACCTCACTAGCCAAATGAGAAGTACTTCCCATGAGCCTTGAACTCAATGGGTAGGATGCATACGGGGCACAGATAATGAGAGGTGAACCAACTCAATCATCACAACGGTGGGGAAAAATCACACTAACAAGGTTTGGAAAGCCTAGCCCTGTGGTTTATTATAGCCCCAAGAAGCTATCCCCAAAGCCCCCCAGAGCTCCCAGAGCTCATCGTCCAATAGGACCCTCAACATAGGGTCATTCCACGATACCAAGACTCTCACGGAAGGTTAGGAACTTGACCTTCCCCAAAGGCTTTGTGAGAATATCCACGACCTACTCATCAGTTCCTATATGATCGAGGCTTACGACGCCTCACTATACCATATCCCAGATAAAGTGGTACTTGATATCAATATGCTTGGATCGATCGTGGAACACGGGATTCTTGGATAACCGAATCCCACTCTGGTTATCACAGAGTATCACGGTGGTATCTAGCACATGCCTGAACAACTCACTGAAAAGCTTTCGAAACCAAACTTCTTCACAACAGGCCATACTCACTACAATGTATTCAGCCTCCGTGGTGATCAAAGCCACCGACTTCTGCTTCCTTCTCATCCATGATATTGAAGCAGATCCAAGTTTGAAGTAGCATCCCTATGTGATTTTATGATCCACCACACTGCCAGTGCAATCGACATCAGTATATCCAAGGAGTTTCAAGCTCCCAGTAGTGTATCTCAGCCCATGGTTTATTGTTCCCCGAAGATATCTCAACAGATTCTTGGTACCAACCCAGTGAGAGTGATGAGGCTCAACCATATGTTGACTCAAAGTGTTCACCGCAAAACATATGTCTAGACGGGTGTTCATTAAGAACATCAGGGCTCCTACGAGTTGAAGATACTCAGTAGGATTTTCTAACACGGGCCCAACAGCACTGCCACTCAAATTCTTAAAGTTGAGCTCCATCGGTGTCGACACGGACTTACATTTCACCATTCTAAATCTTTCCAGAAGCTTCACAATGTATTTTCCTTGAGAAAGGAAAATCTCGCCAGGTCCCTACCAGACCTCCAGGCCTAGGAAGTAATGAATTAGTCCTAGGTCCTTCATTTATAACTCAGAAATGAGCTCCCTCATGCACTGATGAATGAGAGGGTCAACACCTGTTAGGAAGAGTTCGTACACATACAACACCAGAATGAGAGGCTTCTCTCTATCAACCTTGAAGTAAATGTTTGGATCAATGTTACTACGAGTGAAGCCCAGCTTCATCAGGTAGCTATCTATCCTCTTGTACCAAGCTCAGAGTTCTTACTTCAACCCATAGATGGCTTTCTTCAACCTGTAGACATGGGTGTCACAATCCTGGACTTCGAACCCCAGAGGTTTCTCCACGTACACCTCTTCCTTTATCGCACCATGTAGAAATGTGGTCTTCACATCCATATGATGAAGACTCCATCCTTGAGTAGCAACAAGGGCTATGATAGATCAAATGGTGGTATATCAGGCCACAAGTGAAAATATATCATCATATTCTATGCCTTCTTTTTGAGAGAAGCCTTGGGCAACAAATATTTCCTTGAACTTTTTAGCACTTCCATCAGATCCATGCTTGATCTTGTAGAGCCATTTTGAGGTGAAAACTTCTTTGTCCTATGATCTTGGAATCACATCCCAGACATCACTCTTCATTATGGACTCATATTCTTCGGGCATAACATCCTTCCAGACTTGATGCTTTATGGCTTCCTCAAAAGATCCAGGCTCAGATTGTACAATAGTACTCATAACTGCAAGATACCCTTGGTATCTATTTGGCTTTTTGCTTTAACAGAATGTCCCCCTTAGGGCCATATTTCCCTCGGCATCCTCGAGAGTGTCCCTGAGCCATGATGGTCTCTTCCCCAGTGAAGGAGGTGGATCAATCGGGTACATTGGTCCTTTAGCATTAGGCATCATCTCATCCTTTGGTTCTTCTTGATTTCCAAGCCTTGCTTAGTGATCTTCCTCATATCTTGGAAGATTGACTACTTTCCTCAGGGAAGCATCTTCGTCAAAGGTGACATCGTGGCATATCTCCACTTCCCTTTGACCAGGCACATAGAATCTATAGGCCTTCGAAGTTTTGTTGTAGTCCACAAACATTCCCTTCTTCTCGGAAGCATCTAGCTTGATCCTCTTCTCCTCCGGCACATGAAAATAAACAGGACATCCAAAAACTCTAAAATGTGAGACGAAAGGTTTCTTACCAGTGAAAACCTCTTCAAGAGTTTTGGAGTCCAGAGCGGAATGTGGGCATCGGTTTTGTATGTACACAATAATGTTTGCAGCTTCTCCCCACAGAAACTTCGGTAGACCCTAGTCACATAGCATGGCATAGGCAGCTTCCACAATGGTTCTGTTATTTCGTTTAGCAACACCAATATGCTCAGGAGTATAGATAGTTATGGTCTCCCTCTTGATGCCAACTTCTCTGCAAAATTTCTTGAACTCATTCGTCTCATATTCAGTGCCATTATCAGTCCTTAATATCTTGATTTTCTTCCCTGTGATATTTTCCACCAAGGCTTTGAAGGTACGGAACCACATGAAAGCCTCATCCTTCTTCTTCAATAAGTATATCCAGGTTTTGCGAGATAAGTCATCTATGAATGTCATATAATAAGAACATCCTCCAAAGGATGTCACGGGCATCATCCCATACAAATCAGAATGTATCAATTGCAAGACATCATATGTCTTTGTGACACTCGAGGGGAAAGGTCCCCTTGTATGCTTTCCTTTGGCACAACCCTGACATACACCTTCATGATTATTTGAGAACTCGGGCATCCCCATCACCACCTTCCTTGCTTCGGGAAGGGCCTTGTAGTGAAGGTGTCCAAAACTCCAGTGCCATAGTTCAATTTGTCGGATAGTATCACATGTCATTGCTCCCAATGGACTTCCTCCAACATGGTAGAGTGTATCAACTCTAAACCCAATCGTGATAGCTTCCTTGAAGATCTTCTTCCAGATATGCACCTTCCCATCAATCAATGCCACATTGTGTTAGGTCCCTATATTACTAGTATAGTCCCTTATTGTTGTTAGTGTAACCCCCTTATTATTATTTTTATACCCTTGTAACCCCCATATCATTATTATTGTGCCCTTAAATTATTATTGTTAGGTCGGCTAGGATTACATTGTGGCCCCATGGACTCCTATATATAAAAAGGAGGTTTTGTAATTTGAATCATCCAAGAATTGTTCATTCATTTCATGTATTGGAGGTTACCCCCTCGAAGTGGCTTATTTCTAAGGTGTTGATATCTCTTTTCTTCTCTTTTTTTGGAGCTGGTTTCACAACATTTGGTATCAGAGCTTTGAGATTCTAGGGTTTCGCTGCTCCAAACAGGTCATTGTGGCATTTTCTCTATAACGTTTTTTATACGAAGGTTCAGTGTCTGAAATTTTTAGAGTGCAAAGCCAAAATCCTGAGGAACATTGTCGCAAAATTTTAGAGCTTGGTTAGCAATATCTTCAGAGATATGATCTGTGCAAGTTAGGTCATTTTGCAGGCTCCTGAATTTAACCTAAATAGGTCATCGTGGTATTTTCGTAATAAAGTTTTTTCTACGAAGGTTCAGAAGCTTAAATTTTTAGAGTGCGAAGCCGCAATCCTGTGGAAAATTGTCGAAAAATTTTAGATATTGGTTCACAATATTTTTGGAGATATGATCTATGGAAATTAGGGCTTTTTGAGGCTTCCGAATTTCATCTCAAAGAGGTGATCATGGGAAAATATTCATAGCTCTCTCTCTGAGCATCGGATTGGAATGTTGTAAAAATTGGCTACAAGTACACAGATTGTAGTTTTTTGTCTATCAATTTCAGATCCAAAGGAGGAAACAGTCACACGTGGCAAGTCGTACAATTTCTCTCTACTGAACCAGTCCAAAATTGGGTAAGTGTGGGAGATTCGACATAACTTTGCCTTGAAGAATCCAAATCAGATAAGACCTATGGCATTTGAAAGAAGCTTTAGAGGGATACTACAGGGCTTAATTTCATATATTTAGGAGCTCAATTATAGAGATAATTCAATTTCAGTATCGAGCTCCTCAAAAGAAAGTAAAATGTGTGTATTTTTTTTCCGAATTGCATAAGTCTTGTTTGAAAAATCAAGTTGAATTGATTCCAAGGGCATATTGTAAAATATATATCAGTATTGGATTCTAAAATGGCCTCTCAAAATAATTCAACACCCATTAAGCCTTTATAAATCTCTACTATGAATCATGACGACGAAGAATGGCAACATGACATATCAAAATTACAAGAGCAAGTGCAACAATTTTTTCTCTCGCAAAGAAAAACAAAAAATGACATGGAAGTTTTGAAGAAAGGTGTGGAAACTAATATGGATGGTTTGAAGAAAGGCGTGGATGGTTTGAAGAATACATGGAATCTAAGATAGATGGCATGGAAGCTGGCATGGAATCTAAGATGGATGACATGGAAGCTAAGATCGATGAGAAAATGGAAAACATGAAGAATGATCTAAAAGAAAACATGGAAGGTTTGACAAAGTTGATACAAGAAATGTTTCCTTATGGTGAAAATATAGTAGAGGAAACTCATGATGAGAACAAAATAAATGTTAATTGTGATTTCATAAAATCTAATGTTGGCGGGAAGAACCACAATATTCCAAAAATGGATATGAGGAAGTTTGATGGAAAGGATCCTGTAACATGGATACTACAGATGGAGCAATATTTTGATCTCCATAATGTGCAAAACACACAAAAGGTACGAATTGCAACTTTACATTTAGAACAAAATACATTTGTATGGTATTGATGGCTTTTCTCCCGTAAAAAAATTGTCACTTGGTCAATTTTTATGGAGGAAATGATAGCACATTATGAGGATACAAAGAGCAACACCTTCTTTAGTCAATTGATAAATCTCAAACAAAAGGGTTTAATGGGAGAGCACATTGAGGACTTCCAAAAATTTAATATAAGGGTAACTGATATTCCAGAGGAACACAGGATTGATCTCTTCATAGGTACTTTAAAGGATAACATCCAACAGGAAGTTCTCATTTTGGAACTTGATTCATTGGAGAAGGCATTCAGGTTGGCAAGAAAAATTGAATGTAAAATTATGGCGATAGGGAAGCCTACCACTAACTTCTATAAAGATGGAAGTGTTTCTACTCATAGATTTCCACAACCTACAAGGTTGACACCACAAAAATTGGAAGAAAAAAGAGAAAAAGGGCTTTGCTACAGTTGTGATAGCAAATACACTAAAGGTCATAAGTGTGCTGAGAAGAAATTATTTTACATAGATTGTGAAGAGGAAGAATAAAATGAACAAGAAGAGGATATACACCAGGAACCAACCCAAGAAGAGGAAGAAATGAGTCCGACCATATCGTGTAATGCATTGGCAATAATTACCACTCCTCCAACTTTCAAGATAGAAGGACATATCAAGAAGAAAAAGGTAATAGTGTTGATTGATTCAGGTAGTACCCATAATTTTATTCATTGTAAGGTAGCCAAGGAATTGAATTGTTTCCTATACCCAGCACCAGAATGTCAAGTGATGGTTGCAAATGGAGGAACTATAAATTGCTCTTGAAAATGCCATAATATCAAGCTAACCATGGGGGAATATGTATTGAATAGTCCAATGCTTTCCATTCCTATGGGAGGTGTTGATTTTGTACTAGGAGTACAATGGTTACAATCTTTGGGGACGGTAGCTTTTAATTTTCAAGAACTTTTCTTGAAATTTTTTTCAGAAGGAAAGGAAGTCGAATTACGGGGTATTGAAGGGAAGCCGGGAAGGATAATAAGCTCTAATTTCATGAAAAAGCTTCTAAAGAAAGAACAACGAGGCGTAATTGCACAATTATGCTCACTAGAAGTTCCGACATCAAAATCATCTACTTCTGCAGATCTCCAACAAGTCTTGGACAATCATTCCAAGTTTTTTAACTCCCAAAGGACTCCCACCTATTCGTGATCATGATCATGCTATTCATTTGATTCCAGGAAGTGTTCCTCCAAACATCAGGCCTTATAGATATCCTTACTTCCAAAAGAGAGAAATTGAATGTATGATTGCAGAAATGTTACAGGCGGGTATAATTCAACCTAGTCAAAGTTCTTTCTCTGCTCCTGTAGTATTGGTACACAAGAAGGATGGATCATGGCGAATGTGTCCGGATTATAGGGAGCTCAATAAGCTCACCATTAAAGATAAATTTCCCATTCCTGTGATTGATGAATTAGTGGATGAATTACATGGAGCAATTTATTTTACCAAGTTGGATCTTCGTTCAGGATATCATCAAATTAGAATGAAGACTGAAGATATTCCAAAAACAACATTTCGAACTCATGAGGGTCATTATGAATTTTTGGTCATGCCTTTTTGCCTTACCAATGCACCTTCTACATTTCAAGGGTTGATGAATTCCATTTCAAACCCTTCCTTAGAAAATTTGTGCTAGTATTTTTTGATGATATACTAATCTACAGTAGGTCTTGGAAGGATAATGTTGAACATGTTGACAGGGTGCTCAAACTATTGCAGGAGAAACAATTATATGCAAAAAAATCCAAATGTTTCTTTGGAGTACAAGAGGTGGAATATCTGGGTCATATTGTATCTCACGAGGGTGTTAAAGTAGACCCTAACAAAATTAAAGCCATTAAGGAATGGAAAGTCCCCACAACCATAAAGCGGTTGCGAGGATTTCTCGGGTTAACAGGGTATTATCGCAAGTTTGTTAAGAATTATGGGAGAATAGCAGCACCTCTAACAACATTATTGAAGAAAGATGCATTTTCATGGACTCCTGAAGCAACTAAGGCCTTTGAATATCTTAAAGAGGAAATGTGCCTAGCACCGGTCTTAGCTACGCCAGACTTCACAAAAACCTTTATTGTGGAATGTGATGCCTCAGGAAATGGAATTGGTGTTGTTTTAATGCAGGAAGGAAGACCCATTGCTTTTGAAAGTCGTCCAATCAAAGGAAAGTATTTACAGAAACCTATTTAAGAGAAGGAAATGTTAGCAATACTGCATGCACTAAAGAAATGGTGAACTTACCTAATGGGAAGACACTTCAAGGTAAAAACTGATCATGATAGTCTTAAGCACTTTTTGGAACAAAGACTATCTTCAGAAGAGCAGCAAAAATGGGTCACAAAGATGTTGGGTTATGACTTTGAAATAATCTACAAAAAAGGAAAGCTTAATGTTGTTGCAGATGCACTCTCAAGAAAGAATGAAGAGGTGGAAGCATTGCTTTGTGCCATTTCTATTATCCAACCAGATTGGATAACAGAAGCAAGAGATGAATGGAAGAAGGATGAAGAAGTGTGGACACTCATTCAAAAGTTGCAGCAAGATCCTAGTACATCTGATACATTTAGTTGGAAAAATGATTCCTTATGGTACAAATATTGCTTATATCTTTGTAAGAATTCCCAACTAAAAAAAATATTCTTTTGGAATTGCACACTTCTCCTTTAGGAGGACACTCAAGATTTTTAAAAACTTACCACAGGGTGAAGAAAGAATTTTTTTGGGATGGCCTTAAATCTGATATTCAAAAGTTTGTGGCGGAATGATTGGTTTGCCAGCAGAATAAAGTGGAAACAATTAAGACCCCGGGACTTCTACAACCTTTATCCATTCCAAGTCAACGTTGGGAGGAGATTTCAATGGATTTTATCACAGGTTTACCTAAGTCCGAAGGAAAGAGTGTCATCATGGTGTTAGTTGATAGACTTACCAAGTATGCACACTTTTGTGCATTATCTCATCCATTTAAAGCAAGTACAGTTGCTACTACATTTATGGACACAATTCAAAAGATACATGGAAACCCAAGGGTTATTGTGAGCGACAGAGATCCCATTTTTACTGGAAATTTTTGGACGGAGTTATTTTTTTGTTTGGGTACTCAATTAGCTCATAGCTCATCTTATCATCCTCAATCTGATGGTCAAACTGAGATATTAAATAAATGTTTGGAAGGATATCTTCGTTGTTTTGTATCTGATAAAAAAACACAATGGGTCAAGTGGTTACCTCTCACTGAATGATGGTATAACACTTCCTTCCATACTGCAGCAAAAATGACCCCATTTATGGCACTTTATGGATATCATCCACCATCCATCACATCATCTTTAAGAAAAAATTCGAAGGTTCAAGCAGTGGAAGATCACATCGAGCATCAGCAAGAAGTTCTCCAACTCTTAAAGGATAACCTGAATTTGGCACAAAATCGAATGAAACAACAGGCAGATCAACATCGCGGCGAGAGAAGTTTTGATGTAGGAGATTGGGTATTTTTACGGCTACAACCATACAAACAAATGTCCCTCAAGCAAGCTAAGAAGGATAATAAATTATAGCCAAAGTACTATGGTCCTTACAAGGTGTTGCAAAAGATTGGTACTATGGCATACAAATTGGAGCTTCCTGCTTCTTCGCGAGTACATCCAGTTTTCCATGTTTCATGCTTAAAGAAGGTTATAGGTGAAAATCTTCCAGTTCAAACAATATTGCCAGAACTTGATGAGGAAGGAAAAATCATATTGGAACCTGAAGAGGTCATGGAAACAAGAACTCGACAACTACGGAATCGATCAATTTCAGAGTATCTCATCAAGTGGAAGAACTTACCCACTGAAGATTCTACATGGGAGGATGAGAATTTTATACAGAAGCACCCAGAGCTACTCAAGCATTGAGGATAACACTTTTTTGAAGGAGAGGGGCATGTTAGGTCCCTATATTACTAGTATAGTCCCTTATTGTTGTTAGTGTAACCCCCTTATTATTATTATTGTACCCTTATAACCCCCATATTGTTATTATTGTGCCCTTAAATTATTATTGTTAGGTCATCTAGGATTACATTGTGGCCCCACTAGGATTACATTATGGCCCCATGGACTCCTATATATAGAAAGGAGGTTTTGTAATTTGAATCATCCAAGAATTTTTCATTCATGTAATGTATTGGAGGTTTCCCACTCGAAGTGGCTTATTTATAAGGCATTGATATCTCTTTTCTTCTCTTTTTTTCGAGCTGGTTTCACAACACATTGAAACCTTTGTCTTCCATATCCGATATAGACACAAGGTTCTTCTTCAAATCAGGTACATAGAGTACATCCTATAAGCAGAGGACTTGACCTTGAGACAAGTGGAGGGTCACAACCCCTATCCCTTTCATGAGATATGTGGCATTATCTCCAAGGATAATTTCTAGATTAGTATCCTTCTCAACCATATCAAAAAGTGCTTCCTTGAACCCAGTGATTCCTTGAGGAACCACTATATATCAACCATACATCCATAGTGTCGGGTGGAGATGCAGCAGAGAGGGCAGATACAAGAATGAATTCATTTCATTTATCAACAACATTTGATTCCTCATACCTAGAATTTCTCGACCTTTTGAAAGGTTGACCATTTATGCTCGAGGGAGCCTTCCTCTTCCCCTTGAACCTATTGTTCCTTTTATTTCCATTCCTCCGGTTGTTGTTGTCATCATCATCGGGAGAATCCTTCTTGAAAGGGAATTCTCTAGCATAGTGACCTCACTTGTGACAAGTGTAACACTTTCCTTTTTTTCCTTGGGCCCTTGCTCTTCCTTTGTTCCTTGGACCACCAAAGTTATTCTTTCTAGAATGAGCAACGAAGGCAACATTTCCTTCATTTTCATATTCCTTCATCCTTGTCTCTTCTTGTATGCATATGGATAGTACTACATCAAAGTCAGGTATGACATTGTTATTGAGAATGGTAGTGTTGAATACATGCCATTCAAATGAGAGAACTCCAAGTGCGGTGAGTACCATCTCTCGATCATCTATTGTTTCCCCAATATCCAGCAGATTATTCCTGATCTCAGCCAGCTTTAGAAAATATGATTGAACAGACTCATCCATTCCTTTCTTCAGATTCTTCAACTGATTCTTTGAAGAATAGGACTTGATTCACATTGTTTGCCTTGAACATGTGGACCAAATTATCATACATCTCCTTGGATGTGCCCAGCTCAGAGATGTAGGCAACCCGACTCTTATGAATTGAGTCCCTGATCATCAGCTTTGCTTTGATTTCCCCCTTCTTATACTTTGATTTGGCAGCAGCAGTTGCAGTGAATGGAGGCTCTTGGATTTTACCCTACACATATTCCATGACATCTTGGTCTTCCAAGTTAAGATCCAATGTCATCTTCCAAGCATGGAATTCATCCTTCCCAATTATTTCGTCATCAGCCTTAAAGCCATTGTAGTTTGAGGAACCCATCCTCTTCTTCGGTGATTGCTAAAAACTAGGGCTTTATCTTCACTTCAGCTTCGATGCCATGTAAATTTTCATAGATTTTATATGCTTGATGCAACTTTAATTTTTCTTCAATATCAGATAGCAATCACATAAAAAATAAAGTAAAATGTTGATAGAACATACCAGTGGATTGACAAAAGACAAGCCAGAAGTATATAAGTGTGTTGGTGTGCTACGACGATCAACAAGATGCTTCAACCAACAAGTTCTCAATATGGTCAGTCAACCAGCAATGTCACACAACCCTCTAGGACAGCGAAACAGTCATCTCAAAAGTAAACGTTGTTAGTCAATACTCAACGCAAACAACAGCAACAGCTAGGTCAACACAACAAAGTCAAATTCAATGTCTAGCCTTGGGAATAATGCCAAAAAATGTGGATTAGAAAGATCAAAATTTTGGAAGAGTTTCATGTCTGTTTTACCTTGCATTGACCAAAGTCAACGCTAGTCAAATGCTGCAGAAACCCTAGGCCGAAAACATAAAATAGCTTCTACTGAAATATCCCACGTGTGGAGAGAAGAGCCTCCAAGGTCATCGAACCAATCATATGAGGAGACAGAAATGTGTGAGGATGAGATGAATGAAAATGTCCTCCAACGTTGACCAATATATATCCATCTATGAGGGTGTGTGATACAACTGCCGGGGCACAAAACCTTAAGGCCAGCCTGCACATATCTTGAATAAACTCAAAATAAATATTCTGCTCATCGGATCAAGATGATATTTAGATCGATCTTGCACCTCTCCGAAACAGGAATCCAATAAAAATATTGGTATCTTCATCTCAGCATCACAACATGGATTTTGGACCTAGTTGTCCAAAATTAACATCTTTATATGTGTTCAGCTCAGAAATGTAAGCAACCAAGTGCTTATGAGTAGAATCCCGGATAATCATCTTTGCTTTGATTTCCCCTTTTCTATACTTCATCTTCATGGCAACAACATCATTTGATGGAGGCTCTTGAATATTCCCTTGCACATAGTCCATGGCATCTTCATATTCTAGTACCAAATCCAAGGACATCTTCCATGCATGATAATCAGACTTATCAGTCAATTTATCATCAACCTTGAAACTTTGTAGGTTGAGAAGGCCATTTGTCCTTGATGGGATTTCTTCCTTCAGAGATTTATTCTAACACTAGCTTGGACTTTGTCTTCACCTCAGCTCTGACACCATGTTAAATTTAGATAACCATAGTGTTATATGCTTGATGCAATTTTACTTCAATCTTTCTTAGGCCCGATAAAAAATAGCAATCACATAAACATGAAAGTAAAATGCTGATAGAACACAATAATAGATCAACAGAAGACAAACCAATAATATAGATTAGATTTACAATTCCTTTTGTCCAAAAAAGATATGAGATATTGTGCATTACGGAAGTCAACGGGATGATTCAGCCAACAAAATCTTTCTCGGTCAGCCAATCCTCCAAGTGTCACACCCACAGCCCTCAAAGATAGCTCATCACAAGTCAACGTTGGTCAACCCAAAGTCAACATAGGAAAGTCAACGCAAGACACCAATAGAAAGTCAACACTGATGATTAGGGCTTCGGTCAAACAACTATGATTTCCTCGATTCTAGTGACCAGCAGTACGACCTCTCAAAATCAAAATTTTGGCAGAGTTTTGAGGTCAAACGACCAAGGGTTGACCACGGTCAACGCTGTAGCAAATAAGCCCTAAACAGATCCATAGAAAAACAACAACTTCAACTCCACACGCGTGAGGGGAAAAAAGGCCTCCAAAGGCTATTGAACCAATCAGATCACAATGATATAATGTGTGATGAGTTGATGAGAAAATTACCTCCAAGTCTCTCCAATTTATATCCATTAGTGAAGGTGTGTGACACATCTATTAGGCATGTGAGCCTACATTACAAATCTGGTCGACCTTACACATTTATGGAAAATAAATTTAAAATATATGTTTTTCTCATCCAAACAAGATGATCTTTAGATCAATCTTGCACCTCTCCGAAAGAGGAATCCAAAAAAAATATGGGCATCATCATATGAGCAGTGCAACATGGAGTTTAGACGTAGTTGCCCAAAATTAACAAAATACAATAGGAAGATCAACAACAAAAGCTGTCGGAGTTAGTGGAAGGTTGTTTGGGAATAATGAAGGATGTCCTTGAAGAATTCAAAGCTCTATTTCATTGTGCCAAAATAAACAAGGACGACATCATGGTTACTGCCAATTTTTTAGCCCCAAGATCCCCGCAGAAATCAAAGAATGTATGATCGGATTTGGTGAGCTCTTCCATCATCTTGTGCAAGTAAAATCAAAGGATAAAAGTAGAAAATGAAAAATATACTTTAAAATCATGCATTATTTATATTGACACATTTTTTTGAATTTTTTCATACACTGAATTGGGTTTTTATAGAAAAGAAGCTATCTCCCCTCACCCTCTTTTTCAGGTTCTTCACAACCAATAAATAAGGTTAGGCCCTTATCGACTTACCTACCTACCTACCTACCTACCTTATTGGGTTTATAACTAGCATTTTCCCCTAAAGGTGCAAAGATACACCGAAAGTAGTTCATCTCGTCAAGATTTGGGAAGATTTGTCTTTCATTGTTGTGCTTGAAGTAGCAATTTTGTCTTGTGGTTATGCATACAACATCCTGAATGAATTATCACCAAAATTTCCATAATGTTAAATTTCCTATTTAGAAGGTTAAAATAATTTATTAATGCTATATTGTATTTGTAATAGGTTGCGAAAGCTATATTGTAGTTGTAATAGGCTATCAAAGTTATGCAGATAGAAAACGAAGAGCTTGGTATCGATTTTTATGGTGGAAAACAACTATTTGTAAAATTGTCAACATTCTACTAGAAAATCAACTCGACTTTGCAGGTTCTCTTGGTATTTCAATGCCAATTTTTAATTTTCTATATTGTATTTCTCTAGTGACAATAGCATGCTTGAGTTGCTGCATAATGGAATTATTCTACATTTGTGTTATTTGAAAATGTTTGAAGCAATTAAATATTTAAAATATCGCAAGCATTTCAAGATTGGAAAAAAAAAAGGGAATTATTTTGAATTTGTGTTATTTGAAAATGTTTCGAAGCAATTAAATATTTAAAATATTGGCAAGCATTTTAAGAATAGAAAAAAAAAAAATTATGTTAAGGAACAATTTTAATGAAACCCCTTCATATAACCGGTTTACTTTACTTGTTAATAGTATTTGGTTGGTTGGTAAAGTAGGGTCATTATTAGTTTTTTTTCCTAACATAAAAATAATCTTTTTATATATATATTTTCTTGTAAATAATGTTGAGATTCAACAAGATGACGAGCTTAGTGAAAAGATTCGCCCTCACTAAGTGGGCCCGCAGGCTATTTTTGGCGCAAAGTCTATTTTTAGACTATGTCTATTTTTAGACATGTCGATCATATTCTATGAGTTGCAGGATGCTATTTGTGGATGGTTGGTCAAGTTCGAAAAATAGATGGACTTCTATTTTTAGACATATTGAGCCGAATCTATTTTTAGATTGCCAGTCTAAAAATAGATATGTCAAATATTATTAGCTCTTAATAATATTTGGACTCTAAACATTATCTTGTTCTCTTGGAGCACTTAAGTTAAGTGCACAGATGTGGCATAGCAGCTGACAGAAGGAATTACACTATTCCTGAGGATTTACTGGAGCTAATGCAGTTAGAACTCATGTGATGGCAATTTCAGTGGAGACCAGTGGAGAGGTAGGTGAAAGAGAAAGTGTCACTATCAGTTGTGACTATAGTGATGTATTGATTGCATCCAACACTCAATGGATATGTCAATGAGGATTGTGTGAGCAAGGCTGGAGAAATTCAAGTTCATTCAAATCCATCTTCAGCAGGGATTGCGTATTAGAGGTAGGCTAGCAAGTGGCAAAGATCGGTGCATGGATTTGCAAGATCGGGACTGATTAGTGTGTAGCGATTGTATTGTACTGAGAGCTTGACATGTTTAGCTTTGTATGAGTATTTTTACATGATCTCTATGACATATATTATATACAGATATTTGGGGTTTTCAGCTTTATGATTTCCCGTAAAACAACTGTGTTAATGTGTGTGAATTTTTATGGTTTCATGTGTGCATTGCAATTGATTTAATTTCCGCATGTGATGTTCAATGGTGGAATATATTTTGTATTTTGCATGAAGTTAAAATAGTGTGTGATCAGGAGAATCTTGGATAGATAACATATTACTTATATAATTTCTGCATGGTATCAGAGTGATATTGATTAGATCAGATTGCAATTATTGAAGCGGTTGATTTTTTTGCTGGTGGAATTCAAATTTGCTGTAGTGTTTTCTTGGTGTCGAAGTTGAGCATTTATTGAAATGTATTTCAACGGATTACGATTGGAGTATGCCCTTGAGGGCAGCTCGAATTATATTTCATGGAAGGACAGGATGGAGGTGGTTATGGATGACAATGGGTTGAAGGAGTTCATAGATGTTGAAGTTCCAAAACCTGCTTCTAGCGATGCAAACGCACTTGACGCATGGAAAAAGAAGACAACAAAATGTCGAAGGATTATGTTGGAAGGTGTGAAGGATCACATAGTGTCCAGCCTTCACGGTAAAGCTTCTCCATTCTTGATGTGGAAAGCTTTGACAGACTTGTTCCAAAGCAGAAGCGACCAGAGGAAGTTGGCGCTTAAAGACAAACTCAGGAAAATAAAAATGGAGAAAGGCGACAGCATACCCAAGTACCTCGCAAAGTTTTTCTAGTGTAGGGATAAGCTGAGAAGTGTGGGGGTTACTTTTGATGAAGAAGACTTGGTGAGCTTGGCTCTCCTTGGGCTTCGAAGAGTTGGCATAGTTACGAAGACTCTGTCAATGGTCGGGAGAAACTACCAAGACGGGAGTGACTTTGGTCAGATTTTGTGTAGGAGGAGATAAGGCAGGGTACTAGGGATGGATCTTCATCGAAGAATGAAGATAAAGAAAATTGCGCTTTTTCTACCAAATCAAGGAAAGGGAAGGGAAAGAAAAATCCTTCTCAATCCGGTGTGAAAGGCAAGAAGCAAGACTTTTCCAAGGTGAAGTGCTTTCACTATCACCAACATGGACATTACGCCACTAATTGTCCACAGAAGAAGAAAAATAAGCAGGCTGCTGGATCTGCAGCTGGAGAGGCCTTAGCCTCGTAGTTTGAGCTAGATTTTTCACTGATCACATGTTTGGTTTCAAGTGTGATGGGATCAGTGTGGTTTCTTGACAGTGGTGCATCTTTCCATATGACCAGAGACAAAAATTTGTTTACTGATCTAGATGAGAAGGATCTTTGAGTGCACATCGAGATGGGAAATGATGGTAGATACAGTGTGACTGGTATCGGGACCATTTCCTTTGAGAGGGAGTCTGGAAAACCTTTTATCTTGAAGGATTTCATGCATGTTCCAAGATTGAAGAAGAATCTGATCTCTATGGCGATTTTGGAAGACAAGGGTTATGATGTTGTTTTTAGCAAGGGAAAGGCCTTCCTGCGTAGTAAGACAACTGGTGAAACCCGGAGGATAGGGGTTCGAGTTAAGAACCTTTATCAATTGCAGGTATATGGCTGCGCAGAAATGGCAGGCAAAGCAGAAGGAGTGGTGAGCTGGGATGAGGGCGAATTGTGGCACAGGAGATTGGGCCATCTTCACCATGGTGCTTTGAAAATTTTGCAGCAGATTTCTACCAGGCTTCCCAAGGGTACACTTGCGTAGTCAGATCAGTGCAAGGGATGTACTTTGTGAAAATTTGTAAAGACCACCTTTCATGAGAAGGATAGTCGTGTCGCGACGATCCTTGAGAGAATTCACACAGACGTGTGTGGACCTTTCTCAGTAGCTTCAACAGCAAAGCACATGTATTATGTGATATTTGTTGATGACTTTTCTCGTAAGTGATGGATCTTCTTCATGCAGAAGAAGAGCGATACATACTCAAAGTTCTGTGAGTTCAAGGCGCTGGTTGAGAAAGAGTCAGGGAAGCAGGTGAAAGCTCTTAGGAGCAATAATGGTGGTGAATTCATCTCTGGTGAATTCAGATACTTTTGCAGCGTAGAAGGAATTCAAAGAGAGCTCATAGTGCCTCATAACCCACAGCAGAATGGGGTCGTGGAGAGAAAGAAAAGAACGATCATGGGTGCTACACGGGCGATGTTGTATGATCAGGGCCTTCCCATACACTTTTGGGTTGAAGCATGCAACACTGCGGTTTATGTGCAAAATCGTTGTCCTCATAGAGTACTTGGCATGAGTACACCCGAAGAGGCATTTTCTGGTAAGAAGCCTGATATTTCTCATTTGAGGATTTTTGGCTCACGTGTTTACATTCATGTGATGAAGGATGCCAAGAAGAAGCTGGAGCTGACTGCAGAGATTGGGATATTTTTGGGGTACACAGAAACACCCCAGAATTATAGTGTGTATTTGCTAGACAGTTGGAAGACTGTTGTGCGACGGGATATCAAATTTCAGGAGGAGAAAGCCATGAAGTTGTCGCTTGAGAGGGAGCTACACTTGCATGCAGATGAGGAGCTACTAGTTCCTAAAGATGAGTCTCAGGATGTGGATCAGCCACAAGAGGAGGTTCATGGAGTGGAAGAAACCACTCATGCAGCGCCAACCATCAGAGGGTGGAAGCGCACTACAGAAGTTGAGAGACTGAATCTTGATGCAGTGTAGAATGTAGGAGCACCTACATCACAACGCAGACAGGGGTGAAAATGTGAAGTTGGGAAACACTTTTTGCCCTTTTTTGACGTTGAAAATTGTAATTTTCTATGTTTTTCAACTTCAACTCCACTAAACTCATATTTTTATCGCAAATTATGCTTTGACATAAAAACAAGAATTGTAGAGAATTGTCTTACCTCCATACCGATATTTTTTAAAAAAAAAATATTGACATATAGAGGGGTAAATTTGTTGTTTACTAACTGCATATACTTGAAATTTTCAGGCAAACATAAATAGTCACTTTATTATCCTTTACTTTTTTAGGGAAGGTTATTCATTTTTTGGAAAAAAACCATAGCATCATAATCTGCATATATTGCACTAGTGCACAGACTATTTTTTGGTAATTTTCGGATCAAATCACTATTTTTTATTATTTTTTGAAATGGACGAAGACAAAAAAACAGTGATGTTTCAGTACATTTTATTATCCTTTGATTTTATTTTCAATGTGATCGTCAATAAGAAAAATGAGAGTACCCTTTTGAAGTAGACAGGGAGAGGAAGTGCACTATGATTTTTTAAATTTTTTGGTGTCCTCGTTTGAAAGTTATTGAATTTTCATTCAGTGCAATTTTTCGAACAATGAAATTCCATAGTGACATAGTTTAGTAAAAAATTAATAAAAAATTGAATTTTTTAATGAAACTCCATCAATCTCACATCATCAAAAACTAGATTTAGAGACGAATCTAATGGTACTTGGTCCGACATATAACATTTTGTTTTTGTAGGTGTTCTGTCCCTCCAAAGTTGCAGGTTTCTCAAAACTGCAGAGTTTTCTGAGTTTTTTGTTGACCAGAAACTCTCGGCCGAGAAAAACTCTCGGCCGAGAAATTTTTAAAACTCTCGGTCGAGAGTTTTAAACCAATTTATGCGCGGGAAAACTCCCGGGAAAAAGTTTTAAAAACTCTCGGTCGAGAGTTTGTGGCCGAGAGTTTGCACAATAAAACTCTCAGCCGAGAGTTAGAAAAACTCTCAGCCGAGAGTTTTATTGCGCAAACTCTCGGCCGAAAACTCTCGGCCGAGAGTTTTTCTAACTCTCGGCCGAGAGTTTGCGGCCGAGAGTTTTGTGACACAACTCTTGGCCGAGAGTTTTCAAAACTCTCGTCCGAGAAAATACGAAATATTTAAAATCTCTCGGACGAGAGTTTTGAAAACTCTCGGCCGAGAAATTTAGTTGACTTTTTTTCTCGGCCGAGAAATTAAAAAATCCTCCCGAATTCTATCTCATGCCAAAAAGTGTTTCCCAACTTCGCGTTTTCGCCCACAGAGACAGTCACCTGACTGATATACTGGATACATGGCTTTGATGAGAAAGTGTATCGTGACAGAACCATCCTCTTTCGAGGAAGCTGTGGAGGATCTCGCATGGATAGATTCCATGGTGGAAGAGTATGATTCGATTGTCAGAAACAGTGCATGGGAGATTGTCCCAAGGCCGAAAGGGAAATCAGTGGTAGGTTCGAGATGGATCTACAAAGTGAAGCAAGTTGTTGATGGGAGCGTCGAGAAGTACAAGGAAAGATTTGTTGCCTGGGGCTTCTCACAGATCGAGGGGATCGACTATGAAGAAACCTTTGCGCCTGTCACAAGGTATTCTTCCATATGGACCATCCTTGCTCTCTCAGCGTAGATGGGTTGGCACATTCATCAGATGGATGTGAAGACTATGTTCCTCAATGGAGTCATTGAGGAGGAGGTGTACATAGAGCAGCCTGAAGGATTCGAAATATTTAGCAGCAAGTCGCATGTGTGCAGGCTCAAAAGAGCGATGTATGGGCTGAAACAAGCACCTCGTGCTTTGTACACACGGCTAGACAGTTATTTCACCGAACTTGGTTTCGCCAAGAGTGAGGTGGATCCGAACCTATACCAGATTGTGGTGGAGGGTAAGCTGTTGATCATTGTACTTTATGTAGATGATTTGATACTAACGGGTGATGAACTGTTGATACACTCATGCAAGGTAGATCTTGCAAAGGAGTTTGAGATGAAGGACTTGGGCCTGCTTCATTAATTCCTGGGATTGGAAATTTGGTAGCCGAAGGGTGGATTGTTTGTGTCTCAAAGCAAGTATGCTCAGGAGATATTGGAGAAGTTCAACATGCAAGGCTGCAAGCCTATCAACACTCCTCTTCCTGGTGGTTGGAGGAAAGAGGATGCTACATCGGCAGAGGTAGTGGATGCCACTGTTTATCAAGAGTTGGTTGGTTCACTCATGTATCTAGTCAATACACGACCGGACATATTCTATGCCGTTAACCAGCTTTCACAAGCTATGGTTAAGCCTACCAAGCTCTTTTGGAAGGCAGGCAAGCATGTCCTGAGGTATCTTAGGGGCACATCGGGATATGGATTGTGGTACAAACAGTCAAATGAGGTGAAGTTGCATGGATTCACGGATGCAGATTGGGCAGGGAGCCCAATGGACAGAAAGAGCACATCTGGAGGGATTTTCAGTATCGGGTCTACAACAGTTTCTTGGTACAATAGGAAACAGAGATCTGTGGCACTCAGTTCAGCGGAGGCCTAGTACATGGCAACAAGTTTGGCTACATGCAAGGCTATATGGATGAGGAAGATCCTGGTCAGGTTGTTCGGTTCACACTTAGATCCTACTGTGATATATTGTGATAATCAGAGTTTCATTAAGCTCTCGGTTAATCCAATATTTCATGATAGATCTAAACATATTGACATCCGGTACCATCATATCAGAGATTGTGTGTAGCGGAAGATCATGTTGCTTTCTTACATTCCTACGGAGGATCAGGATGTAGATATTCTGACAAAGGCACTCACCAGGAGCAAATTTGAATACCATAGAGACACGATCGGGGTGGCAGATAATCCCTATCTTGTTGAGAGGGAGTGTTGAGATTCAACAAGATGATGAGCTTAGTGAAAATAGTTGCCTACACTAAGTGGGCCCACAAGCTATTTTTGGCGCAAAGTCTATTTTTAGACTATGTCTATTTTTAGACATGTCGATCATAATCTATGAGTTGCAGGATGCTATTTGTGGATGGTTGGTCAAGTTGGAAAAATAGATGGGCTTCTATTTTTAGACATATTGGGCGGAATCTATTTTTAGATTGCCAGTCTAAAAATAGATATGTCAAATATTATTAGCTCTTAATAATATTCGGACTCTAAACATTATCTTATTCTCTTGGAGCACTTCAGTTAAGTGCACAGATGTGGCATAGCAGCTGATAGAAAGAATTACGCTATTCCTGAGGGTTTACTAGAGCTAATGCATGGAGGACTTCAGTTAGAACTCATGTGACAAAGTTTGGTGGAGTTGTAGAAGTAGTTGGTGGAGTTGTGTTCAGTTTAACTCAGTTAGACACAGTTGAGCTAGTTGTATCTAGTCTAACTGATTGATACACTAGTGAGAGTGGAGTGAATTAATTCACTAAATAATAACTCATTAATCAACTGAATAATACATCAGTTAACTACCGTGCATGGCAGTTTCAGTGGAGACCAGTGGAGAGGTAGGTGAAAGAGAAAGTGTCACTATCAGTTGTGACTATAGTGATGTATTGATTGCATCCAACACTCAGTGGAGATGCCAATGAGGATTGCTTGAGCAAGTTTGGAGCAATTCTAGTTCATTCAGAACCATTCTTCAGCAGGGATTACGCAGTAGAGGCAGACTAGCAGGTGGCAAAGATCGGTGCATGGATTTGCAAGATCGGGCTTGATTAGTGTGTAGCGATTGTATTGTACTGAGAGCTTGACATGTTCAGCTTTGTATGAGGATTGTTACATGATATCTATGACATATATTATATACAGATAGTTGGGGTTTTCAGCTTCAGGCTTTCCCGTAAAACAATTGTGTTAATGTGTGTGAATTTTTATGGTTTCATGTGTGCATTGCAATTGATTTAATTTCCGCATGTGATGATCAATGGTGGAATAAATTTTGTATTGTGCATGAAGTTAAAATAGTGTGTGATCAAGAGAATCTTGGACATATAACATATTAGTTATATAATTTCTACAAATAATATTTACGAACATTAACTATTTTGCATAAGGCTTGACTATAAAAATTGGTTTACTTGGTCCAATTATTATTACAGTTAGGATGTGTTTCATGCATAGTTGGATTGAACATTAACTATATTGCATAGGGCTTGACTATAAAAATTGGTTTACTTGGTCCAATTATTATTACAGTTAGGTTGGGGTTCATGCATAGTTGGATTGTATTGACTATATTAAGCTAAATTAAGGGACCAAAACAAAAAAATTCACTTTAAAAGAGATTTGCATGTCAAGAAATTTGATCCGCGTATCCTTTAGTATATTAAAGTTAAGATAGATCTAGATTGGTTATATATATATATAGATGTCTAATTGGAAAAACCACTATAAATGATAGATTGGCTATTTTATCTCAAATTTATTTTATTTGTTTAATGTTAAATAATTTTACCAAATCAAACTGTAGGGCAACAAAAACTCTTCCAATTTAAAATTTTAAAGTGCACCAATTTTTTTTTCAAATTTTAAATTTTAAAATAATATATTATATAAAATTTGTATAAAAAAATTACAAAGATTATATAATAAGTTCAAGTGCGACCAAGTCTGAAATCGATTACTCTTGCAATGTACAATCATGTTTTAATTTAATATTATTTCATCATGTGGCCCGAAATTAATAAAATACAAATAACATTCATTTTGAAATGAAGAATTGCATATGAAACTAATTTAGTGATCCATGGGACTTGCTCCTCCTATTAATATTCAACATATAAACCCTAATATCATATATTTAATAACATAAATAAATTATTATTGATAAAAATGTGGATGTAAATGAAAATGGATGGTGAGATGAAGAATTAGTTACAACACAGTTCTTTATTTCTTAAACTGATCCGTATAAAATTTGAAAAACTCATTCCCAAACACATTGTGAAATACCCATTTATGCTTCATTTCAAATATTACAAATCCAATAAAATTCCATCCTTGAATTTCCATTCAGACTAAATTAGCTACAAAATGGTTCTTTGAATAATCTCTTGGCAAGATCAATGCTTTCATCCCATCCCACGTGCTCTGGTTCCCTTTGAAACCCAATCTAAAATCAGAAAAATCCGTCATTTTTTATTATTTGAACAAATGAAGACTTTTATAACATGGTTACCTAGTCGAAATGTATTTAAAACATAAATATTCAAAAAAGAATCTAAAAAAAACAAGAATTTCTAAACAATCCTTATAAAAAACGGCAGTGTTAATTTTGATAATTTTTTATATGGCTATCCTAGGAACTAATTATAAAAGCCACTCGTAATATGAAACGGTAGTGTAAGGAGAGGTCGGTGCAGTAACTGTGTGCCATTTCAAATCATGGGAACTGAGATTGGCAAGTGGACACTATCGATTCTTCTCTGCGACGCAATCATTCAGGCTTTGCACCCCGCTTCAATTGCTTCTTTATAATTCTGGGGGACTAAACATTGTAAAATTTCACTGTGACTTTATACTTCAAAATTTCAAATTCAAGATTTTCTTTCCTAGTTCTCTAAGCTTTTTAGCTTTTTAAATTATTAAGGTAAAAATCAAACTAAAAAATTTCCATGCTCAAAATTAATTTCCATTTCATGTGCTGTAATTTCCATTTCACGTATTAGTTTCCAATTAGTTTCAAGATGTCTTGCAATTAGTTTCCATTTCTATTAACAATCAAATTAAAAAATTTCTATACTCAAAGTTAGTTTCCATTTCGTGTGCTGCAATTTCCATTTCTCGTACTAGTTTCCAATTAGTTTCAAGCTGGCTTGCAATTAGTTTCCATTTCTAACACTATTCAGATCCAACTATGGACAATATGACAGTTGTTTACTTGAATCAACGACGGGAAATAAAAACGTCGACTATGGTGAGGGTGGAATGATTAAAAAATAAACACCTTTACTTAGAAAAGCTACAAGATTTGGCTTGAATGTTGCTAGCGTTCTTTTTTTTATTTAAAAATTTACAAAATTAAATTATAAAGAAAAAAAAAAGCATATCTTTATTTTTGGGCCTAAAAATACTTGGGTACAAATTATTAAGTGATTTAAAATAAAAATTATTACTACCTTGAAAATATTTCAAAATAAAATAACTTTTTTTTCTTTTACTTAATATATAAAAACCCTTAAAATAAAGAAAGATCATACAAGTATTATTTGGAAAAAATAATATATCCTATTTCCTTGACTCTAAAAAAAATAAAACTTCAGATACAATATTCTTGGCTACTTCATCCTTACTTATACTTAACAAACGAATTAAAATATAAACATAACAACTTTATTTAATGAAACCCCATTACATTTATTGAAAACTAACTATACTTTATTATACTTTACTAATAAGCTAAGAAAATGTTTGATATTATACTTTATAAAAATATAAAAACTATATCATTGGTTGATACCATACTGATAGTATACTTTTATAAAATATAAAGACTGCATCATTTAATAAATTCAAGCAATTCAAGCAGAACTCCATTGGGTTGGTTGTTGGTGTGGTTGTTCAGCATACATTTAAAAGTTGTATAGTTCTTGCATTTTCATCATAACCTTGCAAAATGAAATTAATTGAATATTAATTAAATTTATATTTAAATTTAAATATAAATAGAATTAGTATTCAAATATAAATTATAAATTTTCCATCTGATTAAAATTTTATAATATCATATTTTCTCATAAAAAAATTATATAATATTTATTCAAAGTAATAATATCATATATTCCCAAAAAAATTATAAAATATTTATTCGAAGTAATATAAATGCAAAACAGAAGTCTTTAAAACGAAATTAATAAAACCTCATAAGGAAGATTATATAAAACATAACCTAACTTAAATTTGATTATGAACTTATCATTATGGTCCGTGCATTTAACCCACATGAAAATCTATTTAAAATAAATTAATAATTATTTTTAAAAATACATTTAAGTCAATTGTCAATTATTTCACATATCAAGTCAAATAATAAATCTTTATAAACCTGCTTAAAAAATACACATACCAAGTCAAATGATCAATCTGTGTAAATAGACCAGAAAGCATACAAAAAAAATCTTTGATATCCCAAGTCAAATAATTACTAAATAACACGCCAGAGAGTACCAAGTACTTACATCGTGTACAATGTTTTGCAGAGCCTTCACTTAGTCCTCTGATATTGCCTTTATCTGCACATGGATTAGTCGAAAAGTGTCAGGTCATAGGATCGATACCCATGGAGACAGATTTGTGTTTCAAGGATAACAAGAAGGGCAATAATAAAAATACCTGGTCAATCATGGTCCAAATGACTCCCTCGGTGCAAGCAGGGGTGGTCAGAGATCCCATGTACCTGTAATATTCGCTGCTATCGTATTCACTGTTTTATTCGGATGCACCCGATCCGAGAATTCCATAATTTCCATTTCGTATGCTGCAGTTTCCATTTTACGTTTCCAATTAGTTTCAAGCTGGGTTGCAATTAGTTTCTATTTCTATTAACAATCAAATTAAAAAAATTCTATACTCAAAATTAATTTCCATTTCATGTGCTACAATTTCCATTTCACGTACTAGTTTCCAATTAGTTTCAAGATGGCTTGCAATTAGATTTCTATTAACAATCAAATTAAAAAACTTATGTACTCAAAATTAATTTCCATTTCGTGTGCTGCGATTTCCATTTCACGTACTAGTTTCCAATTAGTTTCAAGTTGGCTTGCAATTAGTTTCCATTTCTAACACTGCACAGATCCAACAGTGGACAATGTGACAGTTGTTTACTTGAATCAACGACATAAAATAAAATTTCCATTTCATGTGCTACAATTTCCATTTCACGTACTAGTTTCCAATTAGTTTCAAGCTAGCTTGCAATTAGTTTTCATTTCTAACGCTACACAGATCCAACAGTGGAAAATGTGACAGTTGTTTACTTGAATCAATGACATGAAATAAAAAGGTCGATTATGGCGAGAGTGAAATGATTTAAAAGTAAACACCTTCGGTGTAATTATCAGAAATGACTTGCCCCATATTTTTCTACAAATATAGTACTTGCATATTCCTACTTAACATTCAAAGGAAGTATGATCTATTTTATTTTATTTTCTCCTAGGTTCGAGAAAGTATTTCGTCCTCTATTGCTTTGGCCTGGAAAGATTCTTCTCTCGAGTCTGAAGATGGAACTTTAGAGCAACAACAAACCAAAATTGTGTTCCGTAGAGGCAATACATTACCAAATACAAAGTTTTTTTACATTGTTTAAGGTATGGGACCTTTACAGTAAACATGTTATATTAAGATGTGAACTAGTTTTGGGCACTTGCACTGATAAGTTCATACATGGTATGGTATTTTAGGCCAAAGAATAAGATGTTTCCATTTTCATACAAAATTATCAAACTTAAAAACTTTGAAGAATATTGCGGACTGGCAATGCAACATAAATAGTGATTTATTTGTAACACTGAAACAATGCAGGGTAACATGAGGTTGTATATTTGTGTACTTTTTTATAAAAAGAGTCATGGTTTTTGAAATTTTATTTTTGCTTATTTTAAATATGTAATACATTGAATCAATTTCATAATACACACATTTATTGAGATTCTTGTCAACTTTTTATTGGAGTTTTCATTCCGACGAATTCCAAATTAAGATTATTTGATGAGTTAAAATTGTGCACTGAGAAAGAATTTCCAATCATTGAATCTCTTTTGTATTTGCAAATTGGTCATTTTCAGACTCCAAAGGGTGAAAAGGCTAAGATGAAAGTAAGAGTACAATTGGATAAGCATGGAATAGTTTCGATTGATTATGAAATTGTAAGTAGTGATGATTTTCACATATGATTTTTATATTTTTTTATAATATGAATTATGTACTTGAGAAAGTGGAAGCTCAAACCTACTAGGATGAGAACATTATTTGTATCTTGCAGATGATTGAGGAAGAAGAAATAGAAGTCCTTGTTTCAAGTGGGACAAACGAAAACAAAGAGACGGTTGCAATGGTGATATATGATGCACAAAACAGTGGTACATCTGCATTTGGTGACAATAATTATGTTAATATGTAGGATGTGAAAAGTGTTGTTGGGCCTGCATCAACTGGAAGTACCACTAGTGTTGAAAATGGGGGTCCTGAGGAAGAGGATAAAGCTACCTAGATCGAGCCTAATGCCAAGGTACATCCTTCTCTAGCTCTCTCCAATATTCTTATAAAAAATATTTGGCTTTAAAAAAAAATGATATGGAGAACCAATATTGACACAGTTATGTCCATGATTAACTAATTGTCTAGCTCCAAGAATGGTAGGATCCATACCTAATCGAAAAATAATACTATCTAAACACATTTCAAGTAATTGCAAGAGGATGCAATCACTGTTAGTATATAATGAAACATAAGTTTTGTTTTTCTTCTGGCCAAACCAAATCATTAACAATCTAGTAATTAATAACTGACAATTTTAGTGTATCATATTCAAGTGTTAGAGACATAACCTAAGTGTTGATTTTTGAAGCCTCATGTTCAATTGGGGATTGCAATAAATGGCTAGGATAGGAAGATAACCTTCATGAGATAATGCAACATAAAATTGTTGAAGTAGGCTTTAAGGACTATTATTTCCCTTGTATAATATTAAAATGTTAGAGACATGGCCTTGTATAAGAAGTGTGACCTAAGTTACTTTACCTTCAGTTTAGCTTAACTGTCACTAAGTGTTGTATTTTAGAATCCCTAATATGGGTTGTTAGTCTGACACTCGTTTCAACCTCTTGAATGACATTATAACAAAATCTTTGGATATACTATCTATTTGGAATCCCATGTTGCATCTACATTTTTAATCCCTGGATTGTAATGCCATGAAGATCACTTCTGTGAAACTTGCTTGAGCTTTTCGATGTTTCTGGAAGTTGTATTTGTGCAACTGTCATTCAACCATCTAACTTCTAGTTTTTTTCTTCTTTTTTTTTACTCCCAATGAAAATCTCACAGGGCCCCTTCTTACTAGAATATCTAGATGGGGAGTAGATCAATCATCAATATCTATTTGGGGACTTAATCAGATTTGTGACTTTGAACAATGGTATCCTTGTTGGCAACATGCCCTGAATGGATGGTTCAAACTATTGAGTAAATCCTCAAGGCTTGCAAACCTTTCATTTGTCCTCCAGATTTTTCAAATTAACAATAATGCATTTTCCAATAACTTATTATTATGTTTTAGTGCGGATACTTTAATCTGCTGCAAGATTTTGGATCTAGTGTTATGTCTAATAATGTTTACTTTCATATGCACGTAAAAACTGTGAAAAGGAAGGTCAAGAAAACAAAGCTACTAATCACTGAGAGTATTTGGGGCCATGCCATGGGAAGATTTGCAAAAGGATACTAATGAAGAATTTCAAATAGCTTTACAAGACCGAATTATGGAAGAAACTAAGGAGAAAAAATGCAATGGAAGCTTATGTTTATGACGTGCACAACAAGGTATATTCAACTTTTTAAAATAAAGCTATTGATTTGTGTTTTTTTTTGACATCCAAGTAAGTGCAAAACTATTAATTTTAAATGTTTAGGTAGGTATTTTTATTGTAGCTATTTTAATCTCACGATATTTGCTGGTTTGAACCATAATTGATAGTTAGGCGCTTTACCTTCAGATTAAGGATTTATTATAGACATTTGATTTTTATTATTTTTTATAATATGATTTTTGTTCATATTCATTAACTAGATGAAATATTTTCAATTTTATTTTGTGGTATCCTTACCCTTGGATGAACCAAAAGCTTTTAGATGTTGTTAGAAAGTTGGATTTTCAATTTTATTTTGTGGTATCAAATTGTTTCCTGCATTTATCTGGATTTTTTTTTTTATCAAGTTTCTCATTTATAGTTATAACATTTCAAATGTTGTAACTGTTTATGAATTGTCGTGAACCATTCAATTATATGTCATTTTATTCAAGCCTTGTTGATGTTGTTCTATGTTTTTTTGAGAGATTTTTGTTTTATGTGAATCTAATTTGACAATACATTGAAGTGAACGGATTCATGTTTTCTTGATTTACAAGTAAATTACTATAAATTTTGAAATTTTGAAATAAATTATGATACACATCTTGATTTTATTATTACATGTCATAAGTTTTGTTTCTTGTTTTGTTATAAATTCAATAAAGTTGTTAGGGTGGAACATTCTTTAAAAAATAAAACAATTTAAGAAATATCACATTGTGCATGGAGAAATACAATGAAATAATTATACTCTGAATGAGTTTAACAAAAATATTCTTATGTAGATCTTCTGGTAAGGTCTCTGCCATCTGATAAGAACTCAATCTTTGATGCATTATTACACAGAGGAGTTTTAAGACATTTGTTTGAGACAAAATTTTCATTTCGTCATAAAATTAACTTTTTGTCTTAGCTATTTATTTTATATATTTATAATGATTTAAAAACAAATAAATTGACACTTTTCAAAGATGGTTTACCCAATCTTTACTCCTCAAGTATGAGTGGTCTACAGAGTCTTATCAGGGTTTCTCTCTCATTAACTCACATTACGGGAGAGAAACTAAGAGAGAGAGCATGACAACCAGGGGCTTACGCTAGCATTATCGGAGAGAAAGTGGGAGAAAAAGTAAGGCATACAGGGTCATAAGCTTGCATTATCAGAGAGAAAGCAGGGCAACCAGGGGCATACTGGAGGTTGATCAGAGTCGTTACCACCCATTCTTCTCACCCATATGCACAACGCAGGGCGGGCCATCATCACCTGACAACATGGACGGAGGGCATGTGGATGGTGGCAACATTGTAGGCGCCCTCGGATGGAAAAACCGATAGGAACTGCCATAAGATGAAGCTTTGCATTGACCCCACCCATTCCTTGTCCCCAATACCATCATTTCAAGTTTGAGTTTTTAGTTGTTTCTGGGTATTCTAAGTTATTATTTTTCCATCATTATCTCTCACTGTTAAGTGTAAAAGTTTTTTTTTTCACAGTTTTTTACAGTTCTTATTATTGTTGATATATGGGTTTTAAAACCCCACTGATTTATCGAGAAGGGTTTTGGATTTCATATACAGTGAACCGTTCTTTGTATATACGAGTTAATAGTTTCTTTTGGCCCTTATTCTAATTGTGACAAATTTTCTGCATAGTTCTTTTTCCTATAAAATATTTGTTTATCTACATGTTATACCCTCAAACCCTAACTCTTAATTGTATGAAACAAATTCACAATATTGACTTTCCTTTTCTGCAAAGTTCTTTTTCCGGTTATACTTCTATTTTTTTTCCTATTATACCTCAAACCTTAGCACTTAATTTTTTGGAAATGAGTCTTTTGATTGAGAACGCCATTTCTGTTTCTGACATTAAACATGGCTTACTTTTCCTGGTTTATGATTGAACCCTAATACTTAATTTTTGGCTATGAATATTTTGATTGAGAACACCATCTCTATTTCCGACATTAAATATGGCTTACTTTTCTAGTCTATGATTGGGCATACTCTTGGTGCTACCGGTGCACTTGAAGCAAAAGCAATTGCAACAATAAAGGCTATCACCACTATGTGATTTTACCCAAAAATAAATAAACCTGTAAGTTGATTATTGGGATGACAATTCTTTGCTAATAACTAGCAAATGAAATTGAGCCACTCGTTTCTCTTTTGATGTACAAATATCATTTTAAAGAGTCACTGGTTGTTGTTTTCACTTTTTCTTTTGTGCGAGTATGAAAAAATAATTATTTCAATTATGTTTGAGACTTTTGGAAGAATACTTAGCTTAATGTTACAATTGACACACTGATGAATATGAAGAAGAAACATGAAGTACATGTTGGTAAGTAACTTTTATTGGAATTTAGGGTGCATCATAAATTTTCGTGAATAGTTTAATTAATAATGAGATGAAAATGGTCTTGGTTCCCTTAGTAACATAGATTGTGGTTTATCTCACTGATTGCGTTGTCGTAATCAAACACTATAATGCTCATATGTGATATAAATGTTGGTTGATCTTTTTTAGTGTTTTGCATATGTTTTTTCTTATTGTTTTACATATTTTTACAAGTCATTATTTACTTGTATTCTTGTTATAGAACATAATTAAATGTCAGGTAATGCAATGTAAAATGAAGTGCAACTTAAAAAGTAAAATACCAGTCTAGATTTATCTAATCCCACATCAATTTTAATTCTGCTCCTCTTGATGATGACGATGATAATGATGAGTTCCCCTTACCTCTAAATAATAGTCTCTTTCATAATATTTATTGATATTTCACTTCACATTCAACCAAAATGGTTTGAAATTTGTTTATCATTGAGCATATTCTAGTCCCACTACATGCCTAGCCACAAGTTGTTTTTCCTTTGTTCTTCCTTATCTAGAATGAGCATATTCTAGTCCCACTACATGTCTAGCCACAAGTTGTTTTTCCTTTGTTCTTCCTTATCTGTAATTATATACACTGAAATATGTGTAGTTTCAGGGTGATGGAATTATCAAATTGCAATCACTATTTTTTTATAATCCTATAATTAGTAGATATGTATCATTATTCTTTTCCAATGATCTATGGCTTTATAATTTACTTCTGAGAATATGATTTCAATTGATAGATGGCATATGTGTGCAAACATTTTTTCTCAACTAAAGAAATCATGCCTAGAGTAGCTCTCAGGAATACATAGTCTGGCTCGTGACTAGACCTTAAGACCTGTGGGGACCAGACCTCCCACCTGACCATTGGAACACATCCTCGAGATTGTATGTATGTAAACCTTACTGAAGAGAAAATATAAATGTTGGTTTTGTTTGTATTGTTTTGTGATAAAAATGGGTGAATAGGTCCACGATGAGGGATATGAATCTACATAAATTGGTAGGTTTTATGTTGACTACAGATCACCTAATATTATCTATATTCACTAATTCTCTATGCTACACTTCCCTCTGTCATGCTTGCCTGAGTAGGTATTCTTTGATTTGAAGTTGTGGCCAGTATCATAGTCACATGTATCTACCTTTTGTTTGCATGGGTCTATGTTGGATGACCAGAAGTTGGTTCAATTTTCCATTATTGCGGTATATAGACAGAGCCTTGACCAATCATTTTAAAATGATTTGTGGAGATGTCCTGACATTTCTTTTTCAGATGCCCAAAATCATCTTGTTTGATTCAAAACTTGCCGTTGTGATCGGAAATTGGGAGTAGTTATTAAGGAGAGCCTAAGGGTGATTCTTGGTGATAAGCACCATAAATATCTCTAATTGTTCAACAAGGAAGATAAATAACTATTATTTTGTTTGTTCATGGTGTACTGTCCTTTTCTATGCATTTTTATCTATAAACTTCCATCCAAAGCTCAGGTCATCTACAATCTTCTGCCAAGGTTACCTATATGTCAAGGGGTATCCAAGTTTAGTATCTACCCATGATTGTACAATTATGGTGATAACATGTCACAATTGAATAACTCTTTATTTTATCCATTCATAGACCAACTTATGCCTACCTAAACATAACCTATCAAAGGAAAATAAAGAGAGATTTGGTTGCTGGAAATTCATCATATGCTCTTTATCTTGTCTATTGGAGAGTATATTCGAACCATTGGAGAGTAGATAGATAACATAATTGGACATATCTAGAGTGGAAAATGGGATTTAAGGGAGGAAGCTTGAACATAGTGAAATTAAAATTATGGACCTTGTTATTTTGTCATGTGTGCAGACCCTACACTTTTGTCTCACTTACATCAAGTACATGAATTCCTATCATTTTCGTTATTTGGATCATACTTGGGTGTGGTATAAAGGGATGTTTTTATGATACATAGCCGTAGTCAAATAAGTCTCATTACATGCCAACAAGTTTTGAAGTTCTAAATAAGATTGAAAAAGAAAATGTTAATGTAAGTAGATGGAAGTAATTATGTCCCCTGAAGAGAAGTAACAACAATGCCATCCTCAAGAGCTACCCTTCAAAATTCTTCCACAGAGGATGCCCTAATCCTATTAATTGTGTGTTCGAAGAAACAACAATAATTCAGAATGTATCGGATGATAGATACCACTTAATATTGCACTCTGCAATGGAAAACCAAAACTCTTTCATGCATGAGGAGAGAAGTGATGGAATATATCAATCGGGGCACTGTGTTAATGGATATGTATTTTTGCACTTATTCAATGTTGAAATTCCTGCAGTGAGATACTTTGAAGCACTGGAGGGGCCGAGGTTGAAGTTATAAGGGTGAGAAGACTATGGTTATATGTTTTGTCGTATTATTAGTAGACCAGCCTAGATCCATCTTAACTCTGGATCTATCAAGCGCCGAGAGGGATCAAATCTCTAGATGTGCAAACCTTTCCTAAAGTTTTACACTAAAAAAAGAGGTTTGCACCTCTAGAGATTTGATCCCTCTCAGCGCTTGATAGATCTGGAGTTAAGATGGATCTAGGCTGGTTTCAGTTGTGTGCGACCAAGGAAAATCCTCTATTTACCTCGAGCTCTTGTAGTAAACATCATACCTTGTCTCTCTTGCTCTCCAATATTACTAGGTTTAATTACTATAACACAAAAATAAATCTACATTGTCAATAATTATTTGTGCTTACACTGAAATCAATGCAAATTATTAATCCAATGACTTTAAAATTAATGTACCATCATACATCCAATTACATCAGATCAGAAATCAACATCTACACTAAAATCAATGAATCTAATGCAAAAAATCAAATAATATTATAAACCAAAATGTACACTGAAATCAATGCATCTAATGCAAGTAATCAAATAGGATTAGAAATCAACATCTACATTCAAATCAATGAATCTATTGCAAGTAAGAAAATAAGATTATAAACCAACATATACACTACAATCAATGCATCTAGTGAAATCAATCAAATAGGATTATAAACCACCACCTACACTGAAATCAATGCATTTAGTGAAAGCAATAAAATAGGATTAGAAATCATATATATTGAAATCAATGCATCTAGTGTAAGCAATCAAATATATTTAGAAATCAACATCTACATTGAAATTAATGCATCTAGTGCAAACAATCAAATAAGATTAGAAATAACCATCTACACTAAAATCAATGCATTTAGTGCAAGAAATCAAATAGGATTAGAAAACATCTACATTGAAATCAATACATCTAGTGCAAGTAATCAAATATCATTAGAAATCAAAATCTTCACTAAAATCAATGCATCTAGTTCAAGAAATCAAATAGGATTAGAAATCACCATCTAGACCGAAATCGATGCATCTATTGCAATAAATATTCTTCCTTCTCTCCCCCCTCGATATATATCTATGTGTCCCTCCATATCTCCTTTGTCTCTTTATCTCACCCCCACAAACACACACTCTCTCTCACTCCATATTTATCAATCTCTTTTTCCCTCCATCCCTGTCTCCATCTATCTCTTCTTTCTCTTAACCTTACATCTACCTTTTTCTCTCTATATCAACCCCAAAACATATACTCTCATTCTCCAATCTATCACTCCCTCCTCTCCCTGCCTCTCTCTCTCTTCCTCTTCTCTCCCTCTCCCCCGCTTATATCTCTCTTCCCTCCTACCATCCTCTCTCCCTCTCTCTCCATATTCCTTATCTCTCTCTCTCTCTCTCTCTCTCTCTCTCTCTCTCTCTCTCTTCTTACCTCCCTCTCTCTCCCCCTCCATCTCCATCATTCTTTCCCTACCTCTCTCCACTCTCTCTCTTCCTTTCTCTCCCACCTCTCTCTCTCTCTATATTCACCTTCCAAATTTGTTAATATATGCGTCTCTCTCTCTCCTTCTCTCCTCCCTTCTCTCCATCTCTCCTTCTTTATCTCTTTATCTCACCCCCAAACATACACACTCTCTCTCCATCTCTCCCTTGTCACTCCCTCTCTCTCTCCACTTGTCACTCTCTATGCATTTCATCTTCTCTCCCTCTCTCATCCTATCTCCCTCCCTCTCTCCTCCTCTCTATCAAGTTCCCTCTCCTTTCCTTCCTCTCTCTCCCTTTCTCTCCTACCTCCCTCTCTCTTCCCACATCACTCTCTCTCTCTCTCTCGTTCGCATACATTCCTCTCACTCCCCCCTCACTCTCTTCCTCTCTCTCGTCCTTCATCTCTCTCTCTCTCTCTCTCAAATTCTCTCTCTTCCTCCATCACTCTATCTCTCTCTCCAACTATGTTACTATATCCCTCCCTTTCTTCTTCTATCTCCTTCTCTCCCCCCTTGTCTCAATCACTCCTCCTATGTCTCTTTATCTCACCCTAAACATACATGCTCTCTCTCTATCTCTCCATTGTCACTCCCTCTCTCTCCACTTCTCACTCTCTATGTCTTTCTTCTTCTCTCCCTCTCTCCTCCTCTCTCTCTCTATCTCTCTACCCTCCAATCCTCTATCCTTCTCTCTCTCTCTCTCTCCCACCTCCATCTTTATGTCTCCCTTTCCCTCTTCCTCTCTTACCCTTCTCTACCTCTCTCACTCCTCTCCCTCTCTCTCTCTTCATTCCTCCTCTCCCTTCTCCTTTATTTATCTCCATATCTCCTTTGTCACTCCGACTATTTCTCCACCTCTATCATATGTCTTTGTTCTTCCCTCTCATATATATCTAGAGTTTATATATATATAACAAATTTAATATTGTATTAATATAAAGTTATTAAATTTAATAATAGTAATATGAATATTAGATTTAATAATAATAATATTAATGTTAGGGTTAATAATGTTTCTTTTTGTGTGCTATTATTATTAATTTGGTCCATAGGCTTCATATATAATTAGATGTTGATTTCTACTCCTATTTGATAAAAAAAAAATTATTTACCTTAACTTTTTATACTTCTTTTATAAATATAGTAATGGGCCCATGGTATTTGGCCCATGATATTAATAATAATTTGTCCCATGGTATTTGGCCCATAAGATTCACCTAAATAAAACCTTTTTTTTGAGTTTTTGTAAATACAAAGAGGTTTGTGGAGTAAATATAAAAAGAAGTTTTATTTATTTACCATACCTCTAGGAAGTAGAAAAAGATGTTTTATTTATTTACCATACCTCTAGTTTATTTATATTTTTATTTATTTACCATATCTCTTTTTTTAGTGTTCTTAAAATTCTTCATATTTTAAATTTATATTGTTTAAATTTATTTTTAATTTTTTATTTATATGTTTGTGTAAATTATTTTTAAGGCCACATTATTTAGATTGTATTTTTTTTTTATTTTTTAGTTTTTTTTTTTTTTTTTGGCTTCCGACATACTTACACTTTGGGGTCATAATGGGCTTTAGGGTTAATAATGTTTTTTTTGCATGCTATTAATAATAATTTAACTCCGGATGTAGGCTGGATGGTATTTGGGCCATAGACTTCATATATAATTAGATGTTGATTTCTAATCCTATTTGATATATTTTTATTTATTTACCTTACCTATTTGTACATCTTTTATATTTATTTATTTGCCATACCTCTTTTATAAGTATGGTATTTGGCCCATAGGCTTCACCTAAATAAAACCTCTTTTTTGAGTTTTGTAAATATAGAGGTTTATGGAGTAATTAATATATATATATATATATATATATATATATATATATATATATATATTTATTTACCATACTTCTAGTTTATTTATATTTTTTTTATTTACCATATCTTTTTTTAGTGTTCCTAAACCTCTTCATATTTTGATAAATTTAGTTTTTTAATGAATTTTTAATTGATTATTTATATGGTTTTCTGAATTATTGTTTAAGACGCCATTATTTCAGATTTTATTTTTAAAATTTTCTTTAGTTTTTGTTATTTTTGGCTTCTGACATACTTACACATCAAGGTCATACTGGGTTGTAGAATGGGCCTCAGCCCAATCAATAGATTCAGAGTATACATAAATTAGATCCATGTTTCTGATATCTATCTTTATCTTAATGTTGATTTTGATTTGTGATGTGAGATATCAAAATATTTGGATTTAGTAGTTTCTTTTGAGATATCTAGAGCCCGTGAGATATTGAAATATTTGATGGTAGTAGTTATCTGTGAGATAGTAGTATGGTTGAGATTGCAAACCTTTAGGAGGTATAATTGTATTTAAAAATTAGAGTAGTGCATTCTAGAGTTTGAATCAAAAAGTTGTGCTGCACTTCAACCAAAACTTTATTTGTACTGCAAGTTGTGCTACTCATTTTACAAATTTGCAATTAGAGATTTTGCCAATTTTTTTTAAATTGCTGGCTAATAAGATTTTCAAAGTTGATATCAATTTTTACTAGCACAATCGGTTGAGGATGGACCTCGTCAAAAAGACGATATGGAATTAAACCTCACAGAGGTTGTGCCTCGTCAAAAAGACGATCTAGAATCAAACCTCACAGAGATTATGCCCCGTCAAAAAGACGATCTAGAATCAAACCTCACAGAGATTATGCCCGTGCTAGAGAAAAGAGACAAGTTAAACCTAATAAAAAGATTTTCAAAACTGACAGTGAACCCAAGATCAAACCTCCCTATACTAGGGAGAAAAGACAAATTAAACCCAGTAAAAATACACCAATGCTAAGAGAACAGACAAGTAGACCATACCTTTGAAATCCAATAACTTAAGTTATCTATTATAATCTTTAATAACTATCTATTGATTTAAATTATCGGTCATAATTTTCAATAGCTAGTTTACAAGTTTAAATGCATTTGAATCCTTACTCATACGACTGAACAATATCCAAAATTGTTTGCATATTGGTAGCACTTTTTTAATATATATATAAAAGTTTTTTCTTAAATACATAGTTTCATATTGGGCAAGTGGCTACTCCCAAAAAAATGAGAATGTGCATTCTCGTGATTAATATTTTTTTTTGCGGAAGATGGAAGATATCTTTCTTCATGCAAAATGTCTTGACAAAACAAGTTGTTTACCCCTATTTTACTAATAAATGCTTTACGGATAAATCCATTTCCCTACAGTGGTTCTTAACTATTATTTTATGCTGTGAATACATATGCCTGGAAGTTGGAGAGTTCTTCTTTTGCATGTATATACCAAGAATTTTGACAGTTTTCAACAAAGCAAAACTAGAATGTCAATATCCTGTAGCTTGCTGAGCTTGAAAGTTTTGGATCTGGTCGAATTTGAAACAATAATCCTTCTTCCCTCTAACGACAGTGATTAATATGTTACAAGAGTGTGATCAATCAGCTATTATACACTATTTCTCCAAACATGCGGCATAACAACAATTCTCCATCTATAAATTATATTTATTCTCCAGATATATATTATATTTATCCTCAACCCAATACAGACACCAAGACTGCTGAAACATTCATGTACTACAGCAATTTGCTCCGACCGCCGAAACATTCATGTACTTACAGTAATTTTCTGCGAAATCATGCTTCCAGACACTAACGAGGAAATAAAGACACGGTCATAGATCCACAAGATTGATGTGGCAGCGGTACTTGAGTTTCCAGAGTAGGTTCTGTCACAGGTCTCACAGGTCTGGATGTAGCAGCAGAAGTTGAGGATTTAGAATTGGTTGTGGCCGCGGAACTGGCAGATCTGTCTGAAGTAGCATCTATAAAAGCTGGTTGTGTAGGCTGAACACGAATCTCTATATCTGTGGTTAACATGGAAACAACCTGTGACATCGCAGGCCGCTGTCCCCAAGAACCTTGTGTGCAAAGAAGTGCTATTGTGATCACCCTTAACGCCTGTTCTCTTGGGTATTGCCCCTCTAACTTTGGATCAACAATATCCAAAACATTACCCTGTTTATAGTTATTCCAAGCCTGCAGCATATTCATTGAAGTTCTTTCGTTCAATTAATGAGCGTCTAGTTAAAATTATAAACCAAAGTTATTGTTGAATTTACTTTCAGCGCTGCTCAGTACAGGAGGCAGCCACCTTCCAATTCTGGTTGCAGAACGCTGTGTAAGCCGCTTACCATTTTTGTTTGCAGGACACTGAAGTCGCTTACCATTTTGAATGTGCAGTCAACCTCAGCGCTGCATTCTGAAACGGAGGAATTTAATGTGGGAACACGGATTTGAAATTTCAATGAAGCAGATTGAAAGAAAATCCCGCATCACACTTTTTCCGTACAGGATCGCCAAAAATCGGACCCGGGGAAATTTATGAAGCGGATTTAATAAAAATCCCGCATCACAATCTTGCTGACATCAGCAATCACCTTTTGGCACGCGACTTAAGTGAAAAAGGGTTAATTCTTGGTTGGCGTCCGGTTCGACACAAAGTCAAAGTCGTTTTTAATGTTTGTTTAAAAATGTGCTGTGCGTACAAGTCCACATATTGTTATATGCATATATATGTGTTGCATATATACATATGAACGTTTCAAGAGAAAAGGCCGTGGGCCATAGTAGCTTTTTATTTTAGTTTTTTTTATTTTAAAGTTTTTTAAAATAGTTTATTTTAAATGTTTTTTTATATATTGTAAAAGTGCTGAGTTATAAAATGAAGATGAAAAGGGCCTGCGTGCTATGTATTAAAAATGTTTTTTTTCACACAACAGTGTAAAAGAAATATAGTACGGAAGAATGCTTTTCAGTTTCTGCCTGTGAGTTTTTTCATACATGTGCTGTTGTAAAATCAGACAGGCACAAAGAAGGTAACAAACATTTTTTTTGAAGTGCATAAAGAAAGTTGCTTTCATTTTTTGAAGAGACAAGAGTATTTTTCCGCAGTTGTTTTTGCAATTCTGTTTTGAAGTTACTGGGCTTTTTTTGTATTCCCGCGTAGGTGATTTCTCGTAACCAAGTTTTTGAAGTTTAATGAAATAGTTTCTACAGTGAAAACTCTGTCTCCAGTGAAGAAATTTTTTATTTTTCTCTGTGTTGAAGAGGGGGAAGTTTATTCTCCATTGTTGTTCTGGAATGTTAAATATTCCAACATGGTATCAGAGCTAGTCCAGGCTCTTTGAAGATCAAAGAAGCTGAAGGAAAGGAGTTCTTTGTTGCAGCAGCTTCTCCAGCAGTGTGAAGACTCAGCCAAAGAATCCAAAGGTATTTTCTCTATACGCTTTTTGAGTCATCACATGCAGCGTACTGAGTCATGTTTTACATACACAAACAAGTTTTTTTTTAATCATAGTTAAGAGTGCGTAATGGCTCGGAGCCCAAATGACTCGGTATGGGTATGGGAAATGTCCATCTCCCAATGTTTAATGGGAAAAAATTATGACTACACGGTCAATAACTATGAGAGCATTATTTGTCTCCCAAGACTTATGGGAATTTGTTGAAGATGGCTTTGAAGAGCCGCAGATGAAGAAGAGTTTGAAGATTTAACTCAGTGCAGTAAAGAGAGTTGCCGAAGAGCAATAGGGAAGACGTACCTAGGCTCTCTTCTTATTGTATCAAGCAAGTGCATGAGAGTGTGTTTCCAAGGATAGCGAGCAGCCAAAAGATCCAGAGAAGCATGGAAACTTCCCCAAGACAAACTCTATCAAGGCATGGAAAAAGTGAAGACAAGAAAACTTTAGTTGTCGAGGAGAGACTTTGAGACTCTCTCGTATGAAAGAGTCGTATACTATTGACTCATTCTTCACTCATGTGATTGGAATGGTCACACAAATAAGATCTCATGGAGAGACTCTTGAAGAGAAGAGGATTGTGGAAAAAACTCTTGAGGAGTCTACCCTCAAGATTCGATGTGATTGTCACCACCATAGAGGAGACTAAGGATCTCACAAAGTTCACAAGTGGATGAGCTACATGCATCACCGATGACTCATGAGCAGAGATTGGGTAGAAGTGAAAACTCATCTCTGGAACATGCCTTTAAGACCCGCATGTCTTTCTGAAGAGGAAGAGGGCAAGGCAGAGGAAACAAAAGAGGGAAGAGGCAGAAGCCAAAACAGAGGTGGAAGGAATGTACCAAATGAAATGCTCAAGGAAGAGGCAGCAATCCAAATCAAAGCATCAAGGCCAAGGCGAAAGCAGCCAAACAGTAGTGGTCGACAGAATGCTCAAGGACAGAGGTATGATAAGTCCAATGTCCAATGTCACTATTGTAAAAAATATGGTCATTATGCTAATGAATGTAGAAAGAAGCAAAGATGATATGGGAAGTAGAACTAGTGCAAATTTCACTAGAGAAAATATCACCCAAGATAATTTGTTTTTGGCTTGTAATATGGTCGAAGAAAAGAATGAGGATCTATGGTTTCTAGACTGCCAGTTGCGAACTATATGACAGGAAACTTAGCAATGTTTTCTATGTTAGATGAGAGTGTGAAGTCACAAGTCACACTAGGGACCTATAGTAAAGTGTCTCATCATGGGAAAAGGGAATGTAAATGTTCGACAAGGAAAGGTGCAAAAGAAATCCATAGCAGTATGTCTATTATGTTCCAGAATGAAGTGTAACCTCTAAGTATTGGACAAACTTTGTTCAAAAGGGGTACAATGTATTTTTTTGAGGATGATGTTTGTACCATTATGGACAGAACCTCCCAAAGAAACAATGTATTGTCGAAGTGAAGATGACAAGGAAAATGAATGTTCCCTCTTAATGAGAGCAAGCATCTGAAAAATGAAGAAAAGATAGCAGCAAAGTGGCAAAAGAGGCTATTCAAAGCTGAACCAAAAGATGAAAATTGGTTGTGGCACTTGAGATTTGGACATCTCAACTTTGGAGGTCTAAATTTGTTAAATAGAAAAGGAATGGTAAAAGGTTTACCATTGATAGAGAAGTTTGACGACCTTTTGTGAAGGTTGTATTCTTGGGAAACAACACAGAGAAAGTTTTCCTTCCCGGGAAAAAGCATATAGGGCAAAGGCACTCCCTTAGAGATTGTCCACTCATATTTGTGTGGACCGATGCAAACTCCATCGCTTGCTAGCAGCCACTACATGTTAACATTCATAGATGATTTTACAAGAAAAACTCTGGGTTTACTTTTTTGAAAAAACAAAAGTGAAGTGTTTGAAAAATTTCTGCAATTTCAAAGCACTTGTGGAAAACCAAAGTGGGTGCACATCAAAGTTCTAAGGACCGATAGAGGAGGTGAGTATATCTCTAAAGATTTTCTACGTTTTTGTAGAGAAAATGGTATTCAAAAGCAAGCTTTACAACTAGATATACTCCGTAAGAAAATGGAGTAGCCGAAAGGAAGAATAGAACCATAATGGACATGGTGAGGAGTATGTTAAAGGCAAAGCATTTGCCTAATGATTATTGGGTCAAGTCGTACATATGCAAGATACATTTTGAATAGGTGCCCTACAAAAGTAGTTATGAACAAAGTGCCAAGAGGCATGGAGTGGCACAAAGCAAGGTGTCACACATATGAAAGTTTTTGGATGTGTGGCTTATGCACACATTCCTGATCGCTAAGGGAAGAAGTTGGACAGAGCAAGGGGGAGAAATATATTTTCATTGGATACAAGTGAGGAATCCAAGGCTTATAGATTATATAACCCATCCACCAAGAAGTTTATTGTGAGCAGAGATGTTCGGCTTTATTGAGGAGGAAGCTTGGGATGGAAGCATAGAGAAAACAAATGAATGTTAAACACTGCTTTTCTCATGATGAAGATGATGATGAATTGGCTGAAATACATCCCCAAACGAAAGACAGACCAACACAAGAGCAAGCAAGAGACACCCTTGAGGAGAAATGAGAGTGCTTCTCCAAGCACACCACAAGGAGGAAATTCAAGTGCTTCTTCAAGCATTTGTACATCAAGTGAAAGAGGTAAGAAGTTCAGAAATTTAAATGACATTTATGCACAAGAGGCGCAGCAATGAAGGTATCAATTCTTTGTTTGCTTTATATTGTCATGTTGAAGACCCTATCCACTTTGAAGAAGCTATTAAGGAAAAGAAATGGATAGAAGCTATGGATGAGGAGATTAATGCCATAGAAAGAAACAAGACATGGGATTTGGTTGAACTCCCAAAAGGTAAAGATGTCATTGGAGTTAAAATGGGTCTACAAGACCAAGAGTAATGTCGAAGGCAATAGAGAGACACAAGGCAAGGCTTGTTGTCAAAGGGTATAAGCGAAGCATGGGATAGATTATGAGGAAACTTTTGCACCAGCTTGCTAGAATGGAAACTAGTGAGAGCAAGGTCATTCATAGCAAAGACAAAACAAGTGGAAAGTTTACCAAATGGACGTAAAGTCGCATTCCTAAATGGAGTGTTAATGGAAGAGGTTTACATTGAACAACCTCTAGGCTATGAGAAGAAAGGCCAAGAGCACAAAGTGTGCAAATTGAAGAAAGCTCTTTATGGGGTCAAGCAAGCACCAAGAGCATGGTACAAGAGGATAGACTCCTATCTACTCGGAAAATGGATTTGAAAAAGTGTGAGGGAGAACCCTACCCTCTACATCAAAGAAAAAGATGGTAAAATGCTGATTGTAGTTTTATATGTTGATGATGTTATTTTCACTAGTAATGATAATTACCTTATTGAAAATTTTAAAACAACTTTCATGAAGGAAGAATTTGAAATGACTCGACATGGGTTTGTTGAAATACTTCTTAGGAATAGAAGTAGAACAAGATGAAAATGGGATTTTTATCTCACATGCAAAATATGTTAATGAAGTGTCGGAAAGATTTAATATGCAGGAGAGCAAATCAACTGATCACTCCCACTAATGATGGGATTAAAACTCAATAGAGAGGACAAACAGAAGAAGGATTTTGATCCTAGCTTGTATAAGAGCATAGTTGGCAGCCTCATGTATTTGATCGCAACTAGGCCCCGACATAATGCATGCCGTTAGCTTAATTTCAGATTTATGGAGAAGCCAAAGGATGCACATTACAAAAGAAAGAAAGAGAATTTTGAGGTATGTTAAAGGTACAAAAAGATTTGGTATTTTATATACTACTTCAGAAAATTCAGATTTAGTTGGATACACCGACAGATGATTGGGCCGGAAGTGTAGATGATCTGAAGAGCACTTCCGGTTATGTTTTTCACATGGGTTCGGGGAGCAATTTCATGGGCTTCTAAAAAACAACCCATTAGTAGCATTGTCTACAAAGCAGAGGGCAGAATATGTGGCAACACATGACAGACATTATCAAGCACTTTGGATGAGGAGGATGTTAAGAAGTTTGTGCCAAGAGCAGTAAAAGGAACAAGTGATTTATCGTGACAATAGCTCGACTATTGCATTATCCAAGAATTCTGTGCTTTCACAAGAGAACTGAAACACATTGACACAAAGTTTCATTACATCGTAGAATTAGTAAACAATGGTGAAATTGTTTTGGAACACCTGCGAACTCAGGAGCGCTTTGCAGATATTCGACCAAGCCATTGGGGCAGAAGAGTTTTGAGTTTTTGAGGAAATGTCTCGGGTATGATCGATAACCCAAAGCACTGAAAGTAAGGGGGGAGTGTTGAATTTACTTTCAGCGCTGCTCAGTACTGGAGGCAGCCACCTTCCAATTCTGGTTGCAGAACGCTGTGTAAGCCGCCTACCATTTTTGTTTGCAGGACACTGAAGTCGCTTACCATTTTGAATGTGCAGTCAACCTCAGCGTTGCATTCTGAAACGGAGGAATTTAATGTGGGAACACGGATTTGAAATTTCAATGAAGCAGATTGAAAGAAAATCCCGCATCACACTTTTTCCGTACAGGATCGCCAAAAATCGGCCCCGGGGAAATTTATGAAGCGGATTTAATAAAAATCCCGCATCACAATCTTGCTGACATCAGCAATCACCTTTTGGCACGCGGAATTTTTATGAAAAAGGGTTAATTCTTGGTTGGCGTCCGGTTCGACACAAAGTCAAAGTCGTTTTTAATGTTTGTTTAAAAATGTGCTGTGCGTACAAGTCCACATATTGTTATATGCACATATATGTGTTGCATATATACATATGAACGTTTGAAGAGAAAAGGCCGTGGGCCATAGTAGCTTTTTATTTTAGTTTTTCTTTATTTTAAAGTTTTTTTTAAAATAGTTTATTTTAAATGTTTTTTTTATATATTGTAAAAGTGCTGAGTTATAAAATAAAGATGAAAAGGGCCTGCGTGCTATGTATTAAAAATGTTTTTTTTCACACAGCAGTGTAAAAGAAATATAGCACAGCAGTGCTGAGTTTTTAGTTTGTGAGTTTTTTTTTACACACAGCAGCAGTGTAAAAATTTGATGTGCACAGCAGTGTAACAGATTTTTTGAAGTGCACAGCAGTGCTTTCATTTTTGAAGAGACAGAGTATTTTTCCAGAGTTGTTTTGCACTGTGTTTTGAAGCAGTCAAAGTTTTTTTTGTATTTCCTCAAGCAGAGGTGATTTTGTAACCAAGTTTTTGAAGTTTAATGAAATAGTTTCTACAGTGAAAACTCTGTCTCCAGTGAGAATTTTTTTATATTTTCTCTGTGTTGAAGAGGGGGAATTTTATTCTCCATTGTTGTTCTGGAATGTTAAATATTTCAACAGTTATCTGATAGACAATTTCTTAAAACAGAGACGAACCCATTCCAAGAGAATGCGCATCGGTTCTGGCAGTGTTACATCTGCACACTTTCTCCCACTCACGATCTCAAGAACCACGATACCATAACTGTAAACGTCAACCTTTGCCGTCAATTGCCCATGAACGGCATACTCTGGTGCCATGTAGCCTCTGCCTTGTAACAAATTCGTGCAAACAATAAATTAATACCAAGATTCTACGCCTACGCCTAAAAAATATCCATTTTGAGAGAAATTGCACAACTTACATTGTTCCTCCAATTCTGGTAGAAACATGGGTTTCACCATTTGGGAAGAATCTTGCCATTCCAAAATCTGCTATTTTAGGGTGAAATCTGTCGTCTAATAGTATATTTGCACATTTGATATCTCTATGTATAATGCGCATGTTCGAATCCTCGTGCAGATATGACAGACCTCGAGCTGTGCCCACTATAATGTCTACACGGTTTTCCCAGTTTAGACCATTTCGCATCTCTCCTGCGTACACCAACAATAATAATCGAAACCCTCAATACACAATATAAAAGGGGCTAAACACGATATCATAAATTTAAAACTCTTAATGCTGAAATTAACAGCTCTGATGGGAGCAACCTAGCAAGTAAATGCTTCAATTCAGTTAGATAGTTGTATACACAGAAATTAAAAACATGAAACCTGGAATCAACATTAATGGAATTTATCTACATACCAAACAAATGCTTGTGAAGACCGTTATTTGACATAAATTCGTAAACCAGCAAGCGTTCGTTCCCACGCGTGCAACATCCGAATAAACGAACAAGATTGCGGTGACGGACGCTGGTCAGGAGGTTCACTTCTGTAAGGAACTCCTCTGCGCCTTTAGTCCCGTGACTTCCATTCAGTTTCTTGACAGCAACAACCCTTCCATCAGGAAGTCTTCCCTGCAAACAAGCATATATTTTGAACAGAAGAACGTTGATACTCATGAGGGCATCAACAAAACAGTGACCTTTTTCAACGAAATTGGTCCGGTACAGATGGACTATGGACTAAGGCCAAAGAAACTTCAGAACCAAGGAAATTTGGAAAACGTTCCCTGTGGGTTTCTTTGAAAGAGCAAGTGTTAATAGAGCCCGTGGATGTGAAGCTGTCATCTATATAGAAATGGAAGTATTTTTTCACTTTTGGTGGGAGGGGGAAGAGGAACGAACAACAGATCAGCATAAATTATTGCACTATGGGCTGCTGAGTGTTGCCAAGTGGTTGGGTATAGGTATAGACAAGAAAAAAAAAATTGGAGATGTAAAATGTGGCATTGATTGAGTGAAGGGTTGCAATGGTTTTAATCCATCTATCTTGGATATAGATCAGATAAAAAAATTCGGAGATGCAAAAGGTGGCATTGATTGGGTATAGATCAGATAAAAATCTTTGGAGATGCAAAAAGTGGCATTGATTAGGTATAGATCAGATAAAAATCTTTGGAGATGCAAAATGTGACATTGATTTGGTGAAGGGTTGCAATAACTTTAATCCATCTATCTTAGGTATAGATCAGATAAAAAAAAAAATTGGAGATGCAAAGAGTGGCATTGGTTGGGTGAAAGGTTGCAATGACTTTAATCCACTTATCTTGGGTATAGATCAGATAAAAATCTTCAGAGATGCAAAAGATCTTCAGAGATGCAAAAGGTGGCATTGATGGGGCGAAGCGTTGCAATGACTTTAATCTTCCTATCCTAAACAGCTCGGCTCGATGACTCGCTTTGGTAAGGACCATTGTTAATGTCAGATTCGAACATTTATATAGAGAACAGAATGGTACAACTGATCTCCTTTCAAAAATAAGTATAGGTAAGGAAAGTGGTAAAGTTTTTTTTCCATGCTCATGATCATGGAAGGTTAGTAAATGCAGGTACCGTCATCGTCTATTTTTAGGAAAACAAAGTTTTGCTAAGTAAAGCAGGGTGATGGAATAGAGAATGCAGAGATGGAATAAGTTCCAATTGGCAATGTTTGTGATTGAAAGAAGCAGATGACTAGTTTTTGAACAGAACCTCTGTTTCTTAGTTTTGTTTAAATGTGCTTTTTGTCATTTGTAATAGCATAAATTATGTATTGATTTAGATAAACAACTGGGAAATCTACACGTAACGATGTATTGATTTAGATGAACAGTTGGGAGATCTGAACTTATCATTAAGAATGTAAAGGTTGAAGACTGATGTACTACCTTTATATAATATAAGAAGTAGTTTTTTTTTTTCTACTGAAAAAAATAAAATTGACAAACCCATCAAGTCGGGGTTCGAAATTATACCTTATAGACTTCACCGAATCCTCCTTTGCCAAGCATGTTGCCTCTGTCAAAGTTTCCAGTGGAGTCTCTCAGAACCTCGTAGTCGAAAAGAACGTTCTCAAAGTTGCCCCTTGTTGTTACATTTTCATCTGCGCAGAGCACCATCACTGCAATTTTCTCATAACATTTCAAAGCGACCAAGTTAAAACAACTCATCAGAGCGCAGGAAGGAAAATATAATCACCTGTTCGACCATGGCCCTTTCGATGCCTGATACATCGACGGAACACTACCAAACAGACCACCGCAATCAGAGCTGTTCCCCCAATGCTTCCTAACAAAATATACACTATTTTGGATGACGTTTTCCCCGACGACGGTGTCGGATTCATCGATACTGCCATTCAAAGGAAACGAAAACAATCACCAATTACAGTCAAATAGACTGTATCTTTATGTGATCAACCAAATCTTGTAGTAGAAAGAAAAGTTTGCATGCAGTTTTCAACCACACATCTTGCAACTATATGTCAACAAATTACGCACTCAATGAGACAGGACAGAAGAAGACTCGAACTAAATCCAGGAAGATACTATACAGGAACATCAAAGAGGGCTATCCGGGGGCTCATTTGATGGTGCATGTCTGAATAAATTTTGGGATGTGGTGCCATCATTTCATTGGAGCCGGATCAATTCTATCACATATAGTGGAATGGGTATCACATCTAGTGGTATGGGAACAGGTACCAATAGCAGAACTGAGGTGATTTCTCTTTGGGGTATATTATTTTTTGCGTCTTGGCTGGGTTTGGATAATATAGTTCTAAATGAAGATGCTAAATGTATTACAGATTGGGTCAGGAACCACTCTAATTTCCTGCCATCTATTTTCTTCAACTGGATGGAGCGTATCCATTTTCTGTCAGCTTCCTTCAGAGACCGAACAATTTCAACCACATTTACAGAGAACAGAACCAGATGGCCGACCTATTGTCTAAAACAAGAATCAAATGGAAGCTGAGCAAAATCTTCTACGCAACCTATCAACAGAACTGCCATGTGCATTCGGGAAGCATCAACTCTGTTTAGGTTATCTCCCCTGTTTTTTTTTATAAGACACAGGATCATTTCAGGAAAATGCGGGATACAATTAGCCAATGCAGATACATCAGAAGGAATGCATGTATATCGAACTGAACATCTTATTATAATTTGGGATTAATGTAGGATCTACCAGACAATCAATCTGTGTCTTTCAGATTTATAGGTGATAATATGTATGCCATTTTGACAGGGGAACTGTTATAACTTTGGTATAAAACCTCCCTAAACCAGTGAACAATGATATAAAAAATTAACTATGTACTGTCCTTTTATCAATGAAAAGGATCAGCGTTTTTTTTTTTGTTAAAAAAAAATCCATATTCTGTGAATCCACAAAGATTGCATATGAGAATTGAAAGGAAAAAGGGTGCAGCAAAGCTAAGAAATCTCGTACTGGAAGTCTGGTTATCGGAGAAAAACGAGTAAGTTGAGTAGCGCATAAAACAACCCGTCTCCAGACCTCGACCTTCTTGCTGGGGAATACATGATAGTAAAAGGTTCCGAGCTTCTGCCAAACATGTTTGGCAACTACTAGTTGTAAGGTAGGGCCAACACTGAGCGAGACCATATAAGGAGCCATCACTAGAGCTCCCAACGGCATAACTGTTATTTGCAGCAGCGTCTGATATCAGTTGGGCGGATAAGGCTTCAGCTTTCTTTGAGAAGGTCTGAGGATCTCTATCATTTGTGGAGGCACAGTAATGGGCAGCCCCTTTATCCACAGTCATCTTCTCAAAACTACTAGAATTCTCATATCGGATGAAGCAACCGTCAAGATGAATCCGACCACCACTAGATTGGGAACACACTGCTTTTATTAGTTTCGCCGCTTCCATAACACAATCTGAGCACTCGCCTGTGCTTAGATACTTCCGACACACTGCAATACCAAAGACGGGATCTGTTTTTCCAGCCTTGTTTTCAAAGGAAACAGCGTAGCCATGTGAGGAAATGTTGTGGAGGGATGCCAAAACACCATTCAGGTTTTCCCTAAACGCTGTAGCATTAACATAGGTATAAGATTGTTGGTCGGTGCACCCTATTTGATCCGACAATTCATACTGGGGACTCTCGGTTGCTATAGTTACACAAATCATCATAGCCACTGCAATACCCAGAAATGAAAATTTGGCAACTTGAGCCATGGGCTGAGCAATTTTTTTTTTTCAAACCAGAAAAAACATCTTTCTATTACGGTGAGCAAAGAAAGTATTCTCCTACATCAATCAGGTGAAAGTATTACAGAGTGAGTTTACAGATGACCTTCCTCTTGTGATGATATAGATGAAACAACAGAGGACTGTGTACTGCACTGATATTACATTGAGGAACAGCAGTGTTGTGAACAGCAGATAACATAGAGGCAAAATGCCCCATAAAATGCTACAGAAACTGATTTAGATTTCAAAATGAACCGTCCCCTGCATAGAGCTATTTTCAAAATATTGGAAGAAAATCCGATCCGGGTCCGCGTGGGCTGAACAAATTATCGATATGAAATAACCAGAAATGGAAATTTGGCCGCTTGAGCCATCTGCTGAGCAAATTGCCAATGTATCAATAGTAACGACATTATTGAATGCCGCCCATGTGAGCTTGTCGCCCTATGACTGTTACATGGTATCTTTTGTGTACCTTTCAGCAATTGCCCTCAAAGGTGTAAACGAGAGGATAATAGGTTTATTTAATTGGAAAAGTTGTTTGAGGAATGTAGACACATGTATTGCATTGTTTTGCATTTTAAAGTACATTTAAAATAAAAATAGTATATAATATTTTAAAATAATTAGAAGAGACTTAGTAGATATGATTTATAGTTATACAATATATAGCATGTAACATGTAAAAGGTATGTATGATTGTATTAAATTATTCTATTTTTTTGTGGTCACATTCTTTGATAGTCTCATCATTTATAACACTATAGGATTTTTGTTGTCACATTTTTTGATAGTCTTATCATTTATAACATTATCTGATTTTTGTTGTCACATTCTTTGATAGTCCCATCATTTATAACACTATCATTTATAATATTATCGGATAACTTTTTATGAATATACTTCCGCAATTAAAATGCATAAAACTTCTCCACTGAACAAAAATATATTCAAAGCTTAAATATTCGATTTTCCTTTTGCAAAAAATAATAGGCTCTCCCTTCATAAGGGTGTTTTGGGAATGTTATCCTCTTTTTGTGAATTAATAGTTTTCAAATAACCCTTCCTAAAGGGTTACTATTTTCCATTTTTTTCATAGTGTTTTTTAGGAAAAGAAACCTTTTTTTTGTATTTCAATCAATTTTCTTTTAAAGAAAAAAGGAATTTAAAAAACTCGTTCTCAAATTATTATGAAATATGTAATTCATTCAAATATTTAAAAGTTATATTTTTCTAATTCTTATAATTTAGTTAAAGAAGTAAAAAACAATTTAAATTCAGTTCTCCTAATTCAATTCCTCTAATTCTTGTAATTCATTATTGTGATTTAGCTAATGAAATAAAAGCAATTTAAATTCAATTTTTCTAATTCTAGTAATTTAGTCACAGTAAGATGTAATTTTGTGATGAAAGAATAATTTGTCCAAAATTTAGAGTTTTTTCTATTGGATATATAAAACAATGGTATAGTACTTTTTAATAAAACATGCCTGCATTTGTAAACAAACTAAAAGTAAATAAAAATCTCCAAATGCCATTTTTTAATGTTTAATGAATCTTTTAATATTTAATTGAAACTTTAAATAAATAAAACAAACATATGTTAAACAACTTGATACATGTAATATCCCAAAAGGGAGAATGCAGTAATACAAAAACACAATAATTGAAACTGCAACAAAGTAAACATTTAATCTAAATACACCATAAAATAGACAAAAATAGCTAAGCCATTTTATTATATAGGAGGTGAATAAACAGTACAACAGTGCTCAAAAATGAGACACTCAAGCCAAAGAGATGGCCTAGAATGACCCTGAAATGATCCCACAAGAGGGACTGCGTAACTATTGGACTGCTAGAAGGAACACTGTGTTGTCCCTGCTGCAAATGTCAAGACTACAACTGCTGGCAAAATATAAAGGTGTAGAACTAGTAGTTTCGGAGCTCCGATGATGCTGAAAATTTAGAGCCAGGCTCTATGATGAATACCCAAGATAACATAGAAAGGATTTCTAGATCTGACAATCTTGGAAAATCACCCTCTTAGGCACTGCAACTATGACTGTTGGGCATGCAAATCTTAAGCATAATTTAAAGAATGATGGTTGCAATATAATGTACAATCAGATCTATGCTTGAAGGGATGATCCCTTCACTAGATCCTCAAGCTAGAAGCTCAAGATCTAGATCATCTAACCTCCTCCAATAGATGCAGTTGTTGAATGCACAACAGCTAGAGAAAATTGCGTTGTCAAAGAGGGAGGCTCTATAGCCTAATGCTAGATGTTACAATGTAGCTCCTGAATTATGGAAATAATGTGCCCAAGGTGAGGATATGGTCCTTCACAGGATTTCTAGTTGAAATACTGGAAACTTCCTTCTCCCAATAGATCTACAGGACTTGACTACACAATCCTTGAGGGGACTGTTGCTGCATGGAGGTATGAAATGTTGACTTGAATGTCAGATATAGATTTGTTGCTCCTGAAAGGCTAGACATGAAGAACAAGATGAAAGGATTAATCATCCACCGGTTTCCTAGCTGAAATGCTAGAAACAACCGTCACCTCTCAAACCCTCAAGCAAGAATGCATTATTCCTGTGACTGAATATGCATATGAGAGTGACATGAATATGGCACCAATGTCTGATGATGAATGGACCTCGATAGAAACCTTCCCAGAGTAGGCGCTCGAAGTCTCCCATGGGTAAGGGTGGGATTTCCGCTCGGAAACACCCGTGTGCTAAACAATATTGCAAACTTAGATAAACAACATAAGCGTGCATAGAAATTTCACATGAAAAATCTATAGATCTAAACATATTAGAAATAATAATCTAAAGCCTACCTTCTATTGTGCCTTCATCTTCATTATATAGATTATGAGCCTTCCATAACCCTGGCCCACCTCATAATTGTGTTGCACATGTGGCCACTAGCTTCCATGCAGACTGTGTTGTCTCTCCATGATCTCCATCATGTCTGCATTTAATTCTCACTTTCTCCATATGTGTGTGTTAGATGTATCACTTCCTCCACTATCTCATCATAAGTGCTTTATGATATTACTTTGAATGCACCATTATCTCACTTGACCTCCTCCAAGATCCTCATGATTTTACATTAAATATCCATGATCTCCACTCTTCCTTCATTTAAGAAGTTGCTCCACTACTCCATAATGTAGATCTAGATCTGAAATATCCACATACACACATCAAAAGTGGATTTTATTCATCTATGTGGTTTGTGGGTCCCTCCACCCCTTTATTTAAATTAAGTAAGAAAATTAAGAACTCTAATATTTCAATTATCTTGTGGAAAATTGGGAATATTACAATACAAGCTCTAAAACCCCCCAAAAAAATAAGTAACTAAAAATCACCAAAAGCTATTTTTTAATATTTAATGGATCTTTTAATTGAAACTTAAAAATAAATAAAAACAACTTGATACAAGCTCCATAGCCCCAAAAAAATAATAAAACAATATTTTAAAAAAATCCTTAAAATAAATAAAATAATAATAATAATAAAGAAATGTTTTAAAAGAATCCTTAAAATCAAGATATCCACATATTTTTGGGTGGATACTGGGAAAAATAATTTAACTTTAAGAATGATAAAAGAAATTTTTAATATCTATATGATCATAAAAGTTATTTAATTTTTAAATTCTTTTTTTAATGATCATAAATTTTATTTAATTTTTAAATTCTTCTTTTAACTCAAAAATGGATGAAAATTATCATGTATTGAAGCCATAATACTTTTTTCATAGTTTTTCAAAAAATATCCTCAAAAACGATAAAAAAATATTAATATCTATATGATCAAAAATTTTAGTTGTATAAAAAAAATTACTATAAATAGATGAAAACTAAACATAGTGGAGGCAAGCTAATAACATGCTCAATAACTTAAGAGAGAAATAGTTTAAAAAACAACCCTTGTTTTTTTTATGAATCCTGATAGTCTCCATACTTTTTTATTAGCTTGTAGCTTTTTTGGAAATCAAGCTGAAAACATCACATTGGATAGCTTTTGCAAAGAAACTTATTTAGGATAACATTTTTTTTCCTTGGGAGTCTTTAAAAACATATTTCTTTTTTTAATTTATTGAAGTCAAAATGATTTTTTTGGGAAGCCACTCAAGCTATAATATTGAAAAATGTTATGAGACTTGAACTAAATGCGATATTATTTTGTGACAAATTTTTTTTTTCTCATTATTATGAATTTCAAGGCATTTAAATTTTTTTTCCCATTATTTCCAATTTCAAGGCAAACTAAATCTATAACTTTGGGAAACTAAATCTAGAACTCCAGGGAAAAAATTAAACCTTATGCTAAGCATGATAAGTGGTTTAAACTGGTGTTTGCAATCAATTAGGCCAACTAGCCCACTCGCTATGCATATAAGATGCAAGAATAGCTTCAGTTGTTGATTTTATCTTCCACCACAGAAGATGGAAAATGGAGGAGTACGTCACCATTTGGAGATTATTGTTCTTGGAACCCTGTACAAAGGACCATGGGATAAAAAATATTGGAGCAGTTCTCGGGGGAAAGACAGATATCCCTATCCCATTAGATATCAATATGTGTGCAATTATGTTGGACACATCTATGAAATGGAGATTCAGAAAGGTGCCAAAGGGCCTGTGTTTGTGATTGTTTCTGACAAAGGGATTTCATGCCAGGGGGGAACTCCTACCATTGCCTAGGAAAAAATCTAGAAGAAAAATAACATGCGAGTTCAAAAGTTCCATAGAGATCAATTCTCGATAATTGATGGTGCTGAGCTTTTTGGATTTACAAATCCATTGGTTCAACGCTTATTCCATGAACTTGTTGCAAATGAAAATGGGACAGCAAATCAGAAAAATGAAGATATTCATCTGAATGGAGACACTCTGCAGTCAAGTGTTGGGAAACTTCCAACTGCAACAAAGAAGGATCAATAAGAAGGAAACATTAGAGGCTTGATAAACAGAAGGTTGTTCATGTAGCATGTCTAGACTCTCCTAAACTTAACATGGATTGTTGTATTCCTGCAATGGCAATTGAGAATGATAATAACAAAAACCAGCCTTCTGTAAGCTTTGATATTGTAGGGAAAACTGGATTCTTGTGCTAGATTCCCTTGACATTGAAGAAAATAAAATATCATTAAATTTTGTTTGTGTGTCTAAGGATGCAAATACTTGTCCTAGTATTCTGATAAATAACAAAGGCACTGCCAGCAGGCCATTCATTTTAGATCAACCTCCTCATCTAAAGAGAATGGAAATTTCACATTTTGGGCATGGGGGACTGTAGCTGAAATCATAAATGAAGAACCAGACATGGAAAACCATTCAGGAATATCTAACATTGGCAAGGGAATACTTTCAGGTTCTCAAGTAGAGCCATATTGCCCGCAACAATGCACACTACTGGATAAATTGCAGGATGGTTCCATGCTTGAGTACTCTATAAGAGATTGCGAAGAAGTATTACAAGATAGAAAGGATGATGAGGGACAATTGAAAGTTGAGAAATCTAGCCAGTTTATTCCTCGAGCTAGTGTTATTCCTTTGCAGTTTGTCCCTGAGATATCTAGGAAAGGTTAAATACTTTCTAATGAGTGTAGTTTGAGTTCCTCATAACATAATAGATAATGTAATGCCACTGGATGGAAATTTAGAAAAGGTAGATTTAGATTACATGGGACAGGAATTTGCAAAGTCGATGATAATGTTGTTGCTCCCAAAATCATTGCCCTTCCTTAAAGAAGCCATCAGAAAGAAAAGAAAGAATATAGCAGTAGGGAATTTACAAGCTTTTGCCATTGCTGAATATGATCCTAATAATGAATATTTTGATCAACTCCATGCAATTAGAAATAAAATTGGGAAGTCTTCAAGGGAAATGTGGATGGTCTCTCATGTTGATGCTTCTGAATTGGTAGCCATAAGTAATAGTTTGCTAGTTGGGAGATCCCTTCCAAATTGCAGTCTAGCTATGGAAACTAAGGTGTTATGTGCAGAGACTTCAACTGAAGTGAAGATTCCTAAAAAATCTTGTGTACTAGAGATAATTAAAAATATAGTGCCAATTTTCTCTTCTACATATATAAAACAGGGAAATTTTGTGCGTTGAATAAGTAAAATGGAAACTACTGCAGGATGCCCACCATTAATAAAATTATGTCATGATAAGAAAATGTATCTTATGGAAGCAAAAAATATACCAGAAATGTCCAAGCCAGGTGATGTTATTATGGGGATCTTGGCATTGAACATGAGCTTTACAAATCAGTCTTTGGTGAGATCAAAGATGATGTGAATGAAACTAATGGAGAGTTTCTCATGGTTGTTTCAAGAGCTAAAAAAAAGAATGAAGACAGAGATTGATCTAGTATATCTCCTACCTTTGATCTAATTGCAAAGTCAAAAGAGAAATTCTTTTCAAAAGTAGTAGAGAATGTAGCTGAGGGTTTGCAGGTGGATGTGTCTTTGGGATCGAGATGTAATTTTAAATCAAGCACTGACGTGGATAAATTTCCTTTCTTATAAAGGATGATAAAAGGGAATATGTAGGTAATTCTAGGCAAGATTTTGTGGTCATAGACTATGTTTTCGCAGACAGTTTTGAGGATGACCAGTGTTCCAATGATGTTGTCCAGAAGAATTCATCTCATCTCAGTGCATTAGTGAGCTGCAAAATGCCCATCTATGAAGTATGGCCTTTGTATGAGAAAGATCCTCCATGTGCTACAAACGCTGAAAAAAAATATCTGAGAAGAAAGAGCAGTTTAGATTCAGAGATATATGATGTCAAAAGAAATCCCAAATTGGTGCATCTTTTGGACTGCAGAGACTTTGGAGAGGCTAGTGGGGATAATTTTGTTGTTGATAGCCTTAACATAGAAATTGCTTTGACTGAATTTAATTTTAATTTTGAGATGCATGTAAAATATGTATCTACTGCCTTTGATCCATATTCTGTAGTTCTCATTTCAAATTGGGGAAATGATAAAAAAATTAAGTTTGAAGATGCCCCACGTGCTCCCACTATCTCCAGGAGAGAATACATGGCCAAATATGACTTGCCTGGACAATACCTTGATAACCCTGGCTATCAAATATGCCAGCATGAAAAGTGTAGATATTGGATATAAAACGATGTAGTCTGGTGCCCTAGAAAGTCAATATTGTGTTGTTGATGCACAGCCTGGCATCTTTGAAGTGTGTAGTATAGGAAACCTTCATGAGGAACATAATGGTGCTTATTCAATTGAAAAATGTTTGGGTAGAAATTTTTCAAATGAGTTATTAGTAACAAGATTTGAGATTTATGTATCTGTATCTTGTTGTCAGCTCACTGATGATAATGGATTTCTTCGTAGATCCGTGGAAGGTTTTATTTCATTTTGATAAAAAAATAGATATTGAGTCACAAGCAAAGTATTTTGGGATGCCAACTAACAAAATATGCTCTTATGGGAGATCTTATTCTTGGGTTGAAGCTAAGCTGCCTGTTTCCCACATATTGTGTAAACAAGGGTGTGATCACGGTTTATTTGAACAAGCTTTGGATGTCTCTATAGGATCTTTTCAGGATAAGCAAGTCCAAAATTCAGACATAAATTTTGGAATGCAGCATATGATATTACCTACCTTCAGTGATTTGGAATTTCCTTCGTGTATAGCTATTGGCATAAGTAATCATCATGGAATCTCTGATATCCCCAATGCAATTACAAGAAAGGAAAACCTAAAGTAAGATGGAATTGTTAATGTTGGATCATATTGTCAGAGTGCATTGATAGAGACATTGAACAAAGAATCAAAGGGTACTTCCCCAGTTGTGACTTTTTAGATGTGCCTTCTTCTATCCTAAATGTTGAATTTGTTGAAAACAATGATTTAAGCGTTGGTTCTTTATTGAAGAAATTAAAGCCAGAATTCCCTAGTTAGGATGATATTATAATAAATATAAATGATTATACTAATGGAAATAAAAAGAAATGGAGTTTACGGAACTTGTAGGTTTCTATGAACATCCTGTTCCGATTCTTTCCTTGTTGTTGAGTGTTCAGGGTAAAATTGTTCATCTATGTGTTGTCTGTGGTCTTCTACAAAAAAAGAGAAAGAATTATTTTCATTGTGACAAGGTGGTGATTGTAGAGGACTCATCTAATTATTCTTGTCTGCTTAGTTACACAAGAGTTATTCTATCGGATTGAGAAGCTTTCTTTGAGATAAAGTCTGCATTTGAGAAATATGGAATACAGTTCACATCAGATGGGCATAATCTTGGTCTACTTGAATGCATCAAAATTCAAGATATGAGAGAATGAAGAGTAAATTGCCCACGCTCAAAATGTATTTCACTAAGTCAATGTGAAGGACATGGTATTAAATTGGTTTCAGTGAAAAATGTGCACATTTTAGTGTTAGCACAGTTGTCTTCTATGGAGAGTATGTATTGTATATTTCTTTATGCACCACACTATATCATTACAGCGGGAGAAAATGGACGGATACGTGGGTGGAGGATGGACTCGAGATGGAGCATGTGTGTGGAGGAATTCATCTTACCAATTGATGGTTGTACAAGAGCGCACATATAGGAATTGTTGGTTGTTACTCATCTTTCAAATCTTGTTATTGGACACAATTGCAATGGATACTGTTATCACTCAGATTTTCCTTGAAGTTGTTGGAAAAGGAAAGGGGTCCAAGGTAACCACAAACCAACTTTCAGATACAGAATCTAGCCAATCTGTATCCAGAGAGGGCTCTCTCTTTAAAATTTAGCTTTGTTCTTAGAAAATATTAGGCTAGTTATAAGTCCAGGGTTTTTGTCTGAATTTGAATGGTGGAATCTGCCAACTAAGGGCACGATTGAGTATTTCAGGCCATTGGGCTATGGATTCGAAAGGATGGCTTTACTGGATTAAGTTTTTACACTAAAGATGGCTTTGCAAGGCAAGATAGCCAAACAGAGAGCAATTTTGGATATTAAAGTGAATGGAATGGATTTTTAAAGAGATGAAAGGCAATTAAGAATCTTTCAACATGTTTAAACGAGGGAAAGTGAGTGATTACCAATAAAGAGCAATTAAGAATTCTTTACTAAGTAATCAAATGCTTAAACCATAGAAACAAGAGCAATTAATAATTCATTGTTTATAACCGGTTTAGAAGAAAACATTTAGAATAATAACAATTGAAATCAGAGTACACTTAAGTAATTTCTGATTTAATCTGTTTTGTTAATTATTCAGAAATGAAACACAGTGATATAGTAAACATATATAAAACTTAAAACACAGGATAGCAATGACTTATTGAACTGTAGTCTGACACATGAATCCTGCAAAAAGTCTTGCGCTTCAATTCATCATCCAACAAGCCACAAAGAAATTTCTCCAAAAGCACTTTTATTCAAAAAATCAATGTTACAGCAAAGTAGAAGAATCCACCCTCAATACTCCAATTGAGGGAGTATTTATACAAATTCTAAACTAAAATATCTTGAAAAAAATATCAAGATTGGTTCACAAATCTCTCCAACTATTTTACATAAATAGAACTTAAGTAAAGGACACTCAAGATAATGCATCTATTTGGCACTATTTCTTATGGATAGGTGATGACAAAGAGGAGAATTCGAATTTGATCCAACTCTTAGTTGATGATGAGGGATCCAAGTCACTAACTGCTTCTTTTCTTTGTGCATTTTGCTCCAACAATTCTGCAAACTTGGGGTCCAATAATATCTTTTTATTTCTCAATCCGTGATATATATGTAAAAAGTGAAAGAGGTTATTGTGGATTAATATGTTGGTGAGATAAACCTCTTTCATTTTCCTAAAATTACTCTCCTTCTGTGCAGAATAGGCTCTGTAAAACTATGTGTAAAAACAGAGTTTTACAGAGTCTGAAAAATAACCTGTAAAGATGTGCATGTATCTCTCATTCTGAAATCACTGTGCAAAACGTGAGATAGGTTTTTGTAGATGGGTCTCTTAGGAACAAAAATCTCCTTCAGTTTTGTATGATGTATTTTTTATTTACCACAATCGTCTCTGCAAAATGATGATTTAACAGGAATTTTCTGCAAAAGGTGCTTTCCAACATTGTTTAATATTTCCAAAACCATAATAGCTTTTAGAACAGTGAGAGAGGTTTTGGTGGCTGGGCATCTTATGAACATAAACCTCCTTCAGTTTTGCAAAATTCATCTGGGATTGATCACAATAGTTTCTGCAAAACCATGACTAAAGCATGAAATTTCTGCAAAAATGTTCCTTCTTCTTGTGTTTTTCATCTTTTCACTCTTTTGATCTTTTGACTGTTTCACTTTCACTTTAGATAAAATTCAATGTTGGTGAAATTATTTTCATCTCTTTTTACCATTTTACTGCCTCTGTGTTTACTTTTACTGTTTACCTTTGACTACTCTGTAATTTCATTTTAACTTTCACTCTGACTTTTACCTGATACACTTTAACCACTGATACTCTTTAACTGTTACTTACTGTGTCCTTTTACCTTCAATGTGTAGTTTAGGTTTTTACTGTCTGTTTCAACAGTAAATCGTTTAATATCCTGTTTCCTTTGCTTGTCCTTTAACTATATGTTTTATCTTTCATCTTGGTTTGAATAGATTTTATAACACTCTTGGAGTAAACAAGTCTTATGACTAGTATTAAGACTGTTTATCCAAGGATGTGGTCTTCTAGTCACCTGTAAAACAAAACAAATTGTTAAGAGAGCATTGGTTTGCAGGGGAGGTCGAAAAGGTTTCATTTGATTTTGAGAGGTCTGTGGAGTGAATCTAGAATGATTTTTGGGAGGTAAACCATGCTCAAATTGGTTAACAGAGGCTTCAGGTGGCGCAGCTGGGTTACAAAGGGTTTTACTGCACAATCAGGTGAAAATGAGCAACACTAGGGTGTTTGTGTTTAAACGGGTAAACGGTTGCTATTGGCGGGTAAGATTTGAATGAGCAGTGCGAGCAGTGGTTTGAACGGGTGGTTATGGTGAAATGGCCAGGAATCTTGGCAATTTTCTTGATGAGACAAAGGTAGGCGGACTTTGCTTGAGTGAAGGTTTGAATTTGCATTGCATGGAAGTGTAGTTTGTTCTCGAATGAAAATTGAGAAAAGCGGGCTTATCTTGTTTTATTCATGGCAAAATCAATGGTGGCGAATTTTATTTATTATGGATGTTGTCGGCATGGGACATGATCATAGGAGGGTAGAGGCGGATAAGCGGTTTTCATATGCTTTAAGGAAAAGTTGTTTTGACGGATGGTCTTGATGGTCGCTTGATTGACAGTAGCACTGACCTTTATTTAACGCTTGTATGCGTGGTATACGTTCGTGTTTAGCGGATGGCGTAATCGGTGATGTGATGGGGTAATTCGAGCGGTCAGCGGAGACGAAGCTGGAATGTGGGAGTTTTTAATGGCCCAGCGAGACCCAATGTAATTATTTGTTAAATAAACTCATCGGGCAGGATTTGATTGGCGGGTTGGATTATTAATTAATCGTGAGGATTAATTAATCTCTTTTGGATGGCCGGAGATGAAAAAATGCACGGGGATGGATTATTTTCAAAGTTTGGTTTTAATTAAAGTTTGGGTTTATTTTTTGTTTTAAACATATATACATATGTTTAAATGTTTTTCATATATTTTAATTTATACAGTAATCAAATCAATGCGATTTATTTACTGTAGGGGGGTGGGAATAATATTAATGTTATATTTTAGCCAAAAGGGGGTGTATTGTGGGTTTTTGATTTGAATAAATAGGAATTAAATACGTTTGGCTAAAAATTCATAATATAAGGGTTTTGGGGATATTACTATAAAAAGATTTATATATAATATGAAAAGGTGATTTTCATAGGGAGTTAATATATAAATTAGAGTTAATATGACAAAGGGACAATGTAAACTCAAAATACTTAAATATAACCAAGAAAGTGAAGATTCAAAAGTAAATGGCATTATTATACTTTCATCACTTAGACTTTAGAATAAAAGTGATTTTGAGGGCTTTTCATGAAATATTGAAGGATTTTCCTAAGTAAAAATGGGATTTTACTTAGGAAAAGGTTTTTAAGAGGTGAATGAATGTGATAATGGATGATTTCAAGTACTTAGGTTTTTTCAATTATTGAGCCGAGGGTCCAGTCCCTCCAAAAGTCAAGGAAATGCCTTGAGCCCCTCTAATCTTCAAATACCTTAGCACTTAGGGGAAATTAGTGAAATCTTTAGGGAAAAATGAAGGGGAAGTTAATAATCTTGACTTTGCTTTGCTGTGAACTTTTTCAATGTAGTATCTGCCTTTGTACTTGTGATGAAAGTAAAATTGAACACACTTAGAACCATCATTCATCACTTGTAATTCTGCAACAACATCTACCTACCCTACCTACTTACTCTACCATTTTCTCTTCTTTATTAGGGTGCACTTAGACTGGTAAACCCTTATCAATCTTCTTTTTCTTTTACATGGCAAACCTATCTAAGTCTACACTTATTACATCCAAGGGCTCAGATTAAACTGTTGAGCACCTTTTATTAACTCTACCTATTTATTTATCTGCCAAGATTAAACTGTTTGGTCAGATATTTATTCTCTATTCTACAACATGAAATTGAAAAATGAATGAGTCAAGTTTAAATAGTTTGACTCTTCATAAATTGTGGCAAAAGTTTGACAAGCTGCACACAATTTTGTTTATTACAAAAAATGAAATAGTAGTGGCATTTGGACTTGCACACTTTCCTGGTCTATTTTTGATTGGGGTTCATTTCTTTCACTTTTTTGACCATTTTATTCTTTTCACCCTTTGATTTTTCTTTTAGGGTATACCCTCTTTACATTTTTTAAATTTTTTGATTTTTTGATTTTTTTTGAAAATATGAAACACCTTTGCAACAAGAAAAAGGTTTGAACATATTGCATAGTTCATCAAGTCAATCATTAAAAATGACACCTATTGGTATAGGAGTCTAACACTGACTCCACTTGGGGTGGCTTTTCCTGGTGAAAAGTCAAGAACAACAGGTCAGTTGTCCTCATCCATTGACCTTGGTGAATCGGTAAATGTCTTCTGTCTTCTGCAAACTGAAATCTAATCTAAAACTAAAACAACACACAAAAATTTTCAAACCAACTTAATGAAAAACTAGCTGAAAATTGAAAACTAAAAAAGAAAAAATGCTCAAAATTCTGAGCTTATTAGCACTCATCTACCTACTCAATCTATTGTTCAACTGCTAGTTAGGTAAAATGAAATAGCCAATGCAACCATTCAAGCATTATGTACTTTGATAGATTTTGTTGCATTTTCTTGTTGATTATCAAAATTGTACTTTTGCAACCTATTAGAAACTTGTCAACAAATGAGAGGATAACGAAACACTTGATTTCCTTTGTTGACTCTCGAAACTGTACAAAAGGATCTTCCAAAATATATACACTAATGTTTAACTGATATGAACAACTATACATCTATTCTGGATGGCCTCCATACAATGAATATGAAATGTTATTTTCATCTTTATCTCCCTGTAAACTTTCAGATAAGATTTGTGATGATATTCCTACTGATTGTAATGTTTGAGTGTTGAATCCTTTATCATCTTGATTCTGAAAATCATAGTTAGTTAATAGAGGAATGCTTTGAATGCCTTCAATATTCAACATATCTGCTATTGGATCCTGAAAAACTTGGGAAAACGGCTGCAACCTATAGCATATAGGTTTCCATGAGACTTCATAAACTTCACCAAGTTTCTCATCCTTTTCATTAAATATGTTATACCACATTTCCTTTAAACATTGAAATGATTCAAAAAATAATGGTATGGAACTTTCTTATGTCATTTGATCATTTATTTCAATAGGAACTGATAACTGCAATTGTGAAACTAAAAAATATTGATCAATAGTTTCATTATCTTCTTTGTTGTCAATCACAATTCCTAAAGATTGCTGATTATTGATGGCATGATAGTTGTCTCTAATGAACTGAAATGAAGCAAAACAAAGAGGTAAAGAACCTTCACTTATTTCCACATTTTCTGCTTTTTCTTCCTCACTCTCATGGTTTATCTGTATTGGTTGATCACTGTCTTCAATCTGCTGAAACTGAGTTTCTTCATCCCACAAACTAGCTTCTAATTGCTCTGTAAAGTTAGCTTGAGTTTGGAGAACATAACTATCATCATAATGATCATACTTAGGCAAATAATCAAAAGAAGGAATGTCATCAATCATACACATTAGATTAGCAGATTCCTCTTCCTCATATTGATCTGTAAATTCATTTTCTGATCTATGATAATTTGAATTAAGAGGAATTTTTTCATGGCTATCAACCTTTTCTATTTCTTCATGGTGATTTTGAGTAAAAAATTCATCTTTCATAGAGATTTCTTTTGTTCTTTCATCTAGTTTTCTTACCAAAAAGCTGAGTTTTACCTCTGCAATGTGTTTCTTTTCCTCTTCCTCTGCTTTCAACTTTTCCTGTCTGATTTGGAGATTAACTTCCACATCAACTGCAATGTTCTGCATTTGTACAAGTGTTTTTGGATCTCTTTCTCTTAATCGAAATTCTATTTCTGGATCAAAGACACTTGGATAATGCAAGAGAGTTGAATCATGAGGAGGTCTAATATTTTCTGGCATTGAATAATAAACTTGGTTAAATCTGTCAGAAAATTGTTGTATTGTCTCATTTGGATGTCTTTTTAATTGATTATATTCTTCCATGATCACAAAATGATTAACTTTGATTATCCATCTATCAAGGAAAATTTTGATAAACTGCTGGAAATTTGAGATGCTAGCATTAGGCAGATTTTTGAACCAATTGTTTATTCTATTTTGTAAAGAAAGAGCAAAAAGTCCTATTTTAACATCATCTTCATCAATCTCAAATAAATCCAAATAATTCTCAAAACCTTGAATATGTTTTTGGGCAGTGATACCATTCTCTCCATCAAATCTAGGAAGATACTTGTAGTATTTTTTAGGAAAATCATGGAGTATAGGAGGTAAAATAAGGGGCTTATATCTATCTGGAACTTTATATGGCACGGGGATATGTACAGGGATTGTAAGATCAGTCTTGATTATTTGAGGCTTCTTAATTGGAAAATGATCATCATTAGATTCATAAGAAAGATGCTCAAAGAGATTAGGAGAATTATTACTTACAATCTTCAAAGGAAAATAATTAAAAACTAATCTAAGATCTTCTATAAAATACAATATACATTGAAAAAATTTCTTAATGAGAAAGAACATAATGTCTTGGATTAAAATCCAAGTTGAAAGTCTGATCTTTCCATATTGTTCTTCGAGGTTCATTCCTCCAGTGGAGTCTTGATTGTGAAATTGATTTGGAGTCGCCAGGTGGATGATTTTAACCTTTGTGTCTCTGATCACTGTCCACCATCATAGATCAGATCTGAACCTGTAAAACAATTTTGAAGAAAAATTTAGTTCTTCAGGAAACCAAACTTTGAGTATTTTATGATTATTTTGTTTTTTTTTTATGAATTTTCAAAACAGCTTCTATAATTTCTTTAAGAGGTTTCACATATTGGATTTAATTTTTCTTAAAGATTTATTGAACTAGAGAAACTGATTGAATGTTTGAAACCAAAGTTCAGTTTATAAGCTAGACCAGAGATAGACTGAAGCATCACTTATTTACTATGCAATTGCAGAGCAAAAGCAGTTCAAAGGCTACCTGGCTGATCTTCAGGCTCTGTCTGTAGCTTATAAGAAAACAATAGTAACAATTAAAACGATTCAGTCCCCAGTATGGTCGCCACTATGTTATCACTCAGATTTTCCTTGAAGTTGTTGGAAAAGGAAAGGGGTTCGAGGTAACCACAAACCAACCTTCAGATATAGAATCTAGCCAATCTGTATCCAGAGAGGGCTCTCTCTTTAAAATTTAGCTTTGTTCTTAGAAAATATTAGGCTAGTTATAAGTCCAGGGTTTTTGTCTGAATTTGAATGGTGGAATCCGCCAACTAACGGCATGATTGAGTATTTCAGGCCATTGGGCTATGGAGTTGAAAGATTGGCTTTACTAGATTAAGTTTTTACACTAAAGATGGCTTTGCAGGGCAAGATAGCCAAACAGAGAGCAATTTTGGATATTAAAGTGAATTGAATGGATTTTTAAAGAGATGAAAGGAAATTAAGAATCTTTCAACATGTTTAAACGAGGGAAAGTGAGTGATTACCAATAAAGAGCAATTAAGAATTCTTTACTAGGTAATCAAATGCTTAAACCAGAGAAACAAGAGCAATTAAGAATTCATTGTTTATAACCAGTTTAGAAGAAAACATTTAGAATAATAACAATTGAAATCAGAGTACACTTAAGTAATTTCTGATTTAATCCTTTTTGTTAATTATTCAGAAATGAAACACAGTGATATAGTAAACATATATAAAACTTAAAACACAGGATAGAAATGACTTATTGAACTGTAGTCTGACACATGAATCCTGCAAAAAGTCTTGCGCTTCAATTCATCATCCAGCAAGCCACAAAGAAATTTCTCCAAAAGAAATTTTATTCCAAAAATCAATGTTACAGCAAAGTAGAAGAATCCACCCTCAATACTCCAATTGAGGGAGTATTTATACAAATTCTAAACTAAAATATCTTGAAAAAAATATCAAGATTGGTTCACAAATCTCTCCAACTATTTTACATAAATAAAACTTAAGTAAAGGACACTCAAGCTAATGCATCTATTTGGCACTATTTCTTATGGATAGGTGATGACAAAGAGGAGAATTCGAATTTTATCCAACTCTTAGTTGATGATGAGGCATCCAAGTCACTAACTGCTTCTTTTCTTTGTGCATTTTTCTCCAACAATTCTGCAAACTTGGGGTCCAATGATATCTTTTTATTTCTCAATCCGTGATATATATGTAAAACGTGAAAGAGGTTATTGTGGATTAATATGCTGGTGAGATAAACCTCTTTCAGTTTCCTAAAATTCCTCTCCAGCTGTGCAGAATAGGCTCTATAAACATATGTGTAAAAACAGAGTTTTATAGAGTCTAAACAATAACCTGTAAAGATGTGCATGTATCTCTCATTATGAAATCACTGTGCAAATATTGAGATAGGTTTTTGTAGATGGGGCTCTTAGGAACAAAAAAGTTCTTCAGTTTTGTATGATGTATTTTGGAGTTACCACAATCTTCTCTGAAAAATAATGACTTAACAGGAATTTTCTGCAAAAGGTGCTTTCCAACATTGTTTAATATTTCCAAAACCATAATAGCTTTTAGAAAAGTGAGAGAGGTTTTCGTGGCTGGGAATCGTATGAACATAAACCTCCTTCAAGTTTTCAAAATTCATCTTGGATTGATCACAATAGTTTCTGCAAAACAATGACTAAAGCATGAAATTTCTGCAAAAATGTTCCTTCTTGTTGTGTTTTCCATCTTTTCACTCTTTTGATCTTTTAACTGTTTCACTTTCAATTTAGATAAAATTCAATGTTGGTGAAAGTATTTTCATCTCTTTTTACCATTTTACTACCTCTGTATTTACTTTTACTGTTTACCTTTGACTGCTCTGTAATTTCATTTTAACTTTCACTCTGACTTTTACCCAATACACTTTAACCACTGATACTCTTTAACTGTTCCTTACTGTGTCCTTTTACCTTCAATGTGTAGTTTAGGTTTTTACTGTCTGTTTCAACAGTAAATCGTTTAATATCCTGTTTCCTTTGCTTTTCCTTTAACTGTATGTTTTATCTTTCATCTCGGTTTGAATAGATTTTATAACACTCTTGGAGTAAACAAGTCTTATGACTAGTATTAAGACTGTTTATCCAAGGATGTGGTCTTCTGATCACCTGTAAAACAAAAAAAATTGTTAAGAGAGCATTGGTTTGCAGGGGAGGTCGAAAAGGTTTCATTTGATTTTGAGAGGTCTGTGGAGTGAATCTAGAATGATTTTTGGGAGGTAAACCATGCTCAAATTGGTTAACAGAGGCTTCAGGTGGCACAGCTGGGTTACAAAGGGTTTTATTGCACAATCAAGTGAGAATGAGCAACACTAGAGTGTTTGTGTTTAAACGGGTAAACGATTGATATTGGCAGGTAAGCTTTGAATGAACAGTGATTTGAACGGGTACTGGTTATGGCGGACGAGCTTCTAGGAAGCTTGACTGCAATTTTCTTCGATGAGACAAAGGTTGACGGACTTCAACAGTGAAGATTTGAATTTCTGTGCATGGAGGTGTAGTCATTCTCTGCGAATGAAAAATTGAAAAACGCGGGCTTATTTTGTTTTATTCACAAAGTCAATGGGTGGCGGAATTTTTTATTAATTTATGGGATGACGTCAGCATGTACGGGAGATGAGTCATAGGAGGGTAGGCGGTAAGCGGTTTTCATCGCACCGCTTTTGGGGAAAGTTTGTTTTGGGCGGATGGTTAGCGATGCGATACAACGATTGACACGTAGCATGACACTGTTTGAAAACTGCTTGGCCATCGCGCGTTATCGTTCGTACGCGGATGGCCAACGAAATTGATAATAGTCATTGATATTTGATGGGTCGATCGAACGGTCGACGGGACAGGGAGATGGCGGAGTTTTAATGACGCGGGCCCAATGTAATTATTTGTTAAATAAACTCATCGGGCAGGATTTGATTGGCGGGTTGGATTATTAATTAATCGTGAGGATTAATTAATCTCTTTTGTATGGTCGGAGATGAAAAAATGCACGGGGATGGATTATTTTCAAAGTTTGGTTTTAATTAAACTTTGGGTTTATTTTTTGTTTTAAACATATATACATATGTTTAAATGTTTTTCATATATTTTAATTTATACAGTAATCAAATCAATGCGATTTATTTACTGTAGGGGGGTGGGAATAATATTAATGTTATATTTTAGCCAAAAGGGGGTGTATTGTGGGTTTTTGATTTGAATAAATAGGAATTAAATACGTTTGGCTAAAAATTCATAATATAAGGGTTTTGGGGATATTACTATAAAAAGATTTATATATAATATGAAAAGGTGATTTTCATAGGGAGTTAATATATAAATTAGAGTTAATATGACAAAGGGACAATGTAAACTCAAAATACTTAAATATAACCAAGAAAGTGAAGATTCAAAAGTAAATGGCATTATTATACTTTCATCACTTAGACTTTAGAATAAAAGTGATTTTGAGGGCTTTTCATGAAATATTGAAGGATTTTCCTAAGTAAAAATGGGATTTTACTTAGGAAAAGGTTTTTAAGAGGTGAATGAATGTGATAATGGATGATTTCAAGTACTTAGGTTTTTTCAATTATTGAGCCGAGGGTCCAGTCCCTCCAAAAGTCAAGGAAATGCCTTGAGCCCCTCTAATCTTCAAATACCTTAGCACTTAGGGGAAATTAGTGAAATCTTTAGGGAAAAATGAAGGGGAAGTTAATAATCTTGACTTTGCTTTGCTGTGAACTTTTTCAATGTAGTATCTGCCTTTGTACTTGTGATGAAAGTAAAATTGAACACACTTAGAACCATCATTCATCACTTGTAATTCTGCAACAACATCTACCTACCCTACCTACTTACTCTACTATTTTCTCTTCTTTATTAGGGTGCACTTAGATTGGAAAACCCTTATCAATCTTCTTTTTCTTTTACATGGCAAACCTATCTAAGTCTACACTTATTACATCCAAGGGCTCAGATTAAACTGTTGAGCACCTTTTATTAACTCTACATATTTACTTATCTGCCAAGATTAAACTGTTTGGTCAGATATTTATTCTCTATTCTACAACATGAAATTGAAAAATGAATGAGTCAAGTTTAAACAGTTTGACTCTTCATAAATTGTGGCAAAATTTTGACAAGCTGCACACAATTTTGTTTATTACAAAAAATGATATAGTAGTGGCATTTAGACTTGCACACTTTCCTGGTCTATTTTTGTTTGGGGTTCATTTCTTTCACTTTTTTGACCATTTTATTCTTTTCACCCTTTTATTTTTCTTTTAGGGTATACCCTCTTTACATTTTTTAAATTTTTTTATTTTTTGATTTTTTTGAAAATATGGAACACCTTTGCAACAAGAAAAAGGTTTGAACATATTGCATAGTTCATCAAGTCAATCATGAAAAATGACACCTATTGGTATAGGAGTCTAACAGATACCATGATATCTAGGATATTTATAGTGTTAGAAAATTATATATTACAAAGCAATGTAACAAATAAAATATATGCGGAAACACAAGCACATGAAACACATAAAACCAAAGAGACATAGATATATGCGGTTCACCCAGTTTGGGCTATGTCCACCCCGAACAGCCAGTCCTTCCTTTCTATTATGTAGCAAAAATGAAGAGACGCAACCTACAGCAGATCCGATGTAATATCCTCTATTCCCTCTCACAGTCTCCCTATCTATTTCTGTCTCTGAAAATACACATATAATACACAGCCACAATAAATACCCTCATACAAGCAAGGTTTTTCCTTCTAGGGAAAAAAACCCTAAACTAAACATAACTTCTACCGTCAGATCATCCGCCTAATGAACGACCCAGATTGACTAGAAATTACTATAATTTTGCAAGGCAATTTTACATCTATTTTTAGCTTCGGGGGCACTACCTCCGAAACCCCCCACCAGGGGGGGCTCCATAAACTCGCAGCCACCCCCTAGACCCTCCATGCAACGTACAATTACGAGCGGTGTTGCTGCACCATTAAGGTACAGGGGTCCAACATTGTGATACAAAATAAACAAGATAATTGAGCTCCACACCCAACATCTAGGCGCGTTATGCTTTCAAAATTTTGTAGTGTCAATTACAACATCTTCCAATATGTTGTTTTGGGAGTCTTCAGTCAATATGCATGTGGAAAGATGAGGAGGAATTCATAGATTGTAAACTTCTAGATGAATTTTACAATAGAAATGTCTTTAAAGATAATACTTTCAACAACATTGTGCCAAGAGAACATCAAGAGTCAAGGTTGAGTAGTAATCATGCATGTTAACATTTGGATTTCAATGAAGAATATATAGTTGTTTGTCTTCTAGTACTTGTTGTACCACCCAATATAGATAAAATTCAAATAAATCAAGATGAAAATTGTGATGAGCTAAAGAGAAAAGGATCGTGGAGGCTTGCATTTCTGGGAAATAAATTTCTTCGGTTCGGAGATATTATAGATGCAAGGGATTTTTTGGAATTTGTGTTGTCTCAAAATGGAGTAATAGGAACATCCCATGGTCACATTATACTTGGGAAGTGATGAATGGAAAAAAAGTCTTTACATTGAAGGATTTTGAAGGTGTGAGAATTTCATGCATCTCTGCAAATCCAACATAAACTGCATTTGCTGTTGTAGGAAGTGACAATCAAGTCCTCCTGTATGTCTAAATGACAACTTTCTCTTAATTCAAATCCCTGCATTTCACAACACATTATACCAAAACTGAAAAGAATAAGAATAAGTAACAGGTAGAAAATAACATTTATAATCCAAAAAACTAAATAATTTATCATTTGGAACATTACACAAAACAGAATCCATTGGCTCATTCATTGAAGAATAAATCAAGTTTCAACATTAGGAATTCACTCTGGTGGTTCAGGTTCAGATAGATATTCAATCAATTCATTAACTTGATAGATATTTGAGATCCCCATGACTTCAAGGCTTTCCTGAAATCAACAATTTTCCTACCTAGAGAGGTCCATTAAATGTACTCACTTTGAACTTGATATTGCAGCAATTAATCAAATCCTAAGCCATAAATTTTCTTGAGTTCCTTGGTACTATTGATTTTTTCAATATTATTCACGCGTTAGGTACATAAAAAATATCGGTCAGCAAATAGCCCTGATTTATTTTGAGAGAAGAAACGGGGGTCATTATTTAAGGTAAACGTTTGAAGAACTCAGATGTGGAGGAAACTTCACAGTAAAATCACTTGCATTTTGTCGTTTGTGATTTGGATGAGGAGGAACGAGGAGTGGAGATGGAAAAGATACTGTCAGGGTTGTTTGGAGGAACATAGAAATCATTTGGTGTGTGATGTGTTCATCAGAGGGAATCTAAGTGGAGATAGTCTTGATGGTGGGGCAACCAGGAATTAAAAGCACACCAAGAATTAAAATCAAATGCATAGTTTTCATACAACGGTTACATTCTCGCAACGGTAGCCTTACAATGTGAATGCAAATTTTCTTTTCAATTTGGTGGGAGAATTTATTGCATTCAAGACAAATGTCCCCAACACCCATTCAAGACAGATGTCACTAGCACAACAAAAAGGTAGATGAAGAGATAAGGTGAGTTGATTCAAAAGGAAGGCCTATCGGCCTAAATATTTAGCACCATCGGGATACTACATTAGCTAGCGTTGTTCCATCTTTAAATGCATGTAATCTCGATTTAACTATCCAATGTTTTGTTTCAATTTTTGCATAACTTGAATATATTATAAGAATGTGAAATTTAAAAATAAATTTTAAATATTAAAAATATGTTAAGTGAATTTAAGTTTTTGTGATCTATAATATGAGTGTTGGGACATTTTTCGACAATAATCACATCTAAAAATTGGAATAAAACATTGGATAGTTAGACTAAGATTACATGCATTTAAAGATAGATCAATTAAAATTTCTTTAAGATAGAATAATTAGAGAATACCTATATAGAATGATTAAACTATTATACTCCCAAATCGAGGAAATAAAATATTGAATCATGGCGTTTATGTTGTTCGATTATGGTGGGATATGTCTTTTTGATGAAATGAATACTTTGGAAGGTGTTTTAGGGGAGGTCAACATGAATGCACATATAATATAAGGATGTGATACAAGAGGATCTAAGATGTCCTTTTATCATTAGATCAACATCAATTAATGTTTCTAGTGGATATTTCAAGAATAAAACATTGATGATATATAAAAAGAATATTTCAGGGACTATTAGGGTAGAAGAAAATAGAGGGCCACTATGTATCATCACATTTCCATGGGTCTCCGTTACAGTTCAATTAGAGGTTCGAAATTACTAATTAAAATGAGCTTCTTAGTCCAAAGTGCGTGCAGAAGAAAATCAACACTCCAACAATTTGCAATAGACAAGTTCTAAGGATTGGAGTTCCATCTAAAGTTATTACAAATTCACCCCATAAAAGAATGAGGAAAAACATTCACTTGATATTAATAGTAAAGAACCAACAATCCTTCCTATAGTTTCTCATTGTATCCAATATATAAGTTATTGAAAATTCACCCCATAAAAGAATAAGGAAAAACATTCACTTGAGATGAATACTAAAGAACCAAAAATCCTTCCTATAGTTTCTCATTGTATCCAATATATAAGTTATTGCAAATTCACCCCATAAAAGAATGAGGAAAAATCTTCACTTGAGATAAATAGTAAAGAACCAAACATCCTTCCTGTGATTTCTCATTGTAGCAAATATATCCAAAAAAAAAAACATTTTAGAATATTCAATACTTGTGTAATTGAATGATTTATGGCATCTTCCATTTGGATTATATAAGTATGAAGATAACATGAGAACAAATGTTGTAGAGAGTAGGCACAAACTAAAAAGTAAAAAATAGTAATATTTAACATCTATAACTGAGTTTAGAGAGAATCATATAATTCCATAAAAAAATATTATTAGATGTTACATAAGTATACTTCAATTAAAAGTAATTTAAAATTATTCACACACTATGAAGCTATATCATTTATTACAACAATATAGAAGTTATACTATTTATCAAATCACACCCACTTGTTAGCCATGATGATTATCACTTATCTAACCATATTGATTACTCATGCTCCATTTAGCAACAAGGAATTGTTTTAGTAACCAATATTGCAACATACATTGAAGGAAAAATATAAATTTAAAGATCTAAATCATATGTTCCAGAGTGGATTCTCCAAAAAACTATACTTTAATTATCCTCATGCAAATCTATATGCATCAAAAAATATTTGTAAGGGTTTATTGAAAATAATATCCAATGTTGGAGTATTAGAATGTTTGTCAAGACACACTTTTTGTACATGATTCTACATTTGCGTGACACTATTTCAAGAATGAAAGGCAAGAGAAACATGAATAAAGAGATAAAAATTTAAACAAAATTGAAACCAAGGTGTGTACATGTAAAGATATAATGAATATGTAAGTCAAATTTATTTCCCTCCACTTTGTCTTTGAGTAAGACATCATGCATTTTCCATTGGAGAGTAGAGAATATGAAGCAAATAGGTAGATATGAATTCTCACTCCCACCTTGTTTTATCTCAAGTACGAGGTAAACAACTTGTACCACATGGGATTTAAATATTGGGTATCATATTTATTGATGAAGCTTTTATTCAAAGGCAATAATGGATGAGAGCGCATTGTTAGGAAAAAACCTTGGTGTTTTATTATTGAGACAAAAAAAGGGTAGGCTTCAACCTCAACCTTTTCTTCAAAATTGTAGTTCTCATCTTCACTCTTCTTCTTGAGATGCTTCCACTAAGTTCATGTCACTCATAGATATAAATCTAGAATTAGCCAGATGGAGACTGTATGAGTTGATGCTTTTTTGTATGGGAATAAGAACTCCTCTCTTACTATTAGTCACATGTGCATTGGTGTTGCATTTGCTACTCCAGTGGGATACTTTACTGGCAACTTCTTCCTCCTTCTAATTTACAAATTACAATCCCCAATGATGATGAACATGCTGTGGATAAATAGGGAACATCAAATCTACATTAATGTTTTGGAGAAATGTCTCACATTTAGGGCCCTTGACTTGCAAAATCCAATCCATATGATATATACATTACCATTTAATGTTGCATGACATGTTAATATTATTATGACCATAACCATTGATGCACCTATAAACATCTACATAAAGGTTACATAGAAGAAGCGACCTTATCTTATGACAAAGTCGCACTGAAAATGAGGGGAATTTGTTCCTTTGTCAACTTTCCTTTTCACATGGTGGAGGATCACATGAACTCAAACCAACTATGTTAGCCTCCCCACTTTCAAATACCTAATCACTTAATAGACGAGACAATGACACATTAATATGCACTAAAATCCCAAATGGATTTCTTTCAAAAATGTTTTAGTCATCTACAAAAGAAATTAATTTGCAAAGCTATGGAATAGATGGCAATATAATCAACAATTGAATAAGTTTGGCCCACAAATGGTGTATAACATATATATTCAACTTCTTATAATACACAGACACACACATTGAAAGAACATGAATTTTCAACTTCCTATCATACACATAAACACACATTGAAAGAACATGAATATTCAACTTTTTATAATATATGCACAAATTTCATATACTTTTTAATATAGACACACATACACACAAAAACAAATGAAAATAAATATGTTATACAAAATGTAGACCATTAATATAATATGATTAAAATATTTTAAATTTGAAACATTTATCCATTGTGGCTCTGCATTTTGTGGGATTGTCTATGTTTTTGTGCATTTATTAATTGTTTTTTTGTACTTGTGGTGGCTTTGGTAGTCATGTCCACACGAAATTTAATACCATTTTGAGTTAAAGTTATGCTTTATCTTCTAGTGTGTCTTCCACACTCTCAAATATTATTTTGATGTCTTTACAAATTGAATCTTTCATATGAAACCAAAGATGAATGAATATCATTTATGTCTCATAAACACTAAATTTCCTCATCATTTATTATTTTAAATCTGGCGTTGAAAGAGTACCAATTCCAAGATGGATAACATGAATTTGAAATGGAATTCCAAATGATTATAGGCCCACCATTGCTAACTTCTTCGATAAATATGTAATCAAAGTTATTTCTTTATAATAATCTCAAAACAAAATAAAAAACATAATTGAATTTTTTTTTTTAAACACACACACACACATATATATATATATATATATATATATATATATATATATATATATATATATATATATATATAATCTAACCCTATAGAAGAATGAAAAAAATGTTTAGACCCAAAAAAGTAAAAGATGGGAAGAAATAATATGTAACATTATATATGATGGTGTGAAATTGAATTGAATGGAATAAATGTTCACATATTGGTCCATATAAAAACATGATAGATGGATATTTAAGACTTCTTTTCACTCATACACAGAAATATGTGTGTGTGTGTGTGTGTGTGCGCGCACACCTCAATGTGAAAGAGCCATGTATAAACTTTGTGTCCAACATTGAAGGAATTACACATTTCCCTCATACTGAGAAACACAACAATTAAATGTTAACTCCTAGTGCATATCCATCTTAACTTTGGATCTATAATGATGGGTCAAACCACTTTAGATGAAAAAAAGTCATCCTGAGGGACTTCTCAATATTTAATCGCTTGTTTCCCATGATAGATCAATAATTAAGATGGATTTTTACTTTAGCACTTAAGAATATGTCCATGTGTATGTGTGAGAACTCCATGTGGACCACATGAATCACACATCTTGCACATGTTGAGCATCAAACCACTGAAATTTTTTAACCACTAACTCCACTCTATCATGTGCCCAAATCTCTTAGGCTACAAATATTTCTTAGAGTGTTTTTTTTCTTTAAAAAAAATCACCTAGCAAGACTTGATCTCTTGGATACATTGTAAATCCATAGTTAAGATGGATTTACTTTGTTTCCTTGTCACATATTAACTCTATGTTGAGCACATAAAATGAAATACACATGTACTTCATACAAATAAAAAAACACACACACACATATAGAAAGGGGCTTATGATGACAACTCATATGGGAAATACAATTAATGGCCAATTCTTGGCAAGTTTGGGTGAGGGTGGTTGAATAAGTATAGGATTCTGACAGGACAAAATGGGGTATTTACACAGACATATTCCAATACTCAAAAGGTCAACTCAATGTAGATGTTATGAACAAGGGTGATTGGGACTGCTTCCAAATAAGAGATCATGTGGAAAAAATTCCACTGTAGGGGTAGTTTTCACATTTCCAAAAGAATTAATGGATCTATACATGGTACAAACAAGGAGATAAATGCCCCAAAATCCAAGAGGATGCTATAGCATGGCTCATCCATAAGGGATAGGGAGAGGGGGAGGATGCACAAGAAAGCTCAGACATGAGGAAGAGGACCTTTAGATCCCTACTGGATTTAAGTTTAGAGTCACCATGCATCTATCCACCTGTTCCATTTACTGTACTGCTTCACACTACCTACTTAGTTGATGGAGGGAGAAAGAAGTGTGTAGATATACAATTGTAATCCTTTCACATTGTAATCCAAAAATATAATTTCAAGCAAGATTAAGAATTTTTGTTTTTTAAAATACATTTTTGAATGCATAACAGGATCCAATACCCTGAAAAACCCAAGTACACATGAATTTTACAGATTAAACAACTTAAAATAAAGTTTTCAAAATTTGCTACCAAATTTTGGTTAAAATTAGTGAGAAAAAATGCTCTGAAAAAAAGCCAATTTTTCTATTATTTAAACTAAATATATATACACATGAAGATTGAAATATCTTAATCATGTTTCATGTTTTTTTATTATTAATATGATTTTAAATGCTATGTATCGATTTCATATTAAGAATTGAAGCAATCACACATATCTCTCCCACTCAGAAGTAGAAAGTAGTTATTTTCATTAAATTTATTCTCAATTATTGTATATATATACGCATTCACTTAATGTGGTCATTGAAATATTTTATTCATAATCCAAATGGAAATCATTTTTTTAATTGATTCCACATATCAAGTCCATATTGAGTACAATAATAATTACAGATCTCTCTCATGTTGAGATTTAAAAAGTGTCTTTCCATACAATAATTCATTTTTTATTTTTTATCTTATAATATAACAAGAATAGATGTTATTTGAATATGGAAAAAAGTGGGGAGGTAAAAATATTTATTAAAACCACTCAAACAACACCAATTGATATATCAACCAATATAGATCCATCTCAACCACAAATCTACTAAATGACCACAAGAATCAAATCTCTTGATATGTAAACCTCTTTTAGAATGCAAAACTTAACAAAAAAGATGTTCACATCAATAAATTTAATTCCTCTCGTGGTTAAGATGGATATATACTAGTTCTACACACACACTCATTGTTTAAATTTCTTTTTTGCATGCATAAATCGATGCAACACCTTGAAAATTCCCTCGGGAACTTGGATTGTGTAGACTACACAACTTGAATCAACAATTCTAACATATGTCTAAAAAAGGCTCAAAACACACACACACACACACACCATGTGTAATTTTTCATTGTTTAAATTATATTTTTAAATGCATAAATGGATGCAATGAGTTGAAAGTTCGTTAGGGAACTTGAATTTTTTACACTACACAATTTAAAGTTACAATTCCAACACATCTTTGTTGTCTTTTAGGAAAATTCGATGGAGAAATACACCTACAAAAAGCCCAAAATGTAAAATTGTAAGACTGCTTGAAATGTTTTAAATTGTTATAACCATAAGAATTTATCTTTTACTTGCTTTAACTATATATATTTATGACATTGAAATATTTGCGCTTGTCTATTTTGGAATATGCTTCTAAAATTTTAATTTAATTATCAATAATTTTTTTTTTGGTAAATTAGGCTAATCTATATTAATTAGAAAAGAGAAACATTACATACGGTACAGGATGGGTTGGTAAGCTATGCTTAACCAATCCCATCCTTAGTTGCACGGTTTCGGGGCTGCCTCCATGAAGGAAGCAAGCCTGGAAATTACTTGAAACAGGAAATTACAAAATACGCAACAACACTAGTGTATCCAGAAATTACACAAAATGTGTGGAAGAATAAGTATAAAATGAGAATCCGTGGTAATAGCATGCATGATAAAAACCAAGGAAGAATTGAGCGGCTTCGCAGTCCTTAGTCTTTAGCTTCATGATTATTATTTGGTTCTTATCCATTATGGGGCAGGCATACGCCTGCGCAGCCACTTCCTCTGTATCAATGGGTGGATGCATAGGTTTGGGGACTAATGTGAAAAGGATGGGAGCCACTGGATACTCTGCGTCAGGGACGTGCGTCCAAGTGCCTTCAAAATCCATAATCCATACATCTGATTCATCATCCTCATCCTCCTAAGCCGGCAGAGGGTCAATCTTGCGAGGCGGGGGGTGCACCTGATGTGCGATGGTAGACTTCCGAGGTCCACATCTACTTCTCTGCGGAGCTTGCATGGGGGCCTCCTCCTCCTACTCAAGATCAGGGCTCTGTCTAGTGTAATTTCCTGAGGAGAAGCCTTCAATAGACTCCAGACGATTTTCATTCCCACGGTGGTAATGACTGGGGAGTGCCACTCTCTGCCCTCCACGGATGGTTCTTTGGCACAACCTAGGAGCCATTTCCTGCTGAAGTAGAGGAGTGACGGAGATGGAAGGATGCACAGCAAGGGGAGAGGAATGAAGCAGGGGAAAAGCAAGTGGACGGGGGAAACGATGAGAGGGAAAGAAAAAAAATTTGAGACTGGAGGGACAGATGGAGCTGGGATAAGAAGCACAGGCTGGATAAATTGCAGCTGAAAGAATTTTGCGTAACGCAAATCTAGAAAAGGGTTGCGTAGCGGGCTGGTGGCATTGGAGGGCAAGAACACAATCAAGAGGAAAGACTGAAGGAACTGACTATGTATCTCTTTGTGTAGAGGGGCCTTCCTTTTAAAAGGTATGTGACACATGCGAGGGGGTAGGTCATGATTGAGCCTCGCACGCAGTTGCATGCCATCTAGGTAATAATTTAGGATGATTGTTGCTGAGAGGTACCCTGGAGGGGGTGACATTGTCCAAGCATATCTTCATCATTCCTTATCCCATTCATCTCGTGTGGATGGTTACTGGTTTGAGGATCCACATTGGGTGAGGACCTGAATTGCAGATATTCGTCCTCATGGGCATGGGAAAGATGATTCTCATTTGTACTCCTGTTGTCACCTGCATTCAGGGAAAAGGTAGTGGGCTTTGGCTCGATTTAGTCTAACTACTCGCTCGGTGAGCCACGACCTTGCTCAGGATCGAACACGAGAATGGTCTGTCATTATGAGGCCGACCTTACCACTCTACCGCCACCAATGACCTTAATTTAATTATCAATAATTATCAGGTGGATGGTAGGGATTTAACCTCAAAATAATATTTTAGAGGTAGACTCTTTTCCCACAGGAAAAATCATAATTTCATTAATGAAAAGGAAATTACATGTTGCATATGCACTTGGTGCATTCATAAAAAAATCCCTAATGGATCCCATCATAAAATATCAAAAAAAATTAATGGTTATAATATTTTTCCATTTTCCCTGTCTTCCCCTTCTTCTTTATTACTTCCTGTAGAAACTATACAACATGCATGTATATCTTGGATTCACCCAATCTAATAATGTACTAAATTTAAATACTGGATCATTTCTACAAATATTTTTAGGAATAAATAACAAAATTGCTAATCACATGAACATGAAGAAAGATCAATCACACAAAACACAGATAATTTCCCGAGGAAGGCTTACAGCTAAAAACCCCACTATCTTCTATTGTATATTAAGCATGGATCATGAAACAATTACATAAAAAACTCTTCTCACAAGAACCCTCCAGTACTCAGCTAATTGTCTCACACTGTCATATGCAAAACTGACCAATACATAGCCAATTCTCAACCTCCAGACATCCTACCTTGCTTGTGCAATCCCTGATGGTAAAGATCCCTAAATGATAGGAAATCTTGCCTACCTTGACTACGCAAGTATCATGGGCACTCCAATGGGTTTTTGTTACATGTGTGCACTCCAATAATCCTACAATTGATATTCAACTTCCCTTTCACCTAGAACTCAACTGGGTCTCCATTGGATCTGACATGCATGCAACTAATAATAGTAAATCCTCAGTTGCATGTGAGATCACTGATTGTGAATTAATTAATATTTAATTCAATGAATCTCTCACTAGTGTATCTTCAGGACAACTAGCACAACTGAGTTTAACTCACTTAAACGAGTTAAACTATTTACAACTTGCACCAACTCATGCCCCACTGCACTTCGAACTATGTTACAACTAGAATTACTCTACATGCCTCACCAACTAACCTCTAACATGAAATCCACTAGCTAACTGAATTTATCACTTTTATTTAACTCATTCAAGTCCACATTGAGAATAGATTATAGTTTAATGTCCATCTTAATTAAGGGATAACCAAAATAGACATGCACCCAAAAATAGCACTATGGGCCCCACCCTAGTCTGGGTGCTTAATGAAACCATGTGCTCAATGCAACCAGATGCTTAATGCACTAGGTGTGAGTGTTGAATCTTCTTGTTGAATATCAACACTCCCTCTCAATAAGAAAGGGATTATCCTTCACCCCGATCTTGTCAAAATGGTATTCGAATTTTCTCTTGGTGAGTGCCTTCGTCAGAATATCTGCATCCTGATCTTCCGTGGGAATGTATTGTAGCAACATGATCCTTCTCTGCACACAATATCTGAGATGATGGTACCAAATATCTATATTCTTGGACCTATCATGAAACATAGGATTAATCGAGAGTTTAATGCAAATCTAATTATCACAATGAATCACTGTCGGATCCATTTGAGAACCAAACAATCCAATCAAGATCTTTCTCATCCAGATAGCCTCACATGTAGCTTGAATTTTTGCCATGTATTCTGCTTCTGCTGAACTGAGTGCCACGGATCGTTGCTTCCTATTGTACTAGGAAACTATTGTCGATCCACTGCTAAATATCCCCCCTGATGTGCTCTTTCTGTCCGATGGACTGTCAGCCCAATCTGCATCTGTGAAGCCATGCAGCTTCACTCCATCCATCCATCTATACCATAGACCATACTCTGATGTGCCCCTCAGGTATCTCAGGACATGCTTCCCCACCTTCCAAAAGAGCTTGGTAGGCTTAACCATAGCTTGACTTAGCTGGTTAACTGTGTGATCAAGAGTTCATAAATTTTTCTCAAAATTCAAAGTTACAGGATTGGAATGAAACTAGGATGGTTGTGTAGATCTCGTATTCCTAATGTTGGCACCACAAACGGTTCAAAAAACCAATGTCATATGAGGAAGATATTGCGTTCTGATTGAAAATGGCAGGACTCGGGTGTTATTGAATTGTGATTTTGTCAACAGAAATCAGTGCAGACAGAATGAACGGTGGAGATTAGATTGCAGAAGCGGTAGTGGGATATCAACAGTGGATGATGAATCGTGATTTCACATTTCAAAAATAATAGCGGATATCATTATGAGTTCGCACAATATGTTAAATAGGTTGCAATGTGATACAGTAAATTTAAAATGTGATGTGATGAGGGGAGCCACGTGTCGGCATTGCACACGAGCGCACATCGTATAAAATATGGTTTTAGCGTTACCAGTACCATGTTAAACTTGCGGGCTAGCGATTTGCGATGTGTTGTGATTGGTTGCGTGTTGTGGGACCCAAGAACCCTGTTCTGCATGAATATAAGTTGTTTAAGGCTATGTGTGATATGTTTGAAATGTTAGCGTTGTTTGATCATGAACATGTATGTTTAATGAAACTCCGATATTGTTTCCACTAACATATAAGCCACTTAATGGTTGGGGGTGTGCATGTGGCCACCACCCTAACCGTAACACTGAATGCGTGGATTAATAGGCAGAGCAGAGATGGGTCAACCCTAATTTAACTCTAGTTAACTAAAGTTCTCCACATTTAGTGGAGTTTTCCTAGGAGATATTGGGAAAAAGTGTAGGAGGCTCATTATTCGACCATTTTGAGTGAATGAAGAGTCATTATTGGCTAATTAGAGCATGTTGAAGCCATTGGTGTAGATAAAAAAACCATTAGAGCACTGTAACTACATGTAATAGAAAATTTTGAGCATAATGAAAGATGGAAAAGCCATTGGGAGCTAGACTAGCAGATGTAGCTCAGGAGGGGTGAAATGCTTCATCATGCCTGCTGTGTAAATTTCATGTGGTAACTTACTTCTTTGTTTTACACTATTGTTCAGTGTTACTTATGCTTATTTTATGCCTCTAATTCACTAAAGTTCATCTATAATTCATGGAAAAACTCCTTAATCCTTATGCAAACTAATGAACCAAATATGCATATGTTTTTAAAACTAAAAGACCCTTAGCACAACAAAACTAATACAGTCATTTCAGATTAGATGGTATTGGAGCTAGAGTTTTTCTCTGGTGTTGTTTAGTGCAAATAATTGTTTAACTATTTACAACTTTTAGATGCTTACAAGGCTCAAGCTCAAAACGGAAGAAGGAAAACTGGTGGAAGCAGGAGGGTCTCAAAAGGAGTCAAAGAAAAGGAGAGCAGGACTACCATAATATCCACCACCTATTTCACCTCCTAAAAGGAAGGACAAGGATATTTTTGTGGCTCATTTGCATTTACCTTTGAAATATTTTTCAAAACACCAAAAAAGCATATATGTTAGAAAATGTAAAAGTTTGTGTGTCATAGAAGAATTTTGATTTATATGTTGAAACATTTAACATTACGTGATGAGATGTGAAGGTGGGTCGAGTCGGGCTCGGTCACGTGTAGAAAATTTTAAGAGCCAGACCGAAGGGCGTGTTGATCGAGGTGGATATCGGTGGCCGCCCACCTATTCCATTTGGATCCACAACATCAATTCTTGCAGCTTTTCACTTCCAGCAACTTACTATTTTTAACAGGTTTTCGGGTCATGCACACCCGAAGCCATTTTGGGGAATTAATGATCCAGGTGGATATTGGTGGCCACCCACCTATTCCATTTTAACCCCCGCAATCAATTCTTTCCATTTTTAAGTTTCAGCACAACTTACTATTTTTGGCAGTTTTTCGGGTCCTGAACTTTTAGAGTTGTTTTGAGGCCCTAAATGACGTTTTTTGGGGAAAAAAAGAGCGACAAAGCTATCTTTCTCACACCAATAGTTTTACTCCTCGAATAGATATTTCTAACGAGCTATTGATCGTGTCAAACGAAGATCGTATGCCAAAGTTACATCCCTAGGAAGTTGACACACCAATTTACCCAAACAGGGCCCACAATTATGGCGCTTCATCTCCTAGGGTTAGGTTTTTGGACGTTTCAAGTTTTACATTGTTTCTCAACAATAAATAGGCCTTTGAGCCTCATTGTAACATAGTTTAGGGGCTGGTAGCTGTCACATCTCTTCTCAGGGATACGCTGCCAGTACCCTAGCTCATCCATTTCCATTATGTCTATAATAGCCCTTCGAGCCTCAATGTAACACAGTTCATATCTTTCTAATGATCCAAGTGGATATCGGTGGCAACCCACCTATTCCATTTGGACCCGCAACATCAATTCTTGCAGCTTTTCACTTCTAGCAGGTTACTATTTTTAGCAGGTTTTCGGGTCATGCACGCCTGAAGTCATTTTGGGGCATTAATGATCCAGGTGGATATTGGTGGCCACCCACCTATTCCATTTGAACCCCCACCATCAGTTCTTTCCATTTTTAAGTTTCAGCACAACTTATTATTTTTAGCAATTTTTTCGGGTCTTAAACTTCCGGAGTCGTTTTGAGGCCCTAAATGACGTTTTTTGGGAAAACCGAGAGCGACCAAGACATTATTTCTCACATCAAAAGTTTTGCTCCTCAGATAGATATTTCTAGCAAGCTATTTAATGCGTCAAACAGAGATCGTATGCCAAAGTTACGTCCCCGAGAAGTTGAAACACCAATTTACCCAAACGGGGCCTGTTAGCCACCTATAAAATTTGTGATATCAAATGGTGGCTAAATCATTTTTGAAGCCTTCAAGAAACAAGTTTTATTGTGGAATTGTTAGTTCTTGAAGTCTTATGAAGACATCTTATTCTTTGATTAATCTTCACTATTGTTTCCCTCTTAATTCTGAAATTCTACTGTTTTCCCTAAAGAAAAAGACTGCTGCAAAAAACTCCATTTTCCCCTCATTTTACCCCTTCTTCCACTTCAAATTAACCTCCATTTTTATCACCTTTTACGTCATAAATTTCCTCTATTTTCCATTATTTCCCATTTTCCCTTCATAAATCCCCTTTTATAAGGTTTAAAACTCCTTTTTAGACCTTACCGAAACCCCGAAATCCATTGAAAATCCTTGAAAAAATCATAAAAATGAGCCTTTTTGTATTAGAGGCCTAAGCCCCTTTGGGCTAAGCCCTAAACCACTTCCCCACCATACACCCACACCCTGGCACCAAGCGATAAGTCCAAAAGCGCTTATCGCATCGGGGCATTTGCGATGGGTGCATGTCTTTTGTTTCATAAAAAGTTCCGATGTGATTGGCCCTCTTTTTTAAGCCCCGATCCCTTTGCCTCTTCGCATAACCGAAAGCCCCACAATCGAGCAATTAACACTATAATAAACCCTTCCCCGGTGCAAAAATCCTTTGTATTTTATGAAAAATCTGATATTCTGTGTTTTAAAAGAAACCCGTTGTTCATTGGTCGGGCTGAACCTCCACCATTGATCTTAAACCAATCAAACAGCCTGCGAAATCTCGCATAAGAGATTTCATTGGATGCACTTTATATTTTATTCACCTCCTCCTGATTGGTGGTCTCCCGATGGATCCTCAGCCATCGATCTCCTCCCACCAGACCCAATTCGGACGGTCCTTATCGCTCCATCCCAAAGCCCTTTTCCCTACCTATGACCTCCTCCGATACATTTCCCACCGTCTATTTGATCCTTAGATCGACGGCTTTCTCTCAATCACATCAGTGATCTGTTTCTCTTTGCTCTTACCGATCGCAATCCTCTAATTGCATGTAGGTCGTCCATCGCGTACATCCGACGGTCCAGATTGAACCCCTTGACCTTGGTTAAAAATCATCAACCCCGCTTTGTAATTTTTTTTGGAAAATCTCTGTCATTGATCTCTACAGATCAACGGCTCACATTGAACCATTCTCCACTTCATATTTTATTACATTAACCCACAGGTCAAATCTCAGCCATTGATCTGTTTTCATATGACAGTCCAGAATAATACTGACAGGCCCAACTCCTTGGGTCCTACTCCTTCCAGATCTGATCTCCACCATTCATTCCTATGATCTAATGGTCCAAATTGAAACCACTTTCCCCTGCCCCCACCTCTTTTCGTCCTCGCATCTGATCGATTTCGCGCTCTCTCATAGGCGTCCGATCTGAGACCCCAGATATAACAGCGAACGCGCATTTTCGCATAACTTTAAGCCCCGCAGATAATTCTCCAAAATCACGCGATATGGGTGGTTTTGAAAGGCCACGTGTCGGCCTCTTATGCATATCGCGTTCGAAAAGTGAAAACTGCCTATCCACCTTTTTGTTGTGCGACATCGCTGGTTTCAATGGTCGAAACCACTTTCCCCTTTTCTATTGTATTTCATCGTGTTCGTTCCCTGCAGTTGATCTCTACAGATCAATGGCTCATGTTCAATATCACCATTGAATTATCGCCCTCTACCCTTCTTCCAAGGGATTTCAGGATCATTCTCCACCATTGATATCCTTGGCCGATCTCATCCGACGGCCTAGGATCATTCGAGAAACCCCAATTTCCTTTTAAATCATATTTCCTCCGCCAAAGGTTTTCTAAACCATTTCTTCGCATTTTCGTCCATTTCTTTATAAAGTGACTCCTTTTCTTTATATTTTCCTGACCCATTTCGACCATTGATCAACACATATCAACGACCTTAAATTAATCTCACCACTGTTTAAATCAACCGCTCTCCTTTTGACCATCGCGAGCAAATCTGTACTGTTGGATGCATTCATCCAACGGTCACGATCCAAACCTAAAACTCTAAAGCAGTTAAACGAAAAATACATAGGATTTCCTAATTTTTCCTAGTTTGTGCAGGTATTAATTATTTTTCCATTATATTAAAAGAAAACCAAAGGCTGGGGATGACAATCCCCATGCCTTTGTTTATCAAAGAGATTGTTCCACAGGGTTGCCCATCAACGTTTGTCGGTGCCTCATGAACGCTGGAAACACTATAAAGCCCCTGCAGCACCTGCACATCAACAAGACACAGTAAAAAATTAAATTAAACAAAGAGTATCAATATTAAAGATTCAGTCGAACCAGAGATAAAGAATTACAAACGGTTTACACAGTTTGGGTGGATTACGGCTAAAAATCGACAATTAAAATCCTAGTCCACTAAATTGAACCCATTTTAAAGAACAGAAGACGAGATTTAGGCCTAATTATGCCTAACACACAGATCAGAAGCAAATTAGTCTTGTTTTAGGTCAAAAAAAAAAATCTACCAAACCAGGAATGCCTCCAATGCCACATCAAAGGCTAATTGAATCCTCTCAGCTACCTAAAGCCACCTGTAGCCTCAAAGCATTCAACAGAGGCCGAGTTATTACCAGAACAGAGGATATCTGCCCTAAGACGGCTACAAATTTATTTCGAGCCAAACAGACTTATTGCAAAATATCAGCAGAGTTATTACAACGATGACACAGGGCCTTAAAGTCAACAAAATCTCCCCAGCGAGCTTAACACTTAATGTAAAGCCAATTAATACAGAGAAATATATGTAAACTTCTCCATTGAACCCCTCAAAGGCCGAGAAGCATTAAAATGTATTAATTTAGGAGCTCATTGTAAAGGGTTGGTTGATCACTAGTTGTAATACCGAAACTCTATGAAATAATACATAGTCTGTTGAAGTTGAAGAAGAAATTGAAGTCTTGGAAGCCCTGATGATGTTGTTGCATGCTTGTTCTTGAGAGGGCTCTATCATTGGATCCATGAGCTTGGCTTTTGGTGAAGTATTTTGAATTGTTTAATTTTTTCTCCTGTTTTCATTTTGTTCCATAATTTCTAGTGAGCCAAGGAGGTCTGTTCTGATCATGCCCTTTGTCCTTGCTTGAAAAATTGTCTTAAAGGTCTTTATAGTTGTGATCATAGATGTATTTAGGTGTTCCTCTTCTATGACCGTAATTATCAGTGAATATTTTACATTTTCTAAGTCATTTGAAGTAAAATCTTTGAGGAAATAAGGTGTTCCCCGAATCTTAGATTTCACTTTAAAAGTTGTTTTGAAGTCATTATTTGCTTAAAGTGTGGTTTGTAGAATTCATGGTTATCCCTGTCTATCAAATATCTCTTTATTGTTCAAGTTATGCTTTCAAATTCCCTTTGTTGAGAATTAAACTTCTCTTTTCTAAACCATTAATGTCCATCTCATTCATAAACTAAAGGATCCTGTGGCCAAGTTAGATTTGCCCTTTGATATCCCATATCCATTGATAATTTTGTCATAACCTCTCTTTGACTCCATTGCCCAATGAAATTGACATTTCCCCTTTCTATCTATCTTTCCTAGACCTTTTATGTTCTGCTGTATCAATTCAACCAAACAAACAAACAAACACTTGCACTTAATAACTAGTCTAAAACCAATACCCAAAGCACACAAGACAAACCTTTGCAAAAACAAATAGATTGAGAGATCCCTCTCTGAGAGTAGGAGGACTAGATCCTGTAACTCTAAAGATTGGCTCTAATGTTGCCTTGTATTTTTATTTGCCAAACTATCAAAACACGAGAGACCAACAGGGCCCACAGTTTTGGAGCTTCATCTCCTAGGGTTAGGTTTTTGGAAATTTCAGGTTTTACATTGTTTCTCAACAATAAATAGGCCTTCGAGCCTCATTGTAACATAGTTTAGGGGCTGTTAGTTGTCACATCTCTTCTTAGGGATATGCTGCCAGTACCCTAGCTCATCTATTTCCACTATGTTTGTAATAGGCCTTTGAGCCTCAATGTAACATAGTTCAGAGGCCTGTGTACGCCACATCTCTTCTCAGAGATACGCTACCAGCACCCTAGCTTATTTCCATTATGTTTGTAATCTTATTTCAGTCATTATTTTATTAATAAAATGGAGCATTATTTCTGTTTCATCTTTGCGCTTATGGTTATATGTGTATTATGTTGTGTTCCTGCATTGAACTATGTTACATTTAGGTTCGAAGGCCTATTACAGACATAATGGAAATAAATGAGCTAGGGTACTGGAAGCGTATCCCTGAGAAGAGATGTGATTACTACCAGCCCCTGAACTATGTTACAATGAGGCTCGAAGGCCTATTTATTGTTGAGAAACAATGTAAAACCAAAAATGTCTAAAAACCTAACCCTAGGAGATGAAGCGCCAAAATTGTGGGCCCCGTTTAGGTAAATTGGTGTTTCAACTTCTCGAGGACGTAACTTTGGCATACGATATTCGTTTCACGCGCTCAATATCTCATTAGAAAGATATATCTGAGGATTATAACTTTTTGTGTGAGAAATATAATCTTGGTCGCTCTCGGTTTTCCAAAAAAACGTCGTTTAGGGCCTCAAAACGGTCCAAAACGGCCCCGGAAGTTCAGGACCCAAAAAACTACCAAAAATAGTAAGTTGTGCTTAAACTTAAAAACGGAAAGAACTGATGGCGGGGGTTCAAATGGAATAGGTGGGTGGCCACCAATATCCACCTGGATAATGCCCCAAAATGGCTTCGGGCGTGCAGGACCCGAAAACCTGCTAAAAATAGTAAGCTGCTGGAAGTGAAAAGCTACAAGAATTGATGTTGCGGGTCCAAATGGAATAGGTAGGTGGCCACCGATATCCACCTGGATCACGTGTTTAGGACATTGCACACCGAACAGGTTCGAGTCAGGCTCATTCACAAGCTCAGGAGGGACTAGCACGGCAGAACACCTAATAAGTTCAGGAGGGTTACATCGTGGAGTAAACGAACTAATTTCCCAAAGGCAGAGAAAGGGCGCATTTCCCTTAAAAAATTAAGAGTTACAAAGGAGGCGCAAAGGCGAAAACAGACAGTCGGGATCAAAGCACAGAATCGGAGTGGAGAGATGGATGACAGAGATTAAATCGCAAGCCGTAAACCACAAGTTTCAAAAGACAAGCGTGGGAGGTAAATGATAAACTGACTAAAGTGTGATGTGTGATGCCCAGTGGGGCCCGATCACAAAATTGCAAATTGCGAATTTTAAAGGATAACCGTGGAGGTAAGTGATAAAGTCTCTGAAATACGATGTGCGATGCCTAGTGGGACCTGATCACATAACGCGCATCGCGAAACTTAGAAGATAAGTGTAAAAGACAAGCTAAAAACAACGAAATGCGATGTGCGGGTGGATGCGATGTGGTTTCAAAAGAAAACTCCAAAGGTTTTCTGATCCAGCGGAAAGGTATTTTTTATGTTAGATTGTGTCGGAGGAAGAAAAAGAGGATTATAAAGTAAAGCCAGTGAAACGCCTCGGTCATGAAGAAACAAGAAAAAAACAAGGCAGAGAGACTCAGGTAAGCGACTCAACACAGATCAAAGGAGAAAAGGTAGAGTCGAGTAGTAGGTAATACAATGGCAGTGTTTGAAGCATAGAGGCATCGACAGAGTTGGGCAGAAGAATGTATAGGGGCACTATTTGAAGCACAACAGTTGGGTCAGAGTCGGGCACTGAGGCGTTGCTACAAAACGGTGCAGTTGTTGCACCATAGCCAAAAATGACACCTCGGCACTCCGGGAGGACACATCAACAACATCAGATTTCGCAAAATGAACCGTATTTCCAAGTTTCAATTTGTTTTCTTGTTATAATTGCATAAGTAATCTTAACAATTTAGGAATTCGAATAGTTCTAGAAGTTCAACAGTTACGAACTACTCTGATGTATTTAAGTAGATAGAAAAAAAGAAAAGAGGTTCTGAGTTTTGGACCTTTGGATGACTGTTAGTTTATGAATGAATTATCTTAGAAATTAATGAAAGAAGATCAAGTTTCCTACACCTGTTGATGTTGATACGTCTTTCTTGTTTCAATTTGTGGGTATTCCTCTTTGAATGAAGTGAAGTAATGTAGCAGTCAGTCTCTTAATTAAATCTATGAGTAAGAGTTAAATAACCTTAATTTGTGCTCCTTCACCTCATCTCTTCTCTCTTCATAAACTCCTGATAGAACTTTAAAGTGTTAGACTCTGTGTTTACAACATATTATTTTAAGCTCTCTCTTCCTCCATGAATTTCTTCTGAAACTTAAAAGTGGTAGATTTTTTGTTTTCAACGTATCATTTTGAGTTTCTCTTATAGTTCTTCTTTTCATTCCATTCAAATATCAGCAGTTTATGGAATTGTGAAGGCTTTCATTATATCATATTGTTTAGGGTATTAAGTAACTGAATTCCAAGGGTTTTAAATAAAGGCCATTTGATATGGTAATTGTGACATACATTTATAAAATGTCTTAAGCACTGATTCCTTACCACAACCAAGGGATTGTTTCTTGAGATACAACAGACCTTCAAGTGGTCAACATGATGAAGACAAGCCAAAGAAGGGAAATGGAGGAAATGGAGGCAATGGAGAGCCACCATATTCACCCTCATCATAATCATCATCATCATCATCATCATCTTCCACCTCTTCTTCAGTACATCAGCCACACAAGTCCAAGAGCACTGTTAAATCTCCTTTATTAAAACTTGATGTTAAGTTAGAATTACCAATGTTTAATGGTGAAGTAAATGCAGACAAGCTAGATAGTTGGATTCGACAATTGGAGGTCTATTTAAGAATAAAGAACCATCAATATGATGATACCAAAATTCAATTAGCTTCTTTGAGAATGGAATATGTAACACTTGTTTGGTGGGAAGCCAAGACATAAGAGGAAATCAAGAAACATGGTAATATTATTCTATCATGGTTAGATTTTATTACTGCTATTAAACGACAGCTTTATCCATTAGCTCATATGCAAAAATCCATCATGAACTGGCAGAACTTTAGGCAATTAAAGGGACAAAATGTGCAAGAATACACCTAGGAATTTAGGAGAATATCTCTTTTATTAGGGGTGGATTTGCAGAGCCAAGACACTTTGCTATAGTACATAGGAGGCTTACATAGCTACCTAAAACATACCATTCTCATGTTTAACCCCACCAGTATAGATGAAGTTTGTGTTCAGGCCACACATCTAGAAGCTAGAGGGAAGAACATTCCTGAAGAGCGTAGGAAGAAACCTTTTAAGGGTAAAGTCAAGGAAAAGTGCCCAAAAGGTAAAAAAAAAAGAATGCATCTATTAAGAAAGGGGGATAAAAAATAATTTGTAAACGTTGTTCAAAATAAGGCCATGATGAAACTCATTGTTGGAAATTACATCTAGAATTGAGGCCAAAGAAACCCAATAACAAAAGGAAACAGAAAACTGCTGCTACAACTCAACACGACTTAGGGTTTGATTCAGGTTATGAGACTAAAATTACAACCATGGGATTGAAGAACATGGAGGGAAAATAAATTGAAACTAAACCCACTACCAGTACATCAAAATGTCTAATATACACTCCAAATGAAGAAGAAAGAATATAACTCTTTCATGTGAGGGTCATATCCAAGCATACCAAGGTTGACACACTGTTTGACAATGGGTCACAAGCAAACTTAATCTCTGAAGATTTGGTCAAAAAAATTGACCTTGAGACCATACCACATACAAAACCATATCCATTGGGTTATATTTGTAAGGATGCAAATCTACAGGTTACAAGGAAATGTATATTGAGGATTGCAATCACTGCAAGCTTTGTTGACACAGTTGAATTAGATGTGGTTCTGCTTGACATAATGGGTATTGTATTAGCGAGTCCTTACTTGTATGAAAGGAAAGTGATCTTCTATCGCCATGAGAATAAGTATCATTTATTCAAATATGGCAAGGAGTCCATTGTTATAGCACACCGCAAGAAGACAAATATTGCTTTGGTAAATGCTGGACAGGTAAAGAGGCTGGTAAATTCAAGTAAGAATTTTGTTCTTCTTATGATTAAGCTAAATATGATAATAATAATGAACCTTTTGAGGGATGTGATCCTAAGTTTAAATCAGAATTATATGATGTGGTTAATGGGCATCATGATATGTTTCAGGAGCCAACAAGATTGCCTCAAAAAAGGAAAATTCAACATGAGATTCAGTTGCAGTAGGGTTGTCCTCTTCCAAACATCGATATGTATCTCATGTCGATAATGGAGAATACTGAAATAAAGAGGAAAATAAAAGATATTTTGGATAAAGGTATCATAAGGCCAAACACCTCACCATGCGGTTCACCCATAGTCTTGATACCAAAGAAAGATGGGACTTGACACATGTGTCTAGATTTTCGAGATTTGAACATAATTACGGGAAAAAATTGTTACCCACTCCCAAGAATAGATGATTTTCTTGATCAGCTGAAAGAATAAATTTTTCCACTAAGTTATATTTACGTAGTGGATATCATGAAGCAAGAATTGCAAAAAGTGATTTATGGAAAACTACATTCAAAACCAAACAAGGACTCTTTGAGTGGCTAGTTATGCCTTTTGGTTTATGTAATGCACCGAAAAATTTTATGTGGGTTATGGATAATGTTTTGTGACCATTCCCTGATGAGTTTTTTTATTGTTTACTTAGATGACATTTTAATTTTCAACAAAAAAAGAGAAGATCATGTCTTGCATGTAAATAGAGTGCTTGATATTTTGAAGAAAGAGAAATTGTTTCTTAAGACGTCAAAATGTGAGTTTGACAAGACTTAATTAAACTATTTGAGACATATTGTAGGAGGAGGAGAATTGAGTATTGATCCTTCTAAAGTGGAGGCCATTGTGAATTGGCCCACACCCAAAATAGTTACCGAGGTAAGAAGTTTCTTAGGTGCAGCTCAATATTGGAGGAAATTTATTGCTAACTTTTCTTCCATCGCAGCTCCAATGCATGCAGTGACAAGTGTGAATAAAGGCTTCCAATGGGGAGGAAAACAAAAATAATCTTTCAAAGCTTTAAAATACAAGATCATTTCAGCTCCAGTCCTTGCACTACCAAATTTTAGACAACCATTTGAGATACAAATCGATGCTAGTGACTATGCCATGGGTGCAGTCCTATTGCAGCATGGTAAGCCTATCGCCTTTCATTCAGAAACCTTTAAGGGTGTTGTGACTAATTATCCTACATATGAAAAAGAACTATATGCATTGGTACAAAGTGTCAAGAATTGAAAACACTACTTGATGGTTAAAGAGACTATTGTACACACTGATCACCAACCATTACAGTACTTGCAGTCGCAAACAAAATTGCAGCAATCAAGACATTTCAGGTGGATGGGATTTCTTCAATAATTTCACTTGTTTATAAGGTAAAAAAGAGGTGTATTCAATAAAGTTTCATATATGCTTTTGAGACCAATCATTAGTGCTTCTACATTACTCAAAAATTATTATGTTGTACATGAGAGTTACATAGAACAATATGCACATGACATTGATTTCAAAGATGTGTATGCTAGTTTGAGTGAAGGGAATCAAGTTGAAGAAAGAGATTATAAAATGCATAAAATTTTGTTGTTTCATTTGGGCAAGCTATGTATTCCACAAGGAGAGAGGCTAAGTGTCATGAGAGATGCTCATTCTTCTCTTATTGCTAGACACTTTGGGGTAAGCAAAACAGTGGCACATCTACAGAGGTATTGTTATTGGCCTCGCATGATAGATAGTGTGTCACGTTTTATAAGAGGTTGTTCTATGTGTGCAACAAGTAAGCCTAGTAATAGGAAGCTTGGATTGTACACGCCACTATCGGTACCATCAAGGCCATGGGAGAGTGTCTCCATGGACTTTGTTGGAGGTCTACCTATGTAAAAAAAGTAACATGATTATCTTTTTGTATTTGTGGATAGATTAAAATGTGTATACTTATGCCATGCAAGAATACCATTACTGCAAAACATACTGTTGAACTTTATTTTCAAAATGTTTTGGTTCATTTTGGATTGCCCACTTCTATTGTTAGTGACAAGGATTCCAGGTTCATTGGGAATTTTTGGTCAAATCTATGGAGAATGATGGACACAAAATTGAAAAAGAGTACCGCTTTTCATCCACAAACATATGGAAAAACTGAAGTGGTGAACAGAACAGTTGTGCATATATTGAGAGGATATTGCAGCAAACATCCTAAGTTGTGGGATGAACAACTGCAATACATTCAACACGCATACAACCGGGCAAAGCACTCTTCAACACAAACCTCACCTTTTGAAGCACGCTTTTGGTATTTGCCAAAATCGCCATTAGACTTCATCTTTGGGAAGGATGTTGTAATTGATGGCCATAGTGATATTAATAAGGCTCGAATTTTCATTGAGTAAATTCAAAGGATACATCAACAAGTTCAAGAACAACTTGAGAAAAGTCAAAGCAAATACAAAGAAAGGCATGACAAAAACTAGGTTGATCATAAGTTTCAAGAGGGGGATATGGTATGGATGAAAATTAGCAAAGAAAGAATGCAAGGGGAAGGTAAAAAACTCAAACTGATTCGCTATCGTCCTTCAAGCTCATAAAAAAATTTGGTAATAATGCATTCCAACTTGATTTTCCTTCGTACATGCAAATGCATTTAGTTGTTAATGTTGAAAACTTACGCTTGTATGAGCCTCCTTTGATCGATGACCAAGGAAGTGATGTTCAACTACCTTCTATTGAACATTTCTCGCCAAAAATTTTGGATGAGCTCAAAGAAAAAATAATTCTTGACAGGAGGACAAGAGCATCAAAGAGGGGAAGTGTTGACTACCTTCGAGTTGGGCTCAAAGGCACTATACCAAGAAAGGTAAAATGGATGGAGATTGAAAAGGTGAGGGAGTTGTACCCTCATCTACTGAATAGGTAATAAATTATTTTGGGGTCCAAAAGCTTCCCAATGGGGAGGAACAATCAGGAGTTCATAAATTTTTCTCAAAATTCAAAATTACAGGATTGGATTGAAACCAATTGGTTGTGTAGATCTCGTCTTCCTGATTCTGGTGCCATGAACGGTTCAAAAAATTGATGTCGTATGAGGAAGATATTGCATTCTGATCGAACATGACAGGACATGGGTGTTATTGAATTATGATTCTGTCAACAAAAATTATTGCAGGCGGAATGAACAATGGAGATTAGATCGCAGAAGCAGTAGTGGGAGATCAAAGGTGGATGATGAATCACGATTTCGCATTTTTAAAATAATAGCGGATACCATTAAGAGTTTACACAGTATGTTAAATAGGTTGCGATGCGATGCATTAAAGTTAAAATGCGATGCGATGAGGGGAGCCACATGTTGGCATTACACATGAGCGCACATCGCATAAGTATGATTTATGCATTACCAGTACCAAGTTAAACTTGCAGGAAAGTGATTTGCGATGCACTATGATTGGTTGCATGTTGTAGGACCCAAGAACCTTGTTCCGCATGAATATAAGTTGTTTAAGGCTATGTGTGATCTGTTTAAAACGTAAGCGATGTTTGATCGTAAACGTGTATGTTTAATGAAACTCCAATATTGTTTCTGCTAACGTATAAGCCACTTAATAGTTGGGGGTGTGCATGTGGCCACCACCCTAACTGTAACAATAAAAGCATGGATTAATAGGCAGAGCAGATAAGGGTCAACCCTAATTTAACTCCAGTTAACTAGATTTCTCCACATTTAGTGGAGTTTTCCTAGGAGATATTGGGAAAAAGTGTAGGAGGCTCATTATTCGACCATTCTGAGTGAATGAAGAGTCATTCTTGAATAATTTGAGTGAATGAAGAATCATTCTTGACTAATTGGAGCATGCTAAAGCCATTAGCACAGAGAAAACAACCATTAGAGCACTATAACTACATGTAATAGCAAAATTTTGAGCATAATGAAATATGGACAAGCCATTGGGAGATGGACCAGCAGATGTAGCCTAGGAGGGGTGAACTGCTTCATCATGCCTGTTGTGTAAATTTCATGTGGTGACTTATTTCTTTGTTTTAGATTGTTGTCCAATGTTATTTATGCTTATTTTATGCTTTTAATTCACTAAAGTTCATCTATAATTCATGGAAAAACTCCTTAATCCTTATGAAAACTAATGAACCAATTATGCACATGTTTTTAAAACTGAAATACCCTTAGCACAGTGAAACTAATACAGTCATTTCAGATCACCAGCACATTAGCAAATTGTAAATGTCTGCTCTGGTGTTCACTAGATACATCAATAAACCAACTAACTACCTGTAGACAATAGCATCCACTACCTCTCCAGAAGTAGCATCCTCTTTCCTCCAATTTCCTAGAAGATGAGTGTCCATGGGTTTGTAGCTCTCCATGTGAAACTTACCCAATATCTCTTTGGCATACTTGCCTCGAGAAACAAAATTTTCACCATCCCGCTGCCATATTTCCAATCTAAGGAAATAATAAAGGAGGCCCATGTCCTTCATTTCGAACTCCCTTGTAAGATCCTCCTTGCATGAGTGTATCAATTGCTAATCACTAGTCAAAATTAGATCATCAACATAAAGAAAAATGATCAATAGCTTACCCTCAACCACAATCTGGTATAGGTTTACATCTGCTTCACTTTTGGCGAAGCCCGATCATTCGAAATAATGATACATCCAAGTGTACCGAAGCACGGGGTGCTTGCCCATTATATAATGCTCTTTTGAGTCTGCACACATGCGACTCTTGTTGAAGATATCAAAACCTTCGAGGGCTGCTCTGGTGCGCCTCTTCCTCAATGATCCCATTGAGAAACACGATTTTCACATCCATTTGATGGATGCGCCAACCCATCTGCGCTGATAGTGCAAGGATGGATCTTATGGAAGAGTACCTTTCAACAGGTGCAAAAGTCTCATCATAATATATCCCCTCGATCTGTGAGAATTCCCAGGCCACAAATCTGGCCTTGTATTTCTACACACTCCCATCAGTAGCTTTCTTTACCTTATAGATCCATCTCAATCCAACCACTGATTTGTCGACCGGTCTTGGGACTATCTCCCATGCACTGTTCTTAACAATGGAGTCTTACTCCTCCACCATTGCATCAACCCAAGTTGCCTGCTGCACTGCTTCCTAAAAGGAATATGGTTCAATTACAATAAATTTTCTCATAAGAGCCATGTATCCAGTAAATCAGTTAGGATACTGTCTTTGTATGTGTTGTGAAGTAGGGGCTCCTACATTCTGTGCAGCATCAAGTCTCAACCTATCAGCTTTTGTGGTGCACCTTCTTCCATTTCTAATGGATGTATCTACATGAGTGTTTTCCTCCACTCCATGAACCTCCTCATGTGGTTGATTCACATCTTGAGACTCATCCTTGGGAACCAACAGTTCCTCCTCTACATGCAATTCCAACTCCCTCTCAAGGGAAAACCGCATGGCTTTCTCCTCATAAAATTTGATATCTCGTTGCACAACAGTCATTCTGCTATTTGGAAAATACACATGATAATTATGGGGTGTTTCAGTGTACCCCACAAAAATCCCAACCTCATCTGTTCGTTCCAGATTCTTCTTGGTGTCCTTGGTCACATGCACATAAACAAGCGGGCAAAAAATCTTAGTATGTGAAACATCGGGTTTCTTACCGGTGAAAGCCTCTTCATGTGTACTCATGCCAAGTACTCTATGAGGACAACGATTTTGCACATGTACCACTATATTGCATGCTTCCACCCACATATGCATCGGTAGGCATTGATCATGCAACATTGCTCATGTTGCACCCATAATAGTTCTATTCTTCTTCTCCGCAACCCCATTCGCACAGGGGTTATGAAACCTTATGAGTTCTCTTCGAATTCCTTCTTTGCTGCAGAAGTTCTTGAATTCATTAGAGATGTATTCTCCACCATTATCACTCTTAAGAGCCTTCACTTGCTTCCCCGACTCTTTCTCCACTAGTGCTTTAAACTCATAGAACTTAGAGAATGTTTGATCTTTCTTCTGCATGAATAAGATCCAGAACTTACGAGAAAATTCATCAACAAAGATTACATAGTACTTATGTTTTTCTGTTGAAGCAACCGAGAAGGGACCACACACATCTGTGTGAAATTTCTCAAGGATCCCTGAAGCTCGATTTTCCTTCTCATGAAAAGTGGCCTTTACATATTTTCCCACAGTACATCCCTTGCATATGTCTGACTGCGCAATTGTACCCCTGGGAAGACCAGTAGAAATCTATTGCATGACTTTCAAGGCTCCATGGTGAAGATGGCCCAATCGCCTGTGCCATAATTCGTCCTCATCCCAGCGCACCACTTGATCTGCCTTGCCCATCATTACTACGCATCCATCTACCTCCAGCTTTTAGAGATTCTTAAATTGAATCCCTATCCTCTTGGCCTGTCCCGTTGTTTTATGTCGCAGGAAAGCTTTTCCATCACTAAAAACAACATCATAGCCTCTATCTTCCAACATTGCGACTGAGACAAAAGTTTTCTTCAGACCTGGTACATGAATTAAATCTTTTAATTGAAATGTTTTACCTAGCTCCCTCTACAAGGTAATGGTACTAATCTCGGTATCATTGTATCATCCGTCATCACCCATTTCAATATGCATCTGAAGATCTTTCTCCTACAAGTCACTGAAAAGTTCCTTATCTCTTGTCATGTGAAAGGAAGCGCCACTATCCAAATACCACACAGATCCCAATGCACTGGACACCATGCATGCGATCAATGAGAAGTCAAGCTCAAATTGCGAGGCAAGGGCCTCACTAGCTGCAGATCCTCCAACCTTCTTGTTCTTCTTCTTTTGTGGACAGTTAGTAGCAAAATTCCCATGCTCGTGACAGTGAAAACACTTCATCTTGGACATGTCCTGCTCCTTGCCATTCTTGGACTTAGATTTAGAATGGAATTTCTTCCCCTTCCCCTTCCTCGCCTTGGCAGCCAAAGCACAATCCTCTTCATCCTCATTATTAGATGAAGATCCATCTCTGGTATTCCGTCTGAACTCCTCTTGCACCAAATCCGACCACAGTCGTTCCCAATCTGGAATTTTTACCTTCCATTGACGAGTCTTGATAACTATGCCAACTCTTGGGAAGTCCTGGGAAACCAAGCTCACCAAATCATCATCAACAACTATTATTCCAATGCTCCGATGAAGAGCGAAACCCACTACAAGCAGGTTCGCCTTTTTTTTTTCAAAATGAACCTGCAACTCAAAACTATATCAATTGCAGATTCACAAAACCGATACTTCGATCCTGAGACCTGTGGTTTATGGCCCACTCTGCTTCCACTGCGCCTCTTCCAATATATCAGAAGTACTCCCATGTAATTTGAACCACATGCTGGTCTTCATCTGCGACCCTTAACATCACTTTGGTTATAAAAAAATCTGAAGCAATTCATCAAAATCACAACCGAGCCTTTAATTCTATAGTGCTCTAACTATACTTCAATTCTTTGATGCACTTTAACTAATTCTTGAGCCCCTTTGGAACATTTCATTTAAAATGTATTGAATCGACCTTTCAATCACTTAGGACAAATACCCAAATCTTTTAAGGTGTTAATAACCATTGGAGTGGTTATTTTAATTCGGCGTTAAACCTTTACTCAGCCCTGCCTATTCAAGTGTTCAACAAACATTTATCGATCAAGGAAACGTTGGCTCACCTTACGTTAACTTCCGTGTAGCTTTAAACACATCAGATCTCTTGCAAATCTAATCCAATGGAAGTCGCACTTTTTCAAGACATAACTTTAACTTTCATAAAGAATGCGAAATATGCAGTATTGGGTGGATGACGTGTTATAAATTTATTGAATTGCATTTTATTTTGTGAAATCGCTTGTTGCCCAAGAGCTATGCGACACCGGTGGTTTAGTCCGGAAAAACCGCTCTTCCTCCAGTTTAGTTTAACACGCTTTTAAACGTAGGTTTCCACTACGAATCCAATGTAACCTCGCTCCTTTCAGACCCTGGCTTCTCTGCCTTAAGGGTATAACCAAAGGCCTGATACAAATCAAATAAATAGGCTTAAATGCAGAATCGAATATCAATAGACAGAGACATATATATATATCAATGAACACAGTTCTATGATCACCGCCAATCTTCAAGTCGAGATTTGGTTTTCTTGATTCCTTCTACGTCTATTATACAGGTTTTAATGTAATTGAATCAACTATACTCCATAGCAAGCTCACAATTTTGCAAGCAATCATGATTCACATCAGCTACTGTGAATTATAATGTCACACTGGATTGCTATCGATCCTTATAATGATCGATAGTCGATCATAAAATCATAACATGATAGGATTTAACTCATAAACCAAAACTATGATTAAATCAGAAATCAACACACAAAAAATTCTATTATGTACAAAACTCATTTACAATCTAAGGTATTTCAGCCTTAGCCACACATTATTCATCTATTACATTGAATTCGCTCCCCCTCACACATTACAAACTCGTCGTTTATATAGAAATTACAAAAGAACATGAATCGATTGAGATCCACAATATCTCTCCTAAATCGCTCAGAAAACTCATAGTCTTCTACTCGCACACATGGTAGATCATTAATTATTAATCAGTTACATAAAATTCAGCATCGGTTTTAACAAATTTTCCCCAATTTTGTGTGACCATTCACATACCCGTCACTTCAGCTTCATATTTGAATTGGAATTAAAATCGGCTCAGATGCTCCTGCATCACGCTCCCTAGTTCATCCCGACATTGGACAAAATTTTTTAGATATTTTTGAATGGTGTCATGCTTTTCCATCTTGATCTTCTTGAGTTTATCTTTGAGCGCCAATTTCCTATGGTTGTTGCTGCTTTGGAATAGATTTGTAAAAGCCTTCCACATTGCATATGGTGTGGCTTTCCCATGGAGGCTTGAGAAAATGTGGTCTCGTACTCCCTCCAACAGGATCCTCCTCGCCTTTGCCACTTTCTTTTTCCATGCATCAAGATTTGCAACATCTGCAGCATCAGGTTTAGGAACATCTTTGTCAATGAATTCCTTCAACCGATTGTCTTCGAGTACTGCCTCCATCCTATCCTTCAGAGCAATGTAGTTTGAGATGCCCTTGAGTGCATACTATAACCTCATGCCATTGAAATCCATTTCGATCTTAAATCAGCCATAGCACCAAGAAATTATTTCTGCAAATTCAAATTCTATCCAGTCACAAACTCAACTCCTTCTTCACTTCTGCAATTTCATGTGCTCTCATACCATGTAGAAATTATACAACATGCACGTATATCTTGGATTCACCCGATCTAAAAATGTACTAAAGTTAAATACTGAGTCGCTTCTACAAATCTTTTTCGGAATTAAAAACACAATTGCTAATCACATGAACATGAAGAAAGATCAATCACACACAACACAAATAATTTCCTGGGGAAATATTATAGCTAAAAACTCCACTATATTCTATTTTATATTAAGCATGGATCATGAAACAATTACATACAAAACTCTTCTCACAAGAGCACTCCAGTACTCAGCTAATTGTCTCACACTGTCGTATGCAAAACTGACCAACACATAGCCAATTCTCAGCCTCCAGACAACCTGCCTTGCTTGCACAATCCCTGATGGTAAAGATCAATAAAAGATAGGAATTATTGCCTTCCTTGACTGTGCAAGTATCATGGACACTCTAATGGGTGTTTTCCTGCATGTGTGCAAGCCAATAATCCTACAACTGATAGTCAACTTCCTTTTCACCTAGAACTCAACTGGGTCTCCAGTGGATCTGACATTCATGCAGCTAATAATAATAAATCCTCAGTTGCATGTGAGATCATTGATTTTGAATTAATTAATATTTAATTCACTGGCTCTCTCACTAGTGTATCTTAAGTTACAACTAGCACAACTGAGTTTAACTCACTTAACTGAGTTAAACTATTTACAACTCACACCAACTCATGCACCACTGCACTTCGAACTCTGTTACAAATAGAATTACTCTGCATGCCTCGCCAACTAACCTCTAACTCAAAATACATTAGCTAACTGAATTTATCAATTTTAGTTAACTCATTCAAGTCCACATTGAGAATAGGTTACAGTTTAATGTCCAACTTAATTAAGGGATAACCAAAATAGACATGTACCCAAAAATAACACTGTGGGCCCCATCCTAGTCTGGGTGCTTAATGCAACCAAGTGATCGATCCAACCAAGTGCTTAATGCACTAGGCGTGAGTGCTGAATCTTCTTGTTGAATCTCAACACTTCCTTCCATACTGTTGTGGCAGGTTGGGAGATAACTAAAATAAAATTCCTTGAAGCATGGGTGTTCTCCTTTTCTAATTCAAAGTTGTGAGATATTTTACTTATTGGAATCACTTCATTCTTTGTTTCAACTATTTCGAGTACTATAGGAGTTGGTGTGACACCCATTTCTATGTTATGGTTGAGTTTTGATGACTTTGTACGATGATATGCGAAAGTTTTTGCTTCATTCATTTCCTCTTTTTCATTAGTTGGGGAATTCTTTTGATCCACCACTTCTTCATCATCAGGAGGGGACTCATAAGTTTACTAATGCTTTGATTTGGTATGTTGTCCCTTCTTCTTGTTTGCTATTTTTTTTTGTTAGAGGGAAATTATCTTATAGATGCCAAGTTTGGTTACTTACACAACATCTAAAAGCCATTTTTTCATAATCAAATATATGTGTCCACCCATTGCTCATCTGAATACTATCTGGAATCCCCTTGCTAAGGTCTATCTCCACATAAATGTGGACATATGTGAAAATATCCTCGGTTATTCTCTCACCATCTATTTTGATGTAATATCCCAAAGCATTCCCAATATCTTCAAGAACTTGATAGTGAAAAAAGGGAAGTGATATGGCTTCTGAACCCAAACAGGAATTTTTGTTACTTCCTTTTTTGATGAATCAAATTTTTGGAATGAGGGAGAGACTCAATAAGCTAGTTCTTCCCTAGAACCACAACCCTTCCTCAAAAATTTTATGGTAATATTTTTTTGATGAAGGGTACAATACGATAAAGAATCCCTTTGAGAATGAGTAGATATCAAATTATGTACTCCAATTTGTGTATATTATTTGATATATATTCTATAGATTGGGTTATAAACTGTTAAAATGACAAATGACTACCTCTTCATGAAAATATGAAAACATATTATCCACCTGAGGATTCTAGAACTTGATCTTTGGGTGTTACTCCATCCTTTCCACGAAGTACGACCTGGGAAGAGTCCATGTAGGAGAATTAACCTTCACATTTGCACTCCTTTTGACAAATTCTTTGTAGAAGATATAAGGGCCAAGTTCTGATCCTCCCAGTAATCCATACATAAAATATAGAATGAAACCTCTACTGATGTTGTATTCTTTGAGGGACCTCTGATCCTAAAGGGACAATTGAACTCCTTTTGACAACCTCTTTGTAGAAGATATATGGGCCAAGTTCTAATCCTCCAAATAATCCACACATCAAATATAGAGTGAACCCTCTACTAATGTTGTATTCTTTAAGGGACCCCTTATCCTAAAGGATCTACCTTCATGAGATAATATTTTGGTATACTATTGGGATTCCCTCCCTTCCCCCACTTCCCCATTGCTAGCTATTTCTTTTAAAATTTTCCATTAAATCATCGCCAAAGACCCAAATTAGAATAAATATATGCGTGGGGTTTTTTTATGAAGTTTTGAAATGTCCTCTCCTTTTTATGTATAAACCCTGCAACTTCTTGATCATATCTACTTGCATCTATGGATAGAGTGGTGAAAAGTGTATATCTATGTGAGCGACATTGGATCCAAATATGGATCAAAGAGTGGTGAAAAGTGTATATCTATGCAAGCGACATTGGATCCAAATTTCGCATCTAGGAACTAGATTTATTCAATTCTTCAGACAGCTCCTCCCACTACTACATGAAAGAGATATTTAAGACAAAAGGCTAATTTTGTCTCAAATACATATGTTTATTTTTGTATTGTCTCAAATTAGACCAAAAAGGAATAAACAAACTATTTACATTTTGTAGGCTCATAAGCCAAATGTTTATTTAGTCTCAAATACATATTTTAACTTTTTAATTGTCTCAAATTATGAAAAATGAAAAAACAAACTATTTACATTTCTCGGGCTCATGAAATAATTCTCTATCCATTCCTCTGCAATATCACTCCATTTCTTTGTAACCAAAAGGCATTTTCTCTCCATTCCTCTACAATCTCATTCCATCGGCAATAAAATACTACTGGCAGTAGCCACCACAGGTTTCGATAGTGTTAGAGAGTATCCTTGCGGTTTGTCATTATGCAGTATACTTCTTCCACCATCAGAATTGTTACAACTTTCCATTAGGGTTTGATCTCAGGTAAATGAGGGTGTTTGTATTTACAAAGGTTTGGTTTTATTCAACACACCTCTGCTGTGAAATAAAATTTCCAAGGTTCGAGGATTTGTCTGATTATGATGATTCAAGGTCTTATGTTGAGGATTTAGATTCTATTTCAAATTTTGAGTTCGTCGATTGAAGGTCCTGATTGTTTGATGATCCCTGCTGAATATTTAGAAGAAACTCCCTGGGAGGGATCAACAGAAGGGTGTTATCAGAGGGAAATATATTGACAAGGGCACCCTTTCACTATTTCAATTACAATCTCGAAAAAGAAATTCCTATATACTCCCACCATTTTAGATTTATTAGAAGCGAAAACTTGAATCTTCACTAAGTCGAAAATGAGGCAGAGACCATAGCAAGTTCTCGATCCAATCCTGTTTGCTTCTCCCTATTTTTTTCATCAGTTGAAGTGTACGATATTGATATTCAGGTTGAAAGGGACTTAATCGAAACAATAAATTGGCATGTTCAATGAGAGGTAAAATATAGTTCCTCTAAGAATATCTTGATGAGGGTTTTACCTCTCCCCTATTTACCTTTCGGTGTTTTATTAATGGTAAACATCTTGAGGATTTTTACCTTGAAATTTTGCTCTAGTTCATGAATACATGCAACACCAGTCGAGGAAATGCCATTACTGGCTCGATTCAAGGCTTGTGAAGTAAGAGGAACTCCTAGCCACGTAAAATTTTTGATATTATACATGGTTACTATTCTTGTGTTTTGTCATTAGGGTTGAGGGCTTATACCTTTAAAATTATTTTCTTGGTTTTCTAGAGATTTCGTTTTTGAGAACAATAATTTTATTTAAGAATTAAGGGTACTGTAAACTCTTTTTTTCATCCCTTTTGTCTTTCTCCCTTTGTTTTCGTTCCAATATTCACATATTTTACATTGTCTCTTTTACATTTTCTAATATGGACATGAATTTTAGTACTGAATTGGCTTCCAGAGTGGCACCAATCATCATTAGTGCTATTATCAGTCTCCTATTCCAATAATTGAAGAATTTTAGGGAGTTGGGGAATAACCTTCAACTTCTCAAAAATTAACTCGACACTATGGAGGAGTTGTTATGCCATATTAAAATCTGTTAAATTTAGAGAAACATGGTGTTCTATGCTTGATTCAATTTTACTTCAATTTTTCTTAAGACCGATGCAAAATAGCAATCACATAAACATGAAAGTAAAATGCTGATAGAACACAATAATAGATCAACATAAGACAAGCCAATAATATAGATCAGATTTACAATTCCATTTGTCCAACAAAGATATGAGATATTGTGTGTTACGACAGTCAATGGGATGCTTGAGCCAGAAAAGTCTTTCTCGGTCAGCCAATCCTCCATGTGTCACACCCAGAACCCTCAAATACAGCTCATCACAAGTCAACAATGGTCAACCCAAAGTCAACACAAGACAACAACAACGGCTTCAGTCAAACATCTCTGATTTCCTCGATTTTAGTGCCCAGCAGTACAACCTCTCAAAATTGAAATTTTGGCAGAGTTTTGAGGTTAAATGACCAAGGGTTGACCATGATCAATGCTGCAACAAATAAGCCCTAAAAAAATCCACAGAAAAATAACAGCTTCAGCTCCACAAGTGTGAGGGGAAAAAATTCCTCCAAAGGCTATCAAACCAATCAGATCACAATGAAAGAATGTGTGATGAGTTGATGAGAAAATGACCTCCAAGTCTCTCCAATTTATATCCATTAGTGAGGGTGTGTGACACATCTATTAGGCATGTGAGCCTACATTACAAATCTGGTCGGCTTTGCACATGTGGGGAAAATAAATTCAAAATATATGTTCTGCTCATCCAAACAAGATGATCTTTAGATCAATCTTGCACCTCTCCGAAAGAGGAATCGAACAAAAATATGACCATCATCATATGAGCAGTGGAACATGGATTTTAGACCTAGTTTCCCAAAATTAGCACTCCCTCTCAACTAGGGAGAACTCCATCTGTCCACAAGTGCCATCCATCAGTACCATCGTGTACTTTTACCAAACATCGTGTGTCATCATGTCGTAACTTGCTTTGTTGGCTCTCGATCTCAGATAAAACAAAAGGTGAGTCACAAAGACATCACAGTCAGCTGACCTGAAGTCAGCTTAGAGGTAAAAACCTCTCTTGGACTCAAAAATAGTCTCATACTAACCCAAAGTTAGTTTACTGACCCATCAGTTTAAAGGATAAAACCTCAATAGACTAAAAAAGAGTCACATACTAACCCAAAGTTAGTTTACTAACCCAAAGTCAGTTTAGAGGTAAGAATCTCACCATACTTGATCCCATATCAATGTGTTGGACACATGCCATCCTAGACATAAAGAGTACGACAATCTCTGATGCATCCATCGGGTCTTGCTATTGATCTCTATCCACATTTCCCACCTCATTGGCCAAATGAGAGGTACTTCCCATGAGTCTGAAACTCCATGGGTAGGATGCGTGCGAGGCACATATCAAAGAGAGGTAAACCAACTCAATATCATAATGGTAGGATAGAGTCCGAAACTCCATGGGTAGGATGCATGCAAGGCACAGATCAAAGAGAGGTAAACCAACTCAATATCATAACGGTGGGATAGAAGCACAACAAGGTTCGGCAAGCCTAGCCTCATGTGTTCTTATAGATCGAAGAAGCTATCCCCAAGCCCTTGGAGCTACCAGAACTCATAGTCCAACTCAAGCAGGACCCTTAGAATAGGATCTTTCCATCATTCCAAGCTTCTCACGGAAGGTTAGGAACTTGACCTTCCCTAGGGGCTTTGTGAGAAAATCTGTGACCTGCTCATCAGTTCCTATATGATCGAGCCTTACGACGCCTCGCTGTACCATATCCTGGATAAATTGGTACCTGATATCAATATGCTTGGATTGATCGTGGAACATGAGATTCTTAGAAAGATGAATCCCACTTTGGTTAACACAAAGGATGACAGTGGTATCTAGCACATGCCCAAAAAACTCACTGAAGAGTTTTTGCAACCAAACAACATCACAACATGCCATACTCGTTGTAATTTATTCAGCCTCAACGGTGCTCAAAGCCATCGACTTCTGATTCCTGCTCATCCAAGATATTGAAGCAGAACCCAAGGTGAAGAAACATCCAGATGTGATCTTGCGATCCACCACACTTCTAGCCTAATCAACATTAGTATATCCATGGGGTCTCAAACTCTCGGCAATGTATCTCATCCCATGGTTGATTGTGCCTCAAAGATATCTCAATATATTCCTGGCACCAATCCAGTGAATGTGATGAGGATCAACCATATGTTGACTCAAAGTGTTCACTGCAAAACATACGTCCAGACGTGAGTTCAATAGGAACATCAAGGCCCCCACGAGTTGTCGATACTCGGTAGGATTTGCTAGCACGAGCCCAACAACATTTCCACACAACTTGTTAAAGTTGAGTTCCATCAGTGTGGACACAGACTTACAGTCCACCATACCAAATCTCTCCAACAACTTCACGACATATTTTTCTTAAGAAAGGAAAATCTCTCCTGGCCTTTGCCAGACCTCTAAGACTAGGAAGTAGTGCATCAGTCCTAGGTATTTCATCTCAAACTTAGAAGCTAGCTCCCTCTTAAACTGATGAATGAGAGGTTCAGCACCTGTCAGGAAGAGATCGTCCACATAGAGAACTAGAATGAGAGGCCTTTCTCTATCAACCTTAAAATAAAGGTTTGGATCAACATTACTTTGAGTGAGGCCTAACTTCATCAAGTAGCTATCTATCCTCTCGTACCAAGCCTTGAGGGCTTTCTTCAACCCATAGAGGGCTTTCTTCACCCTTCATATATAGGTGTCTCTATCTCGGACTTCGAACCCCAAAGGATGCTCCACGTACACCTCTTCCTTTATAGAACCATGCAAAAAAGCGGTCTTCACATCCATCTGATGGAGACTCCATCCTTGCGTTGCAGCAAGGGCAATAATAAATCGGATGGTGGTATAATGGGCCATAGGTGCAAATATATCATCATAATCTATGCCTTCTTTTTGAGAGAAGCCTCAGGAAACAAATATTGGCTTGTACTTTTTAGCACTTCCATTGGATCCATTCTTGATCTTATAGAGCCATTTCGAGGTGACAACAGATTTTTCCTTCGGTCTCGGGACCACTTCCCAGACATAATTTTTCATAATGGACTCATATACTTCATGTATAACATCCTTCCAAACTTGATGATTTATGGCTTCTTCAAATGATCCAGGCTCAGATTGTACTATCGTACTCATGGCTACTAGATACCCTTAGTATCTCTTCGACTTCTTGCTTTCACGGGAGGTCCCCCTTTGGGGAAATATGTCTCTTAGCATCTGCGAGAGTATCGCTGAGCCATGAGGATCTTCTCTTATTTTAAGGAGGTGGATCAATAGGATCCATGGGTACTTCAATGTCACGCAAAATATCATCCTTTAGCTCTTCTAGCTTCCCCGCTTCTTCATCTTCTTTGTCTTCCTTGGAGCTAGGAAGATTTCTCACTTTCTTGAGGGAAAAATCTTCATCGAAGTTGACATCGTGGCATTTATCCACTTCTCTTTGACCAGGCACATGGATTATATATGCCTTCAAAGTTTCACTGTAGCCCACATATCATTCCCTTCTTTCCAGAGGCATCCAACTTGCTTCTCTTTTCTTTCGACACATGAAAGTAAATAGGACAACCAAAAACTCTAAAATGAGAAACACCAGGTTTCTTATTAGAGAAGACTTATTCGATAGTTTTGGAGTCCAGAGCGGAATGCGGGCATCTATTTTGAACTTACGCAATAGTGTTCACAACTTCTCCCCATAGAAACTCCAGAAGACCTTGGTCACATAGCATGGTACGGGAAACTTCCACAATGGTCCTATTATTTCTTTCAGAAACACCATTTTTCTTAGGATTGTACATAATTGTGGTCTCCCTCTTAATGTCAGCTACTCTGCAAGAGTCTTCGAATTCATTTTTAAATTCGGGCATCCCTGTCACTACCTTCTTTGCTTCAAGAAGGGCTTTGTAATGAAGGTGTGCAAACCTCCGGTGCCATAACTCTGTTTGAAGAGTTCTATCACACGACATAGCCCCCAATGGACTTCCTCCAACCTGGTATAGTGTATCAACTCTAAAACCAATAGTAAGAGCTTCCTTGAAGTTCTTCTTCTAGATACGTACCTTTCCATCAACAAATGTCACCTTGAACCCTTTGTCTTTCATTACCGAAATGGATACAAGGTTTTTCTTCAAATCAGGTACGTACAACACATCTTGTAATCGGAGGACCTGACCTTGAGATAGATGGAGGGTCACAGTCCCTATCCCTTTCACATGATAGGTGGCATTATCTCCAAGGATAATTTCCAGATTTATATCCTTCTCAATCAAGTTAGAGAGGGCTTCTTTATAACCAGTGAGGTGCCTTGAAGCACCACTATAAATCAACTAGACATCTAGGGTGTCGGGTGGAGATGCAGCAGAGAGGGCAGATACAAGAATAAATTAATTTCTCTTATTATCAACAACATTAGACTCATCATACCTGTAATTTCTTAACCTCTTGAAAGGTTGCCCATTTCCACTACGATCAGAGGGAGCCTTCCTTTTTCCTTTGAACTTGTTGTTCTTGCTATTCCCTCTCGAGTTGTTGTTTTCATCATCCCTGGGAGATTCCCTTATATTAGGGCACTTTCTTGCATAGTGATAAGTCTTGTTACAAGTGTAACATCTTCCCTTCCTTCCTTTGGGCCCCGCTCTACCATAGTTTTCATTTCTCGGGCCACCGTGGTTATTCTTCTTTGCATGAACGGTGAAGGCGGTAGGGTCACTTCCATTTCCATTAGAGGCATATTCCATCATTCTTGTTTCCTCTTGAGTGCATCTCGTCAATATTTCATCAAAATCAGGAATCACATTATTAAAATATAAATCTTCCGGGAAATCACATAATAAATTTTTGGAACCGACGCGTTTTGAACTACCAACTGCAGTTCATCATCAGGATAATGAACCATAAGGAATCATTTTTCCAACTAAATGTGGCCCACTAGGATTACATTATGGCCCCATGGACTCCTATATATAGAAAGGAGGTTTTGTAAATTGGATCATCTAAGAATTGTTCATTTATGTAATGTATTATCGTGATGATGAACTACAGTTGGTAGTTTGAAACACGTCGGTTCCAAAAATTTATTATGTGATTTCCTGGAAGATTTATATTTTAATATGTTATGGATCACAAAATTTTTCACTCTCAATCACATTATTATTAAGAACAATGGTATTGAATACATACCAATCACAGGGGGGATCTCCAAGTGCAATAAGAACCATCTCTTAATCAGATATTGCTCCCCAATAGCTAGGAGGTTATTCATGATTTCAGTGAGCCTCATAAAATAGGATTGAATAGATTCATCCTTTCCCTTCTTGATATTCTTCAATTGATTCTTGAAGAAAATGATTTTATTAGCATTGCTAGTCCTAAACATGCTCGCCAACTTATCATACATCTCTTTAGATGTGTTTAGCTCAAAACTGTAAGCAACCAAGTGCTTATGAATATAATCTCGGATAACCATATTTTCTTTGATTTCCCCCTTTCTATACTTCGTCTTCGTGCCAGCAGCTGCATTTGATGGAGGCTCTTGAATCTTCCCCTGCACATAGTCCATGACATCTTGATCTTCTAGTACCAAATCCAAGGACATCTTCCATGCATGATAATCAGACTTATTATTCAATTTATCTTCAATCTTGAAACCTTTGTAGGTTGAGGAGGCCATTTGTCCTTGATGGGATTTCTTCCTTCAAAGGTTGCTTCTAACACTAGCTTGGACTTTTTCTTCACCTCAGCTTTGATACCATGTTAAATATAGGTAACCATGTAAATTTTCGTAGATGTTCTATGCTTGATGCAAATTTACTTTTTCTTCAATATCAGATAGCAATCACATACACAATAAAGTAAAATGTTGATAGAACATACCAGTAGATTGACATAAGACAAGCCAAAAATATATGTGTGTTGGTGTGTTACAACGATCAACAGGATGCTTCAACCAGCAAAGTCTCAATATGGTCAGCCAACCAGCAATGTCACACAACCCTCTAGGACAACCAAACGGTCAACTCAAAAGTCAACACAAAAAGTCAATGTTGTCAGTCAATAGTCAACAAAAATAGCAATAGCATCTAGGTCAACGCAGCAAATTCAAAGTCAACATATAGCCTCGAGAATAGTGCCAAAAAATGCGGATTAGAAAGATAAAAATTTTGGGAGAGTTTCAGGTCCATTTGACCTTGAGTTGACCAAAGTCAACGCTGGTCAAAGCTGCTGCAGAAACCTTAGGCCGAAAACAAAAAAGAGCTGCTACTGAAATATCCCACGTGTGGAGAGAAGAGCCTCCAAGGTCATCGAACCAATCATATGAGAAAGAAATGTGTGAGGATGAGATGAGTGAAAATGTCCTCCAACGTCGACCAATATATATCCATCAATGAGGGTGTGTGACACAACTACTAGGGCACAAAACCTTAAGGCCGACCTACACATATCTTGAATAAATTCAAAATAAATGTTTTGCTCATCGGATCAAGATGATTTTTAGATGGATCTTGCACCTCTCCAAAAGAGGAATCCAATAAAAATATTGGTATCTTCATCTGAGCATCACAACATGGAGTTTGGACCTAGTTGTCCAAAATAAACACTCCCTCTCAACTGGGGATAACTCCATCCACCTGTGTAATCCAAAAATTTTGCATCATCCCATCGTAACTTGATTTGTTGGCTTCTTTATTTCAGAACAGAAGTGGGTCAGTCACAAAGACATCATTCCCAGCTGATAGATTTAGCCCGGAGGTCCGAAACATCTATAGGACTCACAAAGAGTCTCATACCAACCCAAAGTTGGTTTACCTAATCCGAAGTCAGTTGGAGGTCCGACAACTCACTATACTTGATCCCATATCAAGTGATTGGACCGTGCCATCCTAGGTAGAGAGTAAGGAAATCTCTGATGCATCCATCAGTCTCTGCTACTAGTCTCTAACTTTTCCCATCTCACTGGCCAAATGAGAGGTACTTCCCATGAGCCCTGAACTCAATGGGTAGGATGAATATGGGGCACAGATAATGAGAGGTGAATTAACTCAATCATCACAACAGTGGGGTCGAATCACACCAACAAGGTTCTGCAAGCCTAGCCCTGTGGTTGCTTATAGCTCCAAGAAGCTATCCCTAAAGTCCCCCAGAGCTCCCACAGCTCATCGTCCAATAGGACCCTCAGCATAGGGTCGTTCCATGATACCAAGACTCTCACGGAAGGTTAGGAACTTGACCTTCCCCAGGGGCTTTGTGAGAATATCCGTGACCTGCTCATCAGTTCCTATATGATCGAGCCTTACGGCGCCTCGCTGTACCTTATCCTAGATAAAGTGGTACCTGATATCAATATGCTTGGATCGATCGTGGAACACAGGATTCTCAGACAACCGAATCCCACTCTGGTTATCACAGAGTATCCCGGTAGTATCTAGCACATGCTCGAACAACTCACTGAAGAGATTTTGCAACCAAACTGCTTCACAACAAACCATACTTGCTGTAATGTATTGGACCTCCGCGGTGCTCAAAGCCACCGACTTCTGCTTCCTGCTCATCCATGATATCGAAGCAGATCCAAGTGTGAAGCAGCATCCCGATGTGCTTTTACGATCCACCACACTACCAAGCTAATCAGCATCAGTATATCCAAGGAGTTTCATGCTCCCGACAGTATATCTCAACCTATGGGTTATCGCGCGCCGAAGATATATCAACAAATTCTTGGCACCAACCCATTGAGAGTGATGAGGCTCAACCATATGTTGACTCAAAGTGTTCACTGCAAAACATATGTCCAGACGAGTGTTCACTAAGAACATCAGGCCCCCTACGAGCTGATGATACTTAGTATGATTTGCTAACACGGTCCCAGCAGTGCTGCCACTCAAATTCTTAAAGTTGAGTTCCATCAGTGTCAACATGGCCTTACAGTCCACCATACCAAATATTTCTAGAAGCTTCACAATGTATTTTCCTTGAGAAAGGAAAATCGTGCTAGGTCTCTGCCAAACCTCCAAGCCGAGGAAGTAATGCATCAGTCCTAGGTCCTTCATTTTGAACTCAGTAACAAGCTCCCTCTCACACTGATGAATGGGAGGGTCAGCACCTGTCAAGAAGAGGTTGTCCGCATAGAGCACCAGAATGAGAGGCTTTTCTCTATCAACCTTGAAGTAAAGGTTCAGATCAACATTACTACGAGTGAAGCCTGTTAGGAATCTGTAATTAGCAAGATTTCCAAAGTCCAATCATAGAAACAACATTATTTCAACCACTTTGGGATTCTAGGATCTAGCCCTCCTGAATCCAGAGAGGGATCTCTCCAATAAGTGCAAAGATGTATTTATCTTTGAAGTTTTGGGTAATGATGTTAGGCTAGTAATGAAGGCCGAGGGTTTTTTTTTGTTTTTGGATGGTTGAGCAAGATTATTATTTGAGGTGGAAAGTTCTAAATGCAAAGAGTTTCAAAGGTGTGAAGTTGCAAGCAAATAGAACAAGCTTTGGCCAAGAGGGTAGATAATTGCAGGTTTTAGTCCATTAGGCTATGGAGTCATAATGGGGTTTAATTGAAACAACAAGGTTCAAGAGTGGTCTATGGGGCAAGTCATCTAGGTATAAGAATCTCTTCAAAGTTGATTTTTGGAATGAAATGAAACAATAAGAGGGGGAATTAAACAGATGAAGAACAAAGAGTAGCCCAAGATCAGGTAAGTACTTCTAAACTAGCCTGCTTTTGACATACACTTAAGAAAGACATAAAAGTAATCTAAGATCAGGTAAGTACTTCTAAACTAGCCTGCTTTTGATGCACTTTCAATAGAAAAAATTTAAAGCACAAAGGGAAACACAAATGATAACAAAGGATGGTCTAAGATCTGGCAAGTACATTGAAACTAGCCAGCTTTCAACACATTCCAAGGGAAACTTTCAATCAGTATTTGGGGATAAAACTAGGACCAGGGCACACCATATCTTCCTTAGTTCATTTCTACTTAACATGAAATGAAAATAACTTTCAAGAATAACAATTAGCTAAGACAGAAGGACGAGGGAACGCCAACATTCATACTGCTCGAACTAAATTAAATCATTCCTAAATAACACAAATCAGAAGAAAATATTAAGATAAATCTTATCAGTCAGAGAAGGGTACTGATATACAGTAAATCCTAACTCTATGCTTGCTGTTCTTTATAAGAAAAGATGAACACAGTGAAAACAGAAATAAAATAATGATTTACAATAAGAAATAACATCATCGTCGACATAGACCAGGATCCCATAAATCATCTTGTATTGATGCTTCAAACCAGTTACAATATTCAAGTCCATAGTTTTAGTTCATCTTCACTTCCCAGACTAACTTATCTATCACAAGCAGAGCTTCAAGAGCCAGTGAATACTATTTACAAGTAGAGATCTTAAGCTCAAGTATATTTCAAGGTTCTGCAACCAACATTTTCTCATCTTCTACAGAAGTATTTATAGAAGAATGAGGAGGTGGGATCTGATAAAAGATCTCCTAGGGAAATTAATACAGACTGAATGCTTCTCGGCCTTTAGGGGGCTTGATGAAGAAGCTTACATATATGCCCTCTGTATTAAATGTTTTACAATTAAGATTAAAGCTCGGTGGGAGCTTTTATTGACTTTTGAGGCTCGGTGTTATATTAAAGTAATTCTGCTGATATTTTGTCATTAAGTTTACTTGTAGAATTAACTCACTGGCTATGCTAAGGCAAATGTTTCTTTTGATCAATAACTTTTGCCTCTATTTGAATGCTTGTGGCTACAGGTGGCTTGGTGGTAACTAAGAGGAATCAATTTGCCTCAGATGTGGCGGTGGAGGCCTTTTTGTCTAATAAAACCCTTATGATTTTCCTTTAATTGTGTCTTAACTGGGAGGATTAGGATTTTGATAATCATTCTTAGCCGTAATCCACACAGATCTGTCTTCAATCTCCTGTTCTGGTATGTTTTTGTCTTCGACACTGATACTCTTTGTTTGTGATTCATGCACTGTGTTTTGTTGATGTGCAGGCCACGCAGGGATCGTAAGGCATCAATGCCCATGAAACATTGACAAGACGTGGAAATCGAACCCTTGGATGGCTTTCTTTTAATGAATCAAAGGTGGGAGAATCGTCATTCTCAGCCTTTGAATTTTTCTTTAATATGATGGAAAACCATCAAAACCTGCAACATACGAAACTTATATTATTAAATCCTGTGTTATATGGGTTTTACTACTTTAGAAGGTATGGGGAGATAGCATGGCTGTTGGATGGCATCATCTAACGATCGAGATTTATTAGAAGAGGTTGAAAAGGAGAGTGGAGGAAGAATTAAGACAAAGCTGTCGATCGCGCAGTGATTGACGGTCGGGATTGATCAGGAGAAAATAAAGCGAGGGAGCCACTTTATGAAGAAATGGCGAAATTTGATGAGATAAGGTTTAAAACCTTTGTGATGAGGAAAATATGGTTAAAAACTATGTTTGGGGTTCATGACGATCATGGGCCATCGGATGAGATCGGCCTACGAGATTGATGGCAGAGATTATATATTAAACACCCTTTATCAAATAATATGCCCAGACTTCAAAAATTCTGATAAAATCAAGCTGCATAACCATTTCAGGTCACAAAGAGAGCCCACTGACGTCCGGGTCTTTGTGACCTGAAATTTTTATGAAATCCACCATATAAAGCTCCACGGGTCCGTTTTGGGGCCTACTGACGTCAGCCCAAGTGTGACCTGAAATTTTTATGAAATCCCCCATATAAAGCTCCCCGGGTCCAGATTTGTTGACTGTGCGAGGAACCAAACAAGACCTGCTCCAATCAGTTGCTGCCGCATGTGTGCTGATGTGTATGCTGACTAGGGGTTGGGACCACCGGTTTTGCGGGACTGCTGACTGTTGTCGTGGCTGTGGGGACCAGGGCGATTGATTGTGGGCCATGGGTCGCGCCATACCTTAGTTTATCCCCCGAGCTTCTTTTGAGCGCAATCACCATCCGATGAGCCGGCCTCATATCGGATGGCGTACGTCAATACCGCTCTGAGCCCACAGCCGACATTTAACGCGCGATGAGGGAGCGATGAGGCAGTTTTGTTCTGTCGACGTGGTGGCTTTTCACAGGATCGCTTGCCATTGAGTGGTTTCCTGCCCGTACCAAAAGCGGTGCAATAAAAACTACTCCCAGCTTTTCTTTTAATATAATGAAAAAACCATTAAAACCCAAAAATTTAATATAAACAAAGTTTTAACGCTTCGGGGGCGGGATATATATTTATAATATGGCTTGGCACCCGTCTGCGGGGCCATGGTCTATATGAAAAGCAATATGATCGGGGGATATAATACACAGGGCTAATCGGCATCGGAGTCTTTGTTTAACTCAACAACAGTGCTCTGTGAATCGCTCCGATGCGATAAGCGCTCAGGACCTTAGCACTTGGTTCTAGCGCTGGGGCACATGGAGGGGAAGTGGTTTAAGACTAATCCCAAAGGGGCTTAAGTCTTTATACAAAAATATGTTTTTTTTATGATTTTTTCTGGTTTTCCAAGGACTTTGAGAGTTTCGATACAGTTTAAAAACGGGTTTTAAACTATGGAAAATGATTTTCATGAATGGAAGAAGGGGAAATATGAAAAATAGAGGATTTTTGTGGAGGAAAAGGGGAGAAAAATGGAAGTTAGTTTTTCAAGTGAGGAAAGGGAAGAAAGGTGATTTTGCAGCAGTTTTTGTCTTTGAAATCAACAGAATTTCTGAGTATAAAATGGAACATTAGTGAAGATTTGGACAGAGGCATGAGGCCTTCAAGAGACTTCAAGAGATAACACTTTTTTGCAATAAAATTTGTTCCTTGAAGGCTCCAAAAAAGATTTATCCACCTTTTGGTATAACAAAGTTCATAGGTGGCTAATAGTGGCTCCACTTGGGGATGGTGCCTTCTTGAAGGCATCAAGAAATTCAGACTTGCATTCTTTGGGAGGCTGATATGTGCCTCATCCATTGGGCTGGATTTCCTTTGCTGGGAAGATCTTGCTCTGAAAACATATTAGCAGCCAAAAAAAAAAACGATGGATCTTTTATCAACAAGCTTTCTACCTACCCAATCCTACTGATCTAACATATTTTCTTCATTAGAGTGCACTTGGATTGGAAAACTCTTTTTACAACATTTTATTATTTTTAAAATAGGAAATCTAATCTATTTCTACTCCTTATTTATCCACGGACTCAGATTAAACAGTTGAGTCCATATGATTTTCTACCTAATCTACCATCTGTTGAGATTAAACTGTCGAACATATTTTATTCACTAAACCCTACAATAGAAATTTAAAAGCATTCAAATTAGGATTGAACAGTCTAACTTGATGTTGATCTATGGTATGAAAAACAAACTATACATAGACATTATTCTGCAGAAAATTTAAATAAAAAATGGAAGGCTTAAGATCTGAAATTTCAAGGCACTTCCTTCATCTCTTTTACAGCTCTATTTTAATTTTTGTTTGAGTTGTCTTTCCTTTGTCAACTGGATCATATTTTGAGCAAATTAGAACCTGATTTTACATCTTTTTGACTCAGAATTTGAAACATATTTGAGTCATTCTCTTTGGAAGCTTAGGTTCAGATTTTGAGCATGTTTGAACCTGATTTTACATCTTTTTGACTCAGAATTTGAAACAGATTTGAGTCATTCTCTTTGGAAACTTAGGTTTAGATTTTGAGCATGTTTGAACCTTTAATTTCTATCCTAAACTATCTACTGATAAGCCAAGATTAAACAATTTGGAAAATCAAATTCACTATCCTATCAGTAGAAAAATTAAAACTAATTAGTCAAGATTAGGCTGTTTGACTAACTAGAACTGTGTTATTTAGGAGCAGCATTTGAGCTTTCACACTTTCAGATTTGTTTCTCTTTTTGGTATGGGGCTATACCTTTCTTGTTCTTACAATCTACCCTCTTTTCTTTCTTTCACTGTTTTTGTATTTTTGATTTTTTCTAACTTTGAATGCAATGGTGGATGAAATATTTATAATGGGAAAAAAAGACAAAAAGGCTTTCAGAACATAACATGGATCAAGAGAAGTAATGCTTAAGCATCCTGCCATTGATAGGACCCCCAAACAATTATGCTCCATTCAACTCCTGCAAGAAAAATGCATTGTTACCAGCAGCTGAATGGATAGAGTACGGGCCAAGCCATAAGTTGTCAAATTTTCCATGCTTGCCCTTGTCTTCCCTCCTTGATTCCCACTTCAAAACCTTGTCCCCGATCTTGAAATTGCTGGCCTTTGTTCTTCTGTTAAAAAGCTTTTTGATGTTGTCTTGCTTCTGCAATGCTTTGTTATAAACCTCCTCTCTGGTTTGTTGAAGATGAACGGTCTGATTTATTCTTCTGATCATGTCATTATCTTCATTTTGCAACTCTTGAATCAACTTCATCACTGGTACACCAAGGCTGGTTGGAAAAATTGCATCAGTACCATACACAAGCTGGAAAGGTGACATAACAATAGATTTTTTCAAAGTCAATCTGTCAGCCCAAAGTGCATGAACTAGCTTTGTGTGCCAAGAAATTTTGTTTTCCTCCAACAGTTTCTTGATTATGTTCACTAAACTCTTGTTTGAGGATTCTGCAAGTCCATTACCTTGAGGGTAATAGGCCCTGGAATGCCCCAATTTTATCTAACATCTATGACAGAATTTAACCATCTTCTTTGATCCAACTTTTGCTACATTATCAGTGATGATCTTGGTAGGACAACCAAATATGGAGAGAATATTAGTCTCCATGAATTTTATAATAACAAAATCATTGGCTTGCTTAAAAGGTATAGCTTCTATCCATTTAGTGAAGTATTTTGTGGCAGTGAGAATCCATCTATGTTGAACAGAAGATGGTGGATGGATTTCTCCTATGAATTCAAGTCCCCACTGTTGAAAAGGAGCTTCAACAGTGATTGGATGCAGAGGTAGAGGTAGCATTTTTCTTTTACCTTCATAAAGTTGAAATTTATGGTAGGCAATGATAAGCTTGTGTATATCAGGAAAAAGAGTAGGCCAATAGAAACCAGCCCTCAAAATTTTGTTGGCTGTTGTCTTCCAGTATAAATGACCTCCACACTCTCCTTCATGGAACTCGTGCTTAACCCTCTCTGCATCATACTTAGGAAAAAATTTAAGCAATACACTGCTTGCATTTTTCCAATAAGGACATCTATCTATAATGCAATAGTTTACAGATTTCAATTTCAAAAACCTTGCTTTTGTTTTTGTCAAACCAGGAGGTGTATTCAAATTAAGAAAAACATAAATAATATCAGCATACCAAGAGGAATTCATAAAATGGTCTTCAACAATGGGAGTTGAGATTTCCTCTTGTTCATCCAAAGCATCAATCATATTAATATCAAGAACTTCAAAATTTGATTCAGCCATTAATCTAGCTAGACCTTGGCCTTTGATGAGTTTAGTGGGTTTTATCTCTAAATCATATTCAAGAATAACAACAATCCACTTACCTCTCTTACGATCTGGGTCCTGTGTTAGAATATTTTTAACAACTGAATTTGGGACAAAGGCAATGATGTGTGAGTGAAGAATGTATACTCTGAAGTTTTTCAAAGCTTTAACCAAAGAAAAAGCTTGCTTCTCCATAATGTTATACTTTGGAGGGCATCCCTCAATGCCTTGCTAAAGAATGCAACAGGCTGCTCTTGTCCTTGTGGATTTTTTTGTAAAAGGACAACAGCTATGGTATGTTCTGATGCAAACAAAAAATATAAAAATCTTTTGAAAAGTCAGGACTTATTAGAACCGGTGTTTTGGTTAATGCTTGTTTCATCAGCTCAAAGGACTTCTTTTCTTCCAATGTCCATTTTACCCCTTGCTCCTTTTTCAACATGTTTGTTATATTCCTAAGGAGCTCAGCCAAGTTGGGGATGAACCTTCTCAAAATGTTAATCTTTCCAATGAAAGATTGCAACTCCTTGATGTTTTGAGGATGAGAGATTTGCAATATGGCCTCAATCCTTTTGGGATCTATCTTAATACCCTCTTCTGAAATAATGTGCCCAAGAATTTTACCTTCTTGGAGCCCAAATAGTGTTTTCTTAGGGTTTAAAGATATCCCAAACTTTCTACATTTCTCAAAAACTTTTCTTAAATGTTCTAAGTGTTCTTCATCTATCTTTGAAAAAATAGTAACATCATCAAGGTATATAATGATGAAGTAGCCCAGTTATTCCAAGAATGCTATGTCCATGGCTCTTAGAAAGGTTTCTCCAGCATTCATTAGACCAAAGGGAATTTTCACATACATGAAAGTGCCCCAAGGTGTAGTAAACGTTGTATTTAATTGATCATTAGGGTGAACTAAGATCTGATTGTACCCTGAGTAGCCATCAAGCAAAGAAATTCTTCTAGACCCTACCACCCTTTGTAGAATATGATCCATCTTAGGTAAAGGGTAGTTGTCTTTCAATGAAGCTTTGTTTAGGTCTCTAAAGTCTATACAAAGCCTGATATCTCCAGTTTTTTTCCTAACTGACACCAGATTAGACATCCACTCAGAATATCTAATAGGGACAATAATACCGGCTGCATACATTTTCTTGATCTGCTTCTCAACCAAAGGCAATTGAATAGGGTTAATTTTGCTCAATTTATGTTTGAATGGTTTTTGGTTTTCTTTGAGAGGGATTTTGTGCTGTATTATTTCAGTGTCATAGGATTTAAGATCTTCGTAACTCCACGCAAAAACATCAGAAAATTCTTTGAATAGCTCTATGTATTTAATTTTAATGTGAGCTGGTAAAGTCTTAGACAGTTTGATCATTTTTGGTTTAAGTTTACTGCCTATATTGCACTCTTCCACTTTAGTCTCTACAGGTTCCAGTTTTGGCTTCCTGGCCACATTGTTAAAATCAAACAACTCTTCTAAAGGTGCCAGACCGCTTGGCAAACTTTCATCTTTAGACTGCAGGGTTTATAACTCCTCTGTTTCTAACTTTGCAGTCAATTCTGTTTTATTGTCAAGTTTTCAAGTCAGTAGAATTACTTTGGCAAGTTCAGGAGATGGTCCTTCTTCACCAAGAAAATTTTCTTCACTAGGGCAGTCGATTTCATAATCTGAATCTAAACTTGGTGGTTCGAATTCATTTCTGAACTGCATGAAGTCTTCTATTTGTTTGTCTCCGTCGAACACCTGCCAATATTTTTCGTTATCAGGAATGACTAGTCTAAATTTTATCTGAGTTGTGCAATCTTTGGTTTCATGTGGCGTTAAGCATATTCTAACTACAAAAGCTAAATTGTGGGCCGCAATATTTCCTTTTCTTGGGACAAAAATCAATTTGGACTCCTCAAAAGTTTTTAAAAGGTCCATGACATCGTTTCGGTAGGCCCTAAGTCTGGGATGATTTGCGTTATACTCCCCATTGACTTGCCTAATGACTAACTCTGAATCCCCATACACATTGATTCTTTTGGCTCCTAACTTCTTCAACAATCGTAAGCCTAAGAGAAGGGATTCATATTCCGCTATGTTATTCGAACACTGGAAGTTTAATCTACAGGAAAGGCTTTATGTGTGGTTATTCTCAGTGCTGCGTATCCAGACACCTGCACCAGCGTTGGTCTTAGTGCAAGACCCATCGAAGTGCATACTCCATAGAAGACTATTTTCGGTTTCATCTGTTTGGTGATTGTCCTCTTCAACTATTGTGCTTTCTGATTGTTCTTGAGTATCGACACTTAGTTGAATTTGTTTTGTTTCCTCAGATTTTTTATTGCGTTGAGGACTGCTTTCTTGACTCTCAATGCTTAAAAGCAAAGGACACATGATTTGTAGCTCGAGACCTGTGTTTTGTCTGCTAGAGTTTACAGGTTCAGAAAACTGTTTTGACACTCCTATGTTATCTTCTTCCTCCTCTCTATCCATCATTAAATCAGGCAAGGTCACTTTTTCACTGAAAGTTTCATTATTGAAAAGGATAAATGAATCCAGGCTTGTATTTACAGAATAAAGGGGAGATTTTTGTGATCTGTCTTGACTAGTTGCCATGTATTTCATATGAGACTCCCTGTAAAGTCTTCTTGTTTGATTGAAAACAGGGATGGTTGCATAGGTCATGTCCATCTGCATAGTCCCCTGTAACTTAGCTCCTTAAGACCTAGATAATAGCATTCCATACTTTGGGGGCACATCAACCACAACAATATCCATGACTAAACATTTGGCTGGAATTTGAGCTAAGTTAACACATAGGTCTTTAATTAATCCTAAACATTTTACTCTGCTTGAGTCAAAGGAGTAAAGGTCTTTGTAAGGTCTTGTGATTTCAAGGCCTAGGCTCTCCATTACAGCTTTTGGCATTAAATTGTGAGAAGCTCATGAGTCATGCATAACGTTATGCAAAATTTTGTCATGAATGTTTAAACTCAGATAAAAGGGAGGAACAGGTCCCTCTTGATATCTACCTTCAATCTTAGGGCCAAAAATGAGCTCTAGCTGGTCATTGTTAAGATTGACTGTGTCATTATGGTCCTCTATGTTTAAAGCCTTCAAAATTTGGGTTTTATATACATTCTGGGCAGCTAATTCAGAGAAAGGAACATAGACTTTAATTTTGGAAATTTCCTGCTCTAGGCTAAACAGAATCTGACTTTTTGAAGTGTTGGTCTCAGCCTTATTAACTCCCATTCTGTCAGCAACATGTGTTTGCTGATTTGTTCTGCTTACACTTGACAAAATTGTTTTCACAGGAGTACTAGCTGAAGTGTTAGTACTGCTAAGGCATGCACTCTATTTTTCATTGTTTCGAGTGCCTTTCTCTTTACCTTTATCAGAATTTACAACTTCGGTTTTGTCCTTTTGTTTGACAACTTTAGGCTTGGTTGCAGTGCCGTTTTGTGAAGATTTGTCAGAGGTTTTGGTGTTGGGAGTTTGTTGATTGGTTTTACTTCTAAGGTCATACTCGCTTTGAGACTCTATGATGACATTTTCCATGTCTTGATAATAATTTTCGTCATCATATCTTTTGTCATCATAAGGTGTGTATAGACCTTGTTTTCTATCATAATGAATCTCAACATCATCATTATCTACCCCCAGCATGTTAATATCGTCTTCCTCTACTTGCTCATATGTTTCCTCAATCTCACTCACATAGTTTTGATGAAAGGGAGGAGTGATTTGTTGCTCATCTTCCCTAGGTCTGTCTGAAGGTTGGTTCCTTCTAAAATTATGATTCTGGTTTCCATTTTGAGGAGTAGTTTGGTTTTGATTTTCTTGTGCTCTCTCAAAGATGCTCATTTTCTTCATCATCTCCTCCATCATTCTTTCCATATTTGAGCTGGGAGTAGAAGGTGTAGATTCTTCTCTGAAGGATACTCTCTTCTCATTTTTCATTCTTACTCTTTTCTCCATCAATTTGACTTCCACAGCAAGAGCACCTTTTTGTATCTCTTTGCAGGATCTCTCTCTCTCAGCTGATAGGCCATCTTAGGGTCAAACCCTTCAGGAAACTTGTTTAACGCTGAGCCTTGTGGAGGTTTTAGATCTGGGGGAAGTGCATTATACACACTGTTGAATCTGGTGCAGTAAGCTTGTACAATTTCCCCGGTGTTTCTGTGAATATTCTTGTAATCAGAGAGGATTTGGAGAGGGTTCTTCTTCACTTCCCATTTGTTTAAGAAAGTCTGATGGAAGGCTTGGAGATCATTGATACTATATGTGGTTAAGCCTTTAAACCATTTTCTTACTTCTCCCCCTAAGCTCTGAGCAAATAGTCTCAGTTTGACAGAATCATCATCAATTTAATTTTTGTCAAAGTAGTCATTCATTTTATCCACATATTGTGATGCAGTAGTAGCATTACTAGCATCATATAATGGAATTTTGGACTGATAGTCCTGCGGAAGATTGACTAATGGTAAAGGAAGGACTAAGGGAGCATACCATGCTGCCATGATATGTGAAGGGGGTGGATTCACAAGAGGTGGATTAACAAAAGGAAAAGTGGGCTGAAGTGGAGTGGTTTGGGCAGTGAATGGAGGATGAAGGGATGTGGATGGAAAAGCAGTAGATTGATGAGCTTATCTTGGATGAGAGACACCTAAATTATGAAGGAAATGTAAATCAGAAGGTGTTGTTTCTCTACTACCAGGATGTTCACTTATTTCCGGGGATATGAGTGAGGACTCAGAGTCTAGCTGAATTAAATCATCAAATGACCTAGTTCTAAAGGGATTTACTAAGTCAACTTGTGATTGTTGTAAAGCTGAAAGATTTTCAGGATCTGACTTAGCTCTCAAGGGTGATCTGAAAACAGTTGAAAATTCAATCTTAGGAGACTTCCTAAGGATACTTTCCGGGTTATCAACTATCTCAGGTGGATTAGGGTCAGGATGGGCTCTAGTATGAATCTTTCTGGGAGCCACTATGCTGTGTTTTTCAGACTCGAATAAACAAGAACAGTTAAACCAGATATGACAGTATTTAAGAGGTTAACTTATTTGTTTACACAAATTTCAATCCTTCCGTCCTCTAACTGAGTTTGAATAATATTACAATGATGATGGTTCTTCCCAGTGGATTCTTAAGGTCTGTTAAGGATTGTGGAGTCGCCAAGTGGAAGTTTTTAGCTCTTTTCATAGGTAAAAGGTTTTATGGTCCACCATCATGTTTATTGAATACCAATCTGAAATATTTTTGGGTTTTCTGAGTTATTTTTCAGTCCTATTGGTTGTTAATAGTGTCCTTAATTTTATTCAAAACATAGCTATGGTTATGAGACAAAGACAGTCTACTCTTATGGCTAAGCCAGCTGGTCTTTCAAGGTTAGATAAACTCTTATGAGAATCCTAGGTTTTGCCTAGTTTGTCACTGATTCAAACAAGTTTCATCATGATTACCATTACTTGGTAGTGCTTGAAAAGGCTACTTTTTACCCACTAAACAATGTTTGTATGAATTTTTAAGAGGAACCAGATATTAAAATTAGGCTCAGTCCCTAGCGGAGTCGCCAGAAATGTTATGCCTGGTGGCTCAGCTGGCTAATCTACCAAATGTTTAGTGAGTAAAGGGGTTTCTGAGATATCTAAAGTTTTCAACAAGACAATAACTTAAATTCCCCAGTGGAGTCACTAGAAATGTTATGCCTGGTGGCTCAGCTGGCTAATCTACCAAATTTTTAGTGAGTAAAGGGGTTTCTGAGATATCTAAATTCTTCAACAAGACAATAACTTAAATTCCCCAGTGGAGTCACCAGAAATGTTAGGAATCTGTAATTAGCAAGATTGGAAAAGTCTAATCACAGAAACAACATTATTTCAACCACTTTGGGATTCTAGGATCTAGCCCTCCTGAATCCGGAGAGGGATCTCTCCAATAAGTGCAAAGACGTATTTATCTTTGAAGTTTAGGGTAATGATGTTAGGCTAGTTATGAAGGTCGAGGGTTTTGTTTTGTTTTTGGATGGTTGAGCAAGATTTTTATTTGAGGTGGAAAGTTCTAGATGCAAAGAGTTTCAAAGATGTGAATTTGCAAGCAAATAGAACAAGCTTTGGCCAAGAGGGTAGATAATTGCAGGTTTTAGTCCATTGGGCTATGGAGTCGTAATGGGGTTTAATTGAAACAACAAGGTTCAAGAGTGGTGTATGGGGCAAGTCATCTAGGTATAAGGATCTCTTCAAAGTTTATTTATGGAATGAAATGAAACAATAAGAGGGGGAATTAAACAGATGAAGAACAAAGAGTAGCCCAAGATCAGGTAAGTACTTCTAAACTAGCCTGCTTCTGACATACAATTAAGAAAGACATAAAATTAATCTAAGATCAGGTAAGTACTTCTAAACTAGCCTGATTTTGATGCACTTTCAGTAGAAAACATTTAAAACACAAAGGGAAACACAAATGATAACAAATGGTCTAAGATCTGGCAAGTACTTTGAAACTAGCCAGCTTTCAACACATTCCAAGGGAAAATTTCAATCAATCTTTGGGGATAAAACTAGGACCAGGGCACACCATATATTCCTTAGTTCATATCTACTTAACATGAAATGAAAATAACTTTCAAGAATAACAATTAGCTAAGACAAAAGGATGAGGGAAGAACAACATTCCTACTGCTTGAACTAAATTAAATCATTCCTAAATAACACAAATCATAAGAAAATATTAAGATAAAGCTTATCAGTCAGAGAAGGGTACTGATATACAGTAAATCCTAACTCTATGCTTTCTATTATTTATAAGAGAAGATGAACACAGTGAAAACAAAAATAAAATAATGATTTACAATAAGAAATAACATCACCGTCGACATAGACTGGGATCCCATAAATCAACTTGTATTGATGCTTCAAACCAGTTACAATCTTCAAGTCCAGAGTTTTAGTTCATCTTCACTTCCCAGACTAACTTATCTATCACAAGAATAGCTTCAAGAGCCAGTGAATACTATTTACAAGTAGAGATCTTAAGCTCAAGTATATTTCAAAGTTCTGCAACCAACATTTTCTCATCTTCTACAGAAGTATTTATAGAAGAATGAGGAGGTGGGATCTGATAAAAGATCTCCTAGGGAAATTAATACAGACTGAATGCTTCTCGGCCTTTGGGGGGCTTGATGAAGAAGCTTACATATATGCCCTCTGTATTAAATGTTTTAAAATTAAGGTTAAAGCTTGGTGGGAGATTTTATTGACTTTTGAGACTCGGTGTTATATTAAAGTAATTCTGCTGATATTTTGTCATTAAGTTTACTTGCAGAATTAACTCATTGGCTGCGCTGAGGCAAATGTTTCTTTTGATCAATAACTTCAGCCTCTGTTTGAATGCTTGTGGCTACAGGTGGCTTGGTGGTAGCTGAGAGGAATCAATTTACCTCATATGTGGCGGTGGAGGCCTTTCTATCTGATAAAACCCTTATGATTTTCCTTTAACTGTGTCTTAACTGGGAGGATTAGAATTTTGATAATAATTCTTAGCCGTAATCTACACAGATCCGTCTTCAATCTCCTGTTCTGGTATGTTTTTGTCTTCGACGCTGATACTCTTTGTTTGTGATTCATGCACTATGTTTTGTTGATGTGCAGGCAGCACAGGGCTCGTAAGGCATCAATGCCCATGAAACATTGATGAGACGTGGAAATCGAACCCTTTGATGGCTTTCTTTTAATGAATTGAAGGTGGGAGAATCGTCATTCTTAGGCTTTGAATTTTTCTTTAATATGATGGAAAACCATCAAAACCTACAACATACGAAACTTATATTATAAAATCCTACGTTATATAGGTTTTACTGCTTCAGAAGGTATGGGGAGAGAGCATGGCCATTGGATGGCATCATCCAATTGTCGAGATTTATTAGAAGAGGTAAAATAGAAGAGCGGAGGAAGAATTAAGATAGAACCGTCGATCGCGCAGTGATTGACGGTCGGTATTGATTAGGAGAAAATAAAACGAGGGAGCCACTTTATGAAGAAATGGCGAAAATTCAATGAGATAAAGTTTAAAACCTTTTTTATGAGGAAAATATGGTTAAAAACTGTGTTTGGGGTTCAGGACGATCGTAGGCTGTCAGATGAGATCGGCCTATGAGATCGACGGTGGAGATTATATATTAAACACCCTTTATCAAATAATATGCCCGGACTTCAAAACTTCCGATAAAATCAAGCTGCATAATCATTTCGGGTCACAAAAGGAGCCCGCTGACGTCAGGGTCTTTATGACCCGAAATTTTTATGAAATCTACCATATAAAGCTCCCTAGGTCCATTTTGGGGCCTGCTAACGTCAGCCCAAGTGTGACCTGAAATTTTTATGAAATCTGCCATATAAAGCTCCCCGGGTCCGGATTTGATGACTGTGCGAGGAACCAAACAAGACCTGCTCCAATCAGTTGCTGCCACGTGTGTGCTGATGTGTATGCTGACTAGGCGTTGGGACCATCGGTTCTGCGGGACTGCTGACTGTTGTCGTGGTTGTGGGGACCAGGGCGATTGATTATGGGCCACGGGTTGTGCCATACCTTAGTTTATCGCCCGAGCTTCTTTTGAGCGCGATCACGGTTTGATGAGCCAGCCTCAGATCGGACAGTGTACGTCAATATCGCGTTGAGCCCACAGCCGACATTTAACGCGTGATGAGGGAGCGATGAGGCAGTTTTGTTCTGTCGACGTGGCGGCTTTTCACAGGATCGCTTTCCATTGAGTGGTTTCCTACCCGTACCAAAAGCGGTGTGATCAAAACTGCTCCAGGCTTTTATTTTAATATAATGAGAAAACCATTAAAACCCAAAAATTTAATATAAACAAAGTTTTAACGCTTTGGGGGCGGGACATATATTTATAATATGGCTTGGCGCTCATCTGCGGGGCCATGGTCTATATGAAAAGCAATATGACCGGGGGATATAATACACAGGGCTAATCGGCATCGAAGTCTTTTTTTAACGCAACAACATCACTCTATGATTCGCCCCGATGCGATAAGCGCTTAGGACCTTAGCACTTGGTTCTAGTGCTGGGGCACATGGAGGGGAAGTGGTTTAAGACTAAGCCCAAAGGGGTTTAATTCTTTATACAAAAATATGTATTTTTTATGATTTTTTCTCGTTTTCCAAGGACTTTGAGAGTTTCGGTACAGTTTAAAAATGGGTTTTAAACTATGGAAAATGATTTTCATGAATGGAAGAAGGGGAAATATGAAAAATAGAGGATTTTTATGGAGGAAAAGGGGAGAAAAATGGAGGTTAGTTTTTCAAGTGAGGAAAGGGAAGAAAGGTGATTTTGCAGTAGTTTTTGTCTTTGAAATCCACAGAATTTCTGAGTATAAAATGGAACAACAGTGAAGATTTGGACAAAGGCATGAGGCCTTCAAGAGTCTTCAAGAGATAACACTTTTTTGCAATAAAATTTGTTCCTTGAAGGCTCCAAAAAATATTTAGCCACCTTTTGGTATAACAAAGTTCATAGTTGGCTAACAGAGCCCAGCTTCATCAGGTAGCTATCTATCCTCTCGTACCAAGCTTTGGGTGCTTGCTTCAACCCAAAAAGGGCTTTCTTCAACCTGCAGACATGGGTGTCACAATCCCGGACTTCAAATCCCAGAGGTTGCTCCACGTACACCTCTTCCTTTATCGCACCATGTAGAAATGTGGTCTTCACATCCATCTGATGAAGACTCCATCCTTGCGTAGCAGCAAGGGCTATGATAGATCGGATGGTGGTATATCGGGTCACAGGTGCAAATATATCATCATAGTCTATGCCTTATTTTTGAGAGGAGCCTCGGGCAACGAATCTTGCCTTGAAATTTTTAGCACTTCCATCGGATCCATGCTTGATCTTGTAGAGCCATTTCGAGGTGACAACTTCTTTGTCCTTCGGTCTTGGAACCACATCCCAGACATCATTCTTCATTATGGACTCATATTCTTTGTGCATAGCATCCTTCCATACTTGATGCTTTACGGCTTCCTCAAGAGATCCAGGCTCAAATTGTACAATAGTACTCATTACTGCTAGATACTCTTGGTATCTATTTGGCTTATTGCTTTCATGGAATGTCCCCCTTGGGGCCATATGTCCCTTGGCATCCTCGAGAGTTTCCCTGAGCCATGATGGTCTCTTCCCCAGTGAAGGAGGTGGATCAATCGGTTCCATTGGTCCTTCAGTATCAGGCATCATCTCATCCTTCGGTTCTTCTTGATTTCCAGGCCTTGCTTCATGATCTTCCTTACATCTCGGAAGATTGACTACTTTCCTCAAGGGAGCTTCTTCATCAAAGGTGACATCGTGGAATATCTCCACTTCCCTTTGACCAGGCACATAGACTCTATAGGCCTTTGAAGTTTTGTTTTAACCCACAAACATTCCTTTCTTCCCAAAAGCATCTAGCTTTCTCCTCTTCTCCTTCGGCAAATGAAAATAAATAGGACATCCAAAAAATATAAAATGTGAGACGTTAGGTTTCTCACCAGTGAAAACCTCTTCGGGAGTTTTGGAGTCCAAAGTGGAATGCGAGCATCGATTTTGTATGTACACAACAGTGTTCGCAGCTTCTCCCCAAAGGAAACTTTGGTAGACCCTGGTCACATAGCATGGCACTGGAAGCTTCCAGAATGGTCATGTTCTTTCATTCATCAACACCATTCTGCTCAGGAGTATAGAAAATTTTGGTCTTCCTCTTGATGCCAATTTCTCTGCAATAGTTCTTGATCTCGTTCATCCCATATTCAGTTCCATTATCGGTCCTCAATATCTTGATCTTCTTCCTTGTCAGATTTTCCCCCAAAGCTTTGAAGGTATGGAACCACATGAAATCCTCATCCTTCTTCTTCAAGAAGTATATCCAGGTTTTGCGAGATAAGTCATCTATGAATGTCATATAATAAGAACATCCTCCCAAGGATGTCACGGGCAGCATTCCATACAAATCATAATGTATCAATTGCAAGACATCAGATTTCTTTGTGAAACTTGAGGGAAAGGTCCCCTTATATGATTTCCTTCGGCACAACCCTGACATACACCTTCATGATTATTTGAGAACTCAGGCATCCCCATCACCACCTTCCTTGCTTCAGGAAGGGCCTTGTAGAAAGGTGTCCAAACCTCCAGTGCCATAGTTTAGTCTGTTCGATAGTATCACACGTCATCGCTCCCAGTGGACTTCCTCCAACATGGTAGAGTGTATCAACTCTAAACCCAATCATGATAGCTTCCTTGAAGCTCTTCTTCCAAATACACACCTTCCCATCAATGAATGCCTCATTGAAACCTTTGTCTTCCATAGCCGATATAGACACAAGGTTATTCTTCAAATTAGGTACATAGAGTACATCATGCAAGCAGAGGACTTGACCTTGACACAAGTGGAGGGTCACAGTCCTTGTCCCTTTCACGGGATATGTGGCATTATTTCCAAGGATAATTTCCATATTAGTATCCTTCTCAACCATATCAGAAAGTGCTTCCTTGAACCCAGTGATGTGCCTTGATGCACCATTATCTATCAACTAGACATCCATAGTGTCGGGTGGAGATGCAGCAGAGAGGGCAGATACAAGAATGAATTCATTTCTTTTATAAACAACATTTGATTCATTTCTCAACCTTTTGAAAGGTTGAGCGTTTCCGCCGGAGGGTTCCTTTCTCTTCCCCTTGAACTTGTTGTTTCTTTGATTTCCATTCCTCTGGTTGTTGTTGTTGTCATCATCACCGGGAGAATCCTTCTTGAAAGGGCATTCTCTAGCATAGTGACCTGACTTGTGACAAGTGTAGCACTTGCCTTTCTTTCCTTGGGCCCCACCTCTTCCTTTGTTCCTTAGACCACCAAAGTTCTTCTTTCTAGAATGAGCAGCGAAGGCAACATTTCCTTCATTTTCATATTCCTTCATCCTTGTCTCTTCTTGTAGGCATCTGGATAGTACTTTGTCAAAGTCAGGTATGACATTGTTATTGAGAATGGTAGTGTTGAATACATGCCATTCGGATGAGATACCTCCAAGCGTGGTGAGTACCATCTCTTGATCAAATATTGTCTCCCCAATAGCCAGCAGATTATTCTTGATTTCAGTCAGCTTCAGAAAATATGATTGAACAGACTCATCCTTGCCTTTCTTCAGATTCTTCAATTGATTCTTGAAGAATAAGACTTGATTCGTATTTTTGGCCTTGAACATGTGGACCAACTTATCATACATATCCTTGGATGTGCCCAGCTCAGAGATGTAGGCAACCAGACTCGTATGAATTAAGTCCCTGTTCATCAGCTTTGCTTTGATTTCCCCCTTCTTATACTTTGATTTGGTAGCAGTAGTTGCAGTGAATGGAGGCTCTTGGATTTTACCCTAAAAATAGTCCATGACATCTTGGTCTTCCAAGTTAAGATCCAATGACATCTTCCAAGCATGGAAGTCATCCTTCCTATTCAATTTTTCATCAGCCTTAAAGCCATTGTAGTTTGAGGAACCCATCCTTTTCTTCGGTTATTGCTAAAAACTAGGGCTTTGTCTTCACCTCAGCTCTGATACCATGTAAATTTTCGTATATGTTCTATGCTTGATGCAACTTTACTTTTTCTTCAATATTAGATAGCAATCACATAAACAATAAAGTAAAATGTTGATAGAACATACCAGTAGATTGACAGAAGACAAGCTAGAAATATATAAGTGTGTTGGTGTGTTACGACGGTCAACATGATGCTTCAACCAATAAAGTCTCAATATGGTTAGCAACCAGCAATGTCACACAACCCTATTGGAGAGCCAAATATTCATCTCAAAATTCAACCCAAAAAGTTAATGTTTTCATTCAACAGTCAACGCATACAGTAGCAGCAACTAGGTCAATGCAGCAAAGTCAAAGTCAACGTCTAGCCTCAGGAATAATGCCAAAAAATACGGATTAGAAAGATCAAAATTTTAGGAGAGTTTTAGGTTTGTTTGACCTTGCATTGACCAAAGTCAACACTGGTCAAAGATGCTGCAAAAACCCTAGGCCGAAAACATAAAAGAGTTGTTGCTGAAATATCCCACGTGTGGAGAGAAGAGCCTCCAAGGTCATCGAACCAATCATATGAGGAGAGAGAAATGTGTGAGGATGAGATGAGTGAAAATGTCCCCCAACGTTGACCAATATATATCCATCAATGAGGGTGTGTGACACAACTGCTGGGGCACAAAACCTTAAGGCCGACCTACACATATCTTGAATAAATTCAAAATAAATGTTCTGCTCATCGGATCAAGATGATCTTTAGATCGATCTTGCACCTCTCCGAAAGAGGAATCTAATAAAAATATTGGTATCTTCATCTGAGCATCACAACGTGGAGTTTGGACCTATTTTTCCAAAATTAACATCTTTAGATGTGTTCAACTCAGAAATGTAAGCAACCAAGTGCTTATGAATAGAATCCTAGATAACCATCTTTGCTTTGATTCCCCCCTTTCTATACTTCATCTTCGTTGCAGAAACTGCATTTGATGGAGGCTCTTGAATATTCCCCTGCACATAGTCCATGACATCTTGATCTTCTAGTACCAAATCCAAGGACATCTTCCATGCATGATAATCAGACTTATTAGTCAATTTATCATTAGCCTTGAAACCTTTGTAGGTTGAGGAGGCCATTTTTCCTTGATGGGATTTATTCCTTCAGAGATTGCTTCTAATGCTAGCTTGGACTTTTTCTTCACCTCAGCTCTGATACCATGTTAAAGTTAGATAACCATGGTGTTCTATGCTTGATGCAATTTTACTTCAATCTTTCTTAGGCCCGATACAAAATAGTAGTCACATAAACATGAAAGTAAAATGCTGATAGAACATAATAATAGATCAACATAAGACAAACCAATAATATAGATCAGATTTACAATTCCTTTTGTACAGCAAAGATATGAGATATTGTGTGTTACGGAAGTCAACATGATGCTTCAACCAACAAAATCTTTCTCGGTCAGCCAATCCTCCATGTGTCACGCCCACAACCCTTAAAGACAGCTCATCACAAGTCAACATTGGTCAACCCAAAGTCAACAAGAAAAGTCAATGCAAGACACCAATAGAAAGTCAATGCTGTAGATTAGGGCTTCGTTCAAACAACTCTAATTTCCTCGATTTTAGTGCCCAGTAGTACAGCCTCTCAAAATCAAAATTTTGGTAGAGTTTTGAGGTCAAACGACTAAGGGTTGACCACGGTCAATGCTACAACAAATAAGCCCTAAACAGATCCGCAGAAAAACAACAGCTTCAACTCCACAAATGTCAGGGGAAAAAAGGCCTCCAAAGGCTATCGTACCAATCAGATCACATTGAGATAATGTGTGATGAGTTGATGAGAAAATGACCTCCAAGTCTCTCCAATTTATATCCATCAGTGAGGGTGTGTGACACATCTATTAGGCATGTGAGCCTACATTACAAATCTGGTCGACGTGGAAAATAAATTTAAAATACATGTTCTGCTCATCCAAACAAGATTATCTTTAGATCAATCTTTCACCTCTCAAAAAGAGGAATCCAACAAAATATGACCATCGTCATATGAGCAATGCAACATGGAGTTTGGATGTAGTTGCCCAAAATTAACAAAATCCAATAGGAAGATCAACAACAAAAGCTGTCGGAGTTAGTGGAAGGTTGTTTGGGAATAATGAAGGATGCCCTTGAAGAATTCAAAGCTCTATTTCATTGTGCCAAAAGAAAACAAGGACAACATCGCAGTTACTGCCACTTTTTCAGCCCCAAGATCCCCCAGAAATCAGAGAATGTATGATCGGATTTGGTAAGCTCTTCCATCATCTTGTGCAAGTAAAATCAAAGGATAAAAGTAGAAAATGAAAAATATACTTTAAAATCATGCATTATTTATATCGACACATTTTTTGAATTTTTTCATACACTGAATTGGGGTTTTATAGAAAAGAAGCTATCTCCCCTCACCCTCTTTTTCAGGTTCTTCACAACCAATAAATAAGGTTAGGCCCTTATCGACTTACCTAACTACCTACCTACCTTGTTGGGTTTATAATTACCAGAAAGGACTTGCCCCATATTTTTCTACAAATATAGTACTTGCATATTCCTACTTAACGTTCAAAGGAAGTATGATCTATTTTATCTTTATTTTCTCCCAAGTTCGAGAAAGTATTTCGTCCTTTATTGCTTTGGCGTAGAAAGATTCTTCTCCTGAGTCTGAAGATGGAACTTTAGAGCAACAAAAAACCAAAATTGTGTTCCCTTGAGGCAATACATTACCAAATACAATGTTTTTTTACATTCTTTAAGGTATGAGACCTTTACAGTAAACATGTTATATTAAGATGTGAACTAGGTTTGGGTGCTTGCACTGGTAAGTTCATACATGGTATGGTATTTTAGGCCAAAGAATAAGGTGTTTCCATTTTCATACAAAATTCTCAAACTTGAAATCTTTGAAGAATATTGTGAACTAGCAATGCAACATAAATAGTGATTTATTTGAAACAATGAAACAATGCAGGGAGGGTAACATGAGGTTGTATATTTGTGTGCTTTTTTATAAAAAGAGTCATGATTTTTGAAATTTTATTTTTGCTTATTTTAAATATGTAATACATTGAATCAATTTCATAGTACACGCATTTATTGATATTATTGTCCCCCTTTTATTGGAGTTTTCATTCCTTCAAATTCCAAATTAAGATTATTCGATGAGTTAAAATTGTGCACTGAGAAAAAATTGCCAATCATTGAATCTCTTTTGTATTTGCAGGTTGGTCCTTTTCAGGCTTCAAAAGGTGAAAAGGCTAAGATGAAAGTAAGAGTATAATTGGATAAGCATGGAATAGTTTCAATTGATTCTGCAATTGTAAGTAGTGATGGTTTTCACATATGATTTTTATATTTTATTTATAATATGAATTATGTACTTGAGAAAGTGGAAGCTCAACTCTACTGGGATGAGAACATTATTTGTATCCTACAGATCATAGTATTAAAAATCGATTGGTTTGAACCGGTAACCGATCAAATCGGCCGGTCAAAACCAATCAAAAAACCTGGTCAGACACCCATTTCACCTTTTTTTCCAGTCTAACCAGTCTAACCGGTCGGTTTATTGATAAACCAACCGTTTTATTAATAAACCAGCCGGTTAGCTGCCACGGCCACAAAAAGGCCCCACAGAAGTTGATTTGGCCAGTAATGGGTGGTTTTGGAGGGAAAAGGGGGGTTTTTTCCCTCCAAAAACACCCTCCCCAATCCTTTAAAGGCAGGGGTACCCTCTCATTTGTCTCACACATCTCATTTTGAGCTTTTGTGAGTTTGATTGAGAACTTGGAGAGTTGAGTTTTTGTTAGAGTAGTGGAACAACATAGAGTTTGAGCTAAGTAGAAACCATCATGCCTCCAAAAGGCAATAATACTGCATGGGCTCATTGTGATATGATTGATGGCAAAATGATTTTCAAATATTGCCAAAAATCTATTGCAGGAGGGGCTATTTACAGGTTCCAGCAACACTTGGCTAGGATAGGAGGCCATGTAAAGCCATGTGGAGCACCAAATGAAGTAATAGGGAATATTAGGGTATAATACCTTCAGAAGTTTGAAACTCAAGTCACTGAACCAATAAAGAAGTTTGTGATTGGAGTAGTTGCAAAGTTTGGCAGTGGAGAGTCGGGAGACTCAAGTTCAACCGACTGAGTTTGAACTTTGATCATGATTAGAAGTTTCAACTTTCAAGTGATAATGTTGATAATTAATTAGAATTTAGTAATATCATATATGTAGATTTGTAGTAGACTGTCACTGTACTATGTAGGCCAATGGCCTCAATGCTCATTTGGAGGCTCATTTCTTATGTATTTTTTTGATGATATGTATTGCACTCGGTGCCATAATGCCATTTTAATATATTCACCTTTACATGGTATATAAATGAGAAAAATTTGCATATTTTGTCTCTATTGGCTTGGAATCCTGGTCACAAATCTTAAAAATAGTTTTTTTTATTATTAAAAAATAATTATTTGAGGTATTTTTTTTAAAACCGCTTCGTTTAGACCTGACCAATACCGGTTAGACTGGTTCCAGTCCGGTTACCGATTCATTAGGTCCACCGGTCTGGTCACCAATTTCGGTTTTTAATACTACGCTGCAGATGATTGAGGAAGAAGAAATAGAAGTCCTTGTTTCAAGTGGGAAAGAAGGCACAAATGAAAACAAAGAGACTATTTCAATGGTGATATATGATGCACAAAACAATGGTACATCTGCATTTGGTGACAATACTTATGTTAATATGCAGGATGTAAAAAGTGTTGTTGGGCCTGCACCAATTGGAAGTACCACTGGTGCTGAAAATGGGAGTCCCGAGGAAGAGGATAAAGCTACCCAAATCGAGACCGGTGCCAAGGTACATCCTTCTCTAGCTCTCTCCAATATTCTTATCGAAAATTTTTGGCTCAAAAAAAAAATGATAAGGAGATCCAATATTGACACAGTTATGTCCATGATTAACTGATAGTCTAGCTCCAAGAATGGTAGGATCCATACCTGATCGAAAAATAATACTATATAAACACATTTCAAGTAATTGCAAGAGGATGCAATCACTGTTAGTATATAATGAAACATAAGTTTTGTTTTTCCTCTGGCCAAACCAAATCATTAACAATCTAGTAATTAATAACTGACAATTTTAGTGTATCATATTCAAGTGTTAGAGACATAACCTAAGTGTTGATTTTTGAAGCCTCATGTTCATTTGGGGATTGTAATAAATGGCTAGGATAGGAATATAACCTTCATGAGATAATGCAACATAAGACATTTGAAGTAGGCTTTAAGGACTGTTATTTCCCTTGTATAATATTAAAATGTTAGAGACATGGCCTTGTATAAGAAGTGTGACCTAAGTTACTTTACCTTCAGTTTAGCTTAACTGTGACTAAGTGTTGTATTTTAGAATCCCTAATATGGGTTGTCAGTTTGACACTCGTTTCAACTTCTTGAATGACATTTTGACAAAATCTTTGGACACACTATCTATTTGGAATCCCATGTTGCATCTACATTTTTAAGCCCCGGATTTTAATGCCATGAAGCTAACTTTTGTGAAACTTGCTTGAGCTTTTCGATGTTTCTGGAAGTTTTTATTTGTGCAACTGTCATTCAACCATCTAACTTCTAGTTTTTCTCTTCTTTTTTTGACTCCCAATGAAAATCTCACGGGGTCCCTCCTTACTAAAATATCTAGATGGAGAGCAGATCAACCATCAATATGTATTTGGGGACTTAATCAGATTTGTGATTTTGACCAATGGTATCCTTTTTGGCAACATTCCCTGAATGGATGGTTCAAACTATTGAGTAAATCCTCAAGGCTTGCAAACCTTTCATTTGTCCTCCAGATTTTTCAAATTAACAATAATTTGTTTTCCAATAACTTATTATTATGTTTTAGTGCAGATACTTTAATCTCCTGCAAGATTTTGGATCTAGTGTTGTGTGCGTAATAATATTTACTTTCATATCCAGGTAAAAACTGTGAAAAGGAAGGTCAAGAAAACAAAGCTAGTAATTACTAAGAGTATTTGGGGCCATGCCATGGGAAGATTTGCAGAAGGATACTAATAAGGAATTTGAAATGGCTTTACAAGACCGAATTATGGAAGAAACTAAGGAGAAAAAATGCAGTGGAAGCTTATGTTTATGGCATGCACAACAAGGTATATTCAACTTTTTAATATAAAGCTATTGATTTGTGTTTTTTTGACATCCAGGTAAGTGCAAAACTATTAATTTTAAATGTTTAGGTAGGTATTTGTATTGTAACTATTTTAAACTCACGATGTTTGCTGGTTTGAACTACAATTGATAGTTAGGTGCTTTACCTTCAGATCAAGGATTTATTATAAACATTTGATTTTTGTTATTTTTTTATAATATGATTTGTGTTCATATTCATTAACTAGATGAAATATTTTCAATTTTATTTTGTGGTATCCTTACTCTTGGATGAACCAAAAGCTTTTAAATGTTGTTCGAAAGCTGGATTTTCAATTTTATTTTGTGGTATCATATTGTTTCCTGCATTTATCTGGAATTTTGTTTTATCAAGTTTCTCATTTATAGTTATAACATTTCAAATGTTGTAAGGGTTTATGAATTGTCGTGAACCATTCAATTGTGTCATTTTATTCAAGCCTTGTTGATGTTGTTCTATGTTTTTCTAGGGATATTTGTTTTATGTGAATCTAATCTGAAAATACATTAAAGTGGATGGATTCATGTTTTCTTGATTTACAAGTGGATTGCTATAAAGTTTGAAATAAATTAAGATGCACATCTTGATTTTATTATTATATGTCATAAATTTTAATTCTTATTTTGTTATAAATTCAATAAAGTTGTTATGGTTCAACATTCTTTACAAAATCAAACAATTTAAGAAACATCACATTGTGCTTGGAGAAATACAATGAAATCATTATGCTCTGAATGAGTTTAACAAAAATATTCTTTATAAAAAGAGAGTCCATACAGGTGCAATGGTTTACCAGAATAGTGGAATAACCTGTTCAAGTGTATTAATGACCCAACCTTTTGGACTTATTAAGTGTATTTTTCCCTAGATGATCATAATTATTTCAAATTCATTGCATTTCCCCTGATGATGGACTCACTTAAGAAGTCCGAAACGTTGGGTCATTAATACACTTGAACAGGTTATTCCACTATTCTGGTAAAAATATTCTTATATAGATCTTCTTATAAGGTCTCTGCCATCTAATAAGAACTCAATCTTTGATGCATTATTACACATAGAGGGGTTTCAAGACATTTGATTGGGACAAAATTTTCATTTCGTCATTAAATTAACTTTTTATCTTAATTATTTATTTTATATACTTATAATGTTTTTTTTTTTTTTAAATTGACACTTTTCAAATATGGTTTACCTAATCTTAACTCCTCAAGTATGAGTGGTCTACAGAGTCTTATCAAGTTTTCTCTCTCATTAACTCACATTACGGGAGATAAAGCATGACAACCAGGGGCTTAAGCTCGCATTATCGGGAAAGAAAGTGGGAGAAAAAGTAAGGCATACAGGGTCATAAGCTTGCATTATCAGAGAGAAAGCATGGCAACCAGGGGCATACTGGAGGTTGATCACAGTCGTTACCACCCATTCTTCTCACCCATATGCACAACGCAGGGCGGGCCATCATCACCTGACAAAATGGACGTAGGGCATGTGGATGGTGGCAACATTGTAGGCACCCTCGGATGCAACAACTGATAGGAACCACCGTAAGATGAAGCTCTGCATCGACCCACCCATTCCTTGTCCCCAATACCATCATTTCAAGTTTGAGTTTTTATTTGTTTCTGGGTATTCTAAGTTATTATTTTTCCATCATTATCTCTCATTGTTAAGTGGAAAAGTTTTTTGTTTTTTTACAGTTCATTGCTCTTATTATTGTTGATATATGGGTTTTAAAACCCCACCGATTTATCCAGAAGGGTTTTGGATTTCATATACAGTGAGCCCTTCTTTGTATATACGAGTTAATATTTTCTTTTGACCCTTATTCTAATTGTGACAAATTCTCTGCATAGTTCTTTTTCCTATAAAATATTTATTTATTTACATGTAATACCCTCAAACCCTAACTCTTAATTGTATGAAACAAATTCACAATATTGTCCTTAGATAAAAATCACTTTCCTTTTCTGTAAAGTTTTTTTTTCCAGTTATACTTCTATATTTTTTCTTATTATACCTCAAACCCTAGCACTTAATTTTTTGGAAATGAATCTTTTGATTGAGAACACCATTTCTGTTTTTGACATTAAATATGCCTTACTTATCCAGTCTATTATTGGACCCTAGCATTTAATTTTTTGGCTATGAATATTTCGATTGAGAACACCATCTCTATTTTTGACATTAAATATGGATTACTTTTCTAGTCTATGATTGGGCATACTTTTGGTGCTACCGGTGCACTTGAAGCAATTGCAACAATAAGGGCTATCACCACTAAGTGATTTTACCCAACAATAAATAAACTTGTAAGTTGATTACTGGGATGACAATTCTTTGCTAATAACTAGCAAATGAAATTGAGCCACTCGTTTCTCTTTTGATGTACAAATATTATTTTAAAGAGTCATGGTTGTTGTTTTCACTTTTGCTTTTCTGCGAATATGAAAAAATAATTAATTCAATTATGTTTGAGACTTTTGGAAGAATACTTAGCTTAATGTTAAAATTGACACAGTGATGAATATGAAGAAGAAACATGAAGCACATGTTGGTAAGTAACTTTTATTGGAATTTAGGGTGCGTGATAAATTTTCGTGAATAATTTAATGAATAACGATAACATAGTTTGTGGTTGATCTCACTGATTGCGTTGTCATAATCAAACACTATAATGCTCATATGTGATATAAATGTTTTTTGATCTTTCTTAGTGTTTTGCATATGTTATTTCTTAGTGTTTTACATATTTTCACTAGTCATTATTTACTTGTATTCCTATTACAGAACAAAATTAAATGTTAGTTAATGCAATGTAAAATGAACTGTAACTTAAAAAGTAAAATATCAGTCTAAATTCATCTAATCCCGCATCCATTTTAATCTTGCTCCTCTCGATGATGACGATGATAATGATGAGTTCCCATTACCTCCAAACATTAGTCTCCTTCATAATATTTATTGATATTCCACTCCACATTCAACCAAAATGGCTTGAAAATAGTCAGAAGGGGTTTTCTCAGTAATTTGTTTATCACTAGCATATTCTAGTTCCACTACATGTCTAGCCACAAGTTGTTTTTCCTTTGTTCTTCCTTATCTGGAATTATATACACTGAAATATGTGTAGTTTTAGGCTGATGGAGTTATCAAATTACAATCACTATTCTTTTATAATCCTATAATTAGTAGATATTATCATTATTCTTTTCCAATGATCTGTGGCTTTATAATTTACTTCTAAGACTTTGATTTCAATTGATAGATGGCATATGTGTAAACCTTTTTTTAAAGAAATCATGCCTAGAGCAACTCTCAGGAATACATAGTCTGGTCCGTGACTGGACTTTAAGACCTGTGAGGACTAGACCTCCCACCTGACCATTGGAACACATCCTCGGGATTGTGTGTATGCAAACCTTACTGAAGAGAAAAGATAAATGTTGGTTTTGTTTGTACTGTTTTGTGATAAAAATGGGTGAATAGGTCCACGATGACGAGGGATATGAATCTAAATAAATTGGTAGGTTTTATGTTGACTACAGATCACCTAATATTATCTATATTCTCTAATTCTCTATGCTACACTTCCCTCTATCATGCTTGCCTGAGTAGGTATTCTTTGATTTGAAGTTGTGGCCAGTATCATAGTCACATGTATCTGCCTTTTGTTTGCATGGGTCTATGTTGGATGACCAGAAGTTGGCTCAATTTTCCATTATTGTGGTATATAGACAGAGCCTTGACCAATCATTTTAAAATGATTTGTGGAGATTTCCTAACATTTCTTTTTCAGATGCCCAAAACCATCTTGTTTGATTCAAAACTTGCGGTTGTGATCGGAAATTGGGAGTAGTTATTAAGGAGAGCCTAAGGGTGATTCTTGGTGATAAGCACCATAAATATCTCTAATTGTTCAACAAGGAAGATGAATAACTATTATTTTGTTTGTTCATGTTGTACTGTCCTTTTCTATGCATTTTTATCTATAAACTTCCATCCACAGCTCAGGTCATCTACAGTCTTCTGCCAAGGTTACCTATATGTCAAGGGGTATTCGAGTTTAGTATCTACCCATGTTTGTACAATTATGGTGATAACATGTCACAATTGAATAACTCTATTTTATCCATTCATAGACCAACTTATGCCTACCTAAACATAACCTATCAAAGGAAAATAAAGAGAGATTTGGTTGCTGGAAATTCATCATATGCTCTTTATCTTGTCTATTGGAGAGCATATCTGGACCATTGGAGAGTAGATAGATAAAATAATTGGACATATCCAAAGTGGAAAAAGGGATTTAAGGGAGGAAGCTTGAACACAGTGAAATTAAAATTATGGACATTGTTATTTTGTCATGTGTGCAGACCCTACACTTTTGTCTCACTTACATCAAGTACATGACTTCCTATCATTTTCGTTATTTGGATCATACTTGGGTGTGGGATAAAGGGATGTTTTTATGATACATAGCCACAGTCATATAAGTCTCATTCCATGCCAACAAGTTTTGAAGTTTTAAATAGGTTTGAAAAAGAAAATGTTAATGTGAGTAGATGGAAGTAATTATGTTCCCCGAAGAGAAGTAACAATAATGCCATCCTCTAGAGCTACCCTTCAAAATTCTTCCAGAGAGGATGCCCTAAGCCTATTAATTGTGTGTTCAAAGAGACAACAATAATTCAGAATGTATCGGATGACAGATACCACTTAATATTGCACTCTGCAATGGAAAACCAAAACTCTTTCATGCATGAGGAGAGAAGTGATGGAATATACCAATCGGGGCACTGTGTTAATGGATATGTATTTTTGCACTTATTCAATGTTGAAATTCCTGCAGTGAGATACTTTGACGCACTGGAGGGGCCGAGCTTGAAGTTCTAAGGGTGAGAAGACTATGGTTATATGTTTCGTCGTATTATTAGTAGATCAATAAATTCAGGCTATATTTGTTTATTTGTGTAGTGATACATAAATTATTCAGGATCCATGTTTCTGATATCTATGATATCTATCTTTATCTTAATGTTGATTTTGATTTGTGATGTGAGATATCAAAATATTTGGATTTAGTAGTTTCTTGTTGCGTTGAAGAGGTGCATTGTACAGGGCAGTATGACCTCGATGTGTAAGTATGTCAGAACCCAAAATAACAAAAACTATTGAAAATTTTAAAAATAAAATCTTAATAATGTCGGTTTAAACAATAATTTAGAAAACCATATAAATAAACAATTAAAAATTCATTAAAAATAAATTTATCAAAATATGAAGAGGTTTACGAACAATAAAAAAAGATATGGTAAATAAATAAAAATATAAATAAATTAGAGGTATGGTAAATAAACTAAAGGCCTATGGGTCAAATACCATATTTATAAAAAAGGTATGGTAAATAAATAAATATAAAAGAGGTATAAAGAGGTAAGGTAAATAAATAAAAATACATCAAATAGGATTAGAAATCAACATCTAATTATATATAAATTCTATGGCCTCAATACCATGGACTAAATTATTATTAATAGCGTGCAAAAAAAAAACATTATTAACCCTACAGCCCATTATGACCCCGATGTGTAAGTATGTCAGAAGCCAAAATAAAAATAAAAAACTAAAAAAAAATAAAAATACAATCTAAATAATGTCGGCTTAAAAATAACTTACACAACCATATAAATAAACAATTAAAAATAAATTTAAACAATATAAATTTAAAATATGAAGAGTTTTAAGAACACTTAGTCGGGACCCAATCCTCAAAGCGAAAAGCAGGGCCGGACGTGGAAGCACCTGCAGATATTGCTCAGCAAGAACTCATTCCAATGGAGGTTGAACAACCCAAGGAGGATTTGAGCACAGAGGAGAAATTGTTGAAACGTATTTTATTCGAATGGCGAAATCTTGATGATCGTTTCATCCCGATAGATCAGAAGTTATTGTATAAAGAAACTTTTGAGCATTATCTGACAAATCAAGCCTAGCGAGAAGCTCAAGAGCAAGAACAAGCAGCTGGTAAAAAGGCACCTCCTCCTTCAAAACCGGCCAAAAAGAGAGGACGGCCAACCCTACAAGAATCAATACAGTTAGTAGGAGAAATGATGATTAATACAGGCAAGATAATACCGTTAACAATGGTATTTCAACAACTACCCAAAAACTCTTAATGAAGGTGCTCTCCTAGAACATAAGGGGTCTGAACAGCAAAGGTAAACAGAGACATTTGAAAGATAAACTACAGGCTGAGAAACCTCAGGTTATGCTGCTACAAGAAACAAAGGTCACGGGGCAAAAGCTCGAGTCTATACTGAAATCATTCAAACTACAATACGAGGTTATGGCTATTGACGCAAGGGGCACATCGGGAGGAATAGCCATACTCTCGAACGGAGTAGAGATCATAGTAGAGGGATGGATAGGCTTGCCCCGAATTTTAACAGCAACCTTCCGCCAGATTGGAGCAGAGGACAGGATACTCATCTCGGCTGTATATGGACCCCCAGCTCCAGGAGAGCGTGCAGAATTTCTACAGAATATACGTAAGTTGAGTACAATGCATAATGAAAAATGCTAGCTTTTAGGAGGAGATTTTAATATGATTCTAAATATTTTGGAAAAAAAGGGAGGGCTCCGAAAAGAGGAACCAGAAATGACTCTTTTTCAAGAAGTTTTACATGATCTCCGTCTAGTAGATATTCCAACAGTTAATAGCAAATATACCTGGAATAACCGTAGAGGAGAACAACATCAGATCGCCTCCAGGTTGGATCGTTTCTTAGTGACTGAAGCTTATTTGAGCTTGGATATATACTATGAGGCTACTATTCTTCCTGCACTGGGTTCTGACCACTGGCCAATTAGATTGGAGATAGATGTGAAAGCAAGTCGCCAGAATCGTCCCTTTAGGTTTGAAATTTTCTGGCTACGGGACCCAGGCTTCATGGAAAAAGTTAAAAACTGGTGGTGTTCAAATCCAGTCCGAGGCCACAACAAGATGCACTCTTTCCAGCTACGCTTGAAACAATTAAAAGTGGAAATAAAATGCTGGAACCATCTTGAATTTAGCAATATACACCAAGACCAAATCCGTCTGACTGAAAAAATGAAGGAGATTCAGCAACAAATCATACTCCATGGTAGAACAGAGGAGCTCGCCTTGGAGGAAGGACCTACTCTCAGCCAACAAGAAGAGTGAAGAAAACAAGAGGAGATCCTGTGGAAGCAGAAATCTCGTGTTAACTGGCTCAAAGAGGGTGACTGTAATACAAAATTCTTCCATCGAGCTATGCTACAGAGGCACCAACACGACCGAATTTTCTCTTTAAAAGCAGCAAATGGAGAACGACTAATCAAACATGAAGATATGGAAAGAGAGCTGGTTAATCATTTCCAAGATCTCCTTACAGAACCTTTCCCTAACCGCCAGGCAGCTATTCAAAGGATCATTGTACACATTCCTCAATTGATCACTCATGAACAAAACCTAGCGCTACTGCGAGTGGTTACACTGTAAGAGGTTGGAGAGGCGGTTTTACAGCTACCTCAGAATAAAGCCCCGGGGCTTGATGGGTTCACCAGTGAATTTTTCAAAGCAGCATGGCCATTTATAGGTCCTGATATCCTAAAAGTTGTGGAGGAATCCTGGAGAAACAAAAAGGTATCTCCAGCTCTAAATGCAACCTTTCTGACACTTATTCCCAAGCAACAAAATGCAGATACTCCAGTTGGCTTCCGACCGATAGCTCTCTACAATGTCATCTATAAAATACTCTCTACGATTATTAATTAAATTAAATTGGATCTATCTAAAGCTTATGACTGCATCAGCTGGCAGTACCTGATTGAGGTGATGCACGCCTTTGGGTTCGATGACAGATGGCTTCAATGGTTGCACTCATTTATATCCTCACCGCATTTCTCAATACTCTTGAATGGCAGTCCTTCAGTTCCGTTTAACAGTTCGAGAGGCCTCAGACAAGGATATCCCCTGTCCCCATTTCTCTTCATCATTGCTGTAGAAGGTTTAGGAAGATTGATTAAAGCCCAAGTTGCAGAAGGAAATCTACAGGGATTGCAATTGTGGGGACCCCAACTCCCATTGACTCATCAACAATTCATTGATGACACTCTCCTATTCTGTATGGCGTCACTAAAAGAATGCAAAACTATTCTCAAAATTATGGAAGTCTTTATGGAAGTTTCGGACACTGAAATCAATAAAGATAAGTCCAATGTTTATTTCTTTAACTGTGCTGTAGAGCTGCAGAATCAACTTTCCAGGACCCTGGGATTTCAGCGGGGATCCTTCCCCCTGAAATACTTAGGCATGTTTTTAAATACAGGACCCACCCGCCTTGCAGATTGGCAAGAGATTATCGTAAGAGTGGAGAAACGAATACAAAACTGGGCCTTCAGAACTTTGAATGCACTAGTTCGCCTCATACTACTAAAATCGGTGCTGCAAGCATTAACTATCTATCAGTTGTCTGGGAGGGCCTACCCGAAAGGGATATGTGCTCAATTGATAGGCATTTTCAAAAAAAAATTATGGCAAGGAGCCCAAGCTAATAGAAAGTGGGCGCTTATCTCTTGGGAAAAATTACTAAGATCGAAGGCAGCAGGTGGATTAGGACTCCATGACCCTTTCATCCTTAATAATGTGCTGGGTGAAAAACTCTGGTGGCGCTGGCTCATGGGAGGACAAGACCTCTGGAAGAAAATATGGCAAACAAAATATGAAATGCCACTTACAATCTCAGGCCGAATGAAAACCGACATGACACCAAAAGGCTCCTCAATATGGAATTTAGCAGCACTGAACAGAAATTTAATCCGCGTAAACAATTTTTGGGAAATTAGAGACGGCAAAATAGCTTTGTTTTGGGAAGACTCCTGGCAACAGCGAGAAAAACTGTTTACACGATTGGACTTGGGGGAAATTTTCCTATACACAAATACCCCCAACAACAGGCTTGTACAACAGTATTGGTCTAATACCCAAAATGGAATATGGCGGCAATGGAAAGACAAAACTTAGTGGCCGCTAGCTCCAGAAACGCAGCAATGGAACAATTTCGCTAAGGAGCTCAACAAACGTAAGCTTCGCAATATCTCAAGCCCAGATATCCTTCGCTGGGGCTACCTAACAAGAGGGCTGTTCACTATTAAGGAGGGCTACTATATTCAATCTCAGCAAGCTCAGGATAATGCCCAGCCAATATGGAAAAGAATCTGGGAATTGAGACATTGGCCAAATGTGACATACTTCTTATGGCTAGTAAGTCACCGCAGAATTTTGACTTGGGAGAACCTGCAAAAAAGAGGCATGATAGGACCTTCGCGCTGCCCTTTCTGTACTAACGAAACTGAAATGACAGAACATCTTCTTAATCTCTGCACAAAGGTGTAGCCACTCTGGGAGAACTTGGCTCATCTGTTTCAACAGACAGATAAAAACAATGGCAGCCTAATGGAAACAATAGTCAAATGGAGAAAAGGAAGATTTCATTGTCAGGTAATAAATAGAGCTTGGACTCTCTCATATGGATTCTTACTCTGGAACACATGGAAAGAAAGAAATCAGAGAATTTTCCAAGAAAAAGATCAACCAATGAAATATATCTGGCAACGTTCCATAGACAACATTCGAGAAACCATTTTAATGGAAAGTTGGTCAGACGAAGATTGGAAAACAGTGGGTATTGAATCTCAGATTTTAGAAAACCTGAATCTCAAACCGCAAATTCTTAGCAAGGGTCTATGGAAATTTAGACCCCCTAATCAATCAAGTCAAGAACAATGGCTACCACCACAATCAGGCTTTCTTAAACTAAATTACGATGGGGCCTCGAAGGGAGACCCAGGGCAGGCTGGGGCAGGGGGACTCTTCCGAAATTCTCAGGGGGATGTATGTAGATTCTACGCATTTGACTTGGGCCATGCCACCAATAATGAAGCAGAACTAATGGCGGTCAGACAAGGTCTCCTGATAGCAATTAGAGAATCTTATCAGAGAATCATAGTGGAGGGTGATTCAGCAATGGTAACAGGGGTGCTTCAAAAACTACAAAAAGGCACACCATGGGAGAAAATCTCTCAAAGCTGGAGAACAGCAGGCCTTATAGAAGACATCAGTCAACTGGTGAAACGTACACAGTATCTCATCCCCAACCATGTGAGAAGAAAAGGCAATACATCAGCAGATTACTTGGCCAATTGGGGGTGCCAAAATGTTAAATGCCCCATTGAAGGTCGCCCAATGGATTCTATCTGGAATGTAGAACTACACTCTCTCCAATTGATTGTGAACAAGGATCTTCAACCCCCCGATCGGGGTGCTCAACCGCCAAAAAGAAATCCGCGTAGTGGCAACTTGGCACGCGCTCCCAATCCAAGCAATTAAGAATGCTAATGATGGTTTGTCAGGAAAGATCAGTGAAGTGTGTGAATAGCCAGATCCGAATAACGGTGAAGGGTGGCCAGGCTGGTTTGAAAGCTCACAGAAGGCAAGTTTCCGCAAAGGTAAGAGTGCTCCCTCCACTCCTCCATTCATTCATGCATGGTATTTTGCATGCAATTGTCTGGAGGCAGCAGTGGAGAAGGCACAACAACTTCTATTCGAACACTCTTTCGATCCTGTCAGCGTATGTTTATGTCATTTTACTAGCTATTATGACGTTTATTGCAGTCGATTTGCTTAGACTTATGTATAATAAAGATCGGATGGGTTTGATCAATAATTTGTATTCAGTAACCCCTACAATGCAACCCGTTCTTCTGTGCTTCCGAGACCCTTGTATTTTGCTGATCCAGACTATATCCCCTGTATGCCCTCAAGGATGCATAAACCCCACGAATATGTCTACAGTTCTTTGCCTTCATGGGAACTTAGGAAATCAGTTTCAAGACTGTCTCTTAAGTATCATGCTTACTCGAATTGAGAAATGCATAAAGCGGCTTTGCTATCAATCCTGTCAAGTCTAGTTTTGGAATTTTTTACATATCATTCTGTTGAGTCACGTGTTTCATCTGGCTAAGGTTCACAGCAATGTGCACTGGCATCATTCTCTTCCACTATGTTTCACTTCCAATCGCAGAGAAACCACCCTCAAGGCGCTATCCCATGACGAATAGCTGGCCACTCCCAAAGAGTTTCAGGGTAGCTCAAGGAAATGCATAAAAGTGCACAGATCTTCACCTCCCCCTTCCCATCTTAATCTGACTTATAACCCTCAAATTTCTCATCCTTTGTTTATTGGGTATACCGGTCTCATACCTCCCCATAACCTGGTTGCCTACATCGGTAAGCAGTTCATTCAGCATCAGGCTATTTGGAATATTAACTTCAGGAATTTCCTTTTGTACCCTACCCAGAGGACCATGGCCCAAGCAATTGATCTCTCTTACCGGATGCAGAGTAAACCCATGCGGGTTGGGCATCGATGTTTGAATATAAATCATGTTATCAATGACCAAAGGTGGTGCATAGATTGTATCCAACTAACTCCTTATTTCGTTGTTTTTTGATTTGGTCTGTTAGTGTTTTCAAATAGGAACTCGTCAGAAATGGGAAAACGACGTTCAAGGCTCGAGAAAGAAAAACAGCCAGTTCAGCCAGAGCCAGGCCCTGCGAAACGAGGTCGCAAAACAAACCAGGAGCACTTGGAAATGTTAGTAGCCACTTATGTAATGGGAAATTCCTCCAAAGTATGGCAAGAAATTCGTGGATGGGAAAGCGAAATCTAGACAGAGCCTGAAGACAATGAGACAGAAGCTGAGATTTTAGACTTTATTACATATCCAAGTAATACTAAAGGCCGGCTCACTCTATTCAACTAGAATATCCACACTAATTGGATAGTGAAATTTCTGATAGCAAAAGCCATTCAGAGCTTTCACCCTGTTCATGTCAAGGCGGAACCAGTAAAGCCAGGCACTAGCCTTCAGGCTCAGCTTCTGGAAATCCAGGACCAGCTCCAGCACATCAAGATCACACAATATCAGACAATAGATCGAGTAAGTAGATTGGATGATAAAGTAGGAAGGATGGAGAAGCTCCTTCAACAGCTTCAACAAGTAGAACTGCCAGGGTCCAATGTTAAAGACCCAACACCAGTCTCTTCATCAAATGCATAGCAGTTTAGATATGTTTCTAAATTTTGATGCTTTTGCTATTTAGACATGAACTTTTCTTATGTTCTAGAAATGCAAAAATTGTAGCAATAGGACAGATAGCACATGCGAAGCTTAGACGTATGAAACAATTTCAGTTTTGGAATGCTTGTCATGCATTTAGATGGCCAAAAGACCTGGTTTCCTTCGGGCAGGTTGAGGTCAAAGTCTGACTTTTATATTTTGTAGCCTGTCTTTAAATATAAATAGAAAATGGAATGGACCCACCGAATTTACAAACAAAAAAAAAGAACACTTAGTCGGGAGGTATGGTAAATAAATAAAACTTCTTTTTATATTCACTCCATAAACCTCTTTGCATTTACAAAAACTCAAAAAAGAGATTTTATTTAGGTGAATCTTATGGGCCAAATATCATGGGACAAATTATTATTAATACCATGGGCCAAATACCACGGGCCCAATACTATATTTATAAAAGAGGTATAAAAAGGTAAGGTAAATAAATAAATAAATATCAAATAGGAGTAGAAATCAAAATCTAACTATATATGAAGCCTATGGACCAAATTAATAATAATAGCACGCAAAAAAAACATTATTAACCCTAACATTAATATTAAAATATTAATATTAATATTATTAATATTATTAAATTTAATAACTTTATAATAATATAATATTAAATTTTTTATATTATCATTCATATATATATATATGGGAGGGAAGAACAAAGACATATGATAGAAGTAGAGAAATAGCTGGAGTGACAAAGGAGAGGGGAGAGGAGGAATGAAGAAAGAGAGAGAGGGAGAGAAGTGAGAGAGGTAGAGAAGGGTAAGAGAGGGAGAGGGAGACATAAATATGGAGGTGGAGAGAGAGATAAGGAGAGAGGATTGGAGGGTAGAGAGAGAGAGAGAGGGCAGGGGACGGGGGGAGAGAAGAAGAAAGACATAAAGAGTGATAAGTGGAGAGAGAGGGAGTGACAATGGAGATATGGAGAGAGAGTATGTATGTTTAGGGTGAGATAAAGAGACACAGGAGGAGTGATTGAGACAAGGGGGGAGAGAAGGAGAGATAAGAAGAAAGGGAGGGATATAGTAACATATTTGGAGAGAGAGATAGAGTGATGGAGGACGAGAGATGATTTGAGAGAGAGAGAGGTGAGAAAGGGAGAGAGATGAGCGATGAGAGAGACGACTTGAGAGAGAGAAAGAGAGTGAGGGGGGAGTGAGAGGATTGTATGGGAACGAGAGAGAGAGAGAGAGAGAGAGAGAGAGAGAGAGAGTGATGTGGGAAGAGAGAGGGTGGTAGGAGAGAAAGGGAGAGAGAGGAAGGAAAGGAGAGGGGACTTGAGAGAGAGGAGGAGAGAGGGAGGGAAGATGAAATGCATAGAGAGTGACAAGTGGAGAGAGAGAGAGGGAGTGACAAGGGAGAGAGAGTGTGTATGTTTGGGGTGAGATAAAGAGATAAAGGAGAGATGGAGAGAAGGAGAGAGAGAGAGAGAGAGGCATATATTAACAAATTTGGAAGGTGAAGATAGAGAGAGAGAGAGGTGGGAGAGAAAGGAAGAGAGAGTGTGGAGAGAGGTAGGGAAACAATGACGGAGATGGAGGGGGAGAGAGGAGGAGGTAAGAATAAATATAGAGAGTGTGAACGCTGGAGAGAGAGAGAGAGAGAGAGAGAAGGAATATGGAGAGAGAGGGAGAGAGGATAGTAGGAGGGAAGAGAGATATAAGCAGGGAAGAGGGAGGGAAGGGTAAGAGAGAGAGAGAGGCAGGGAAAAAAGGAGGGAGTGATAGATAGATAGATTGGAGAATGAGAGTGTATGTTTTGGGGTTGATATAAAGAGACAAAGGGAGATATAGATATAGATGAAAGGTGAAGAGAAAGAAGAGATAGATGGAGATAGGGAGGGAGGGACAAAGAGATTGATAAATATGGAGTGAGAGAGAGTGTGTGTTTGTGGGGGTGAGATAAAGAGATAAAGAAGGAAATATGGAGGGACATATAGATATATATGGAGGGGGGAGAGGGAAGAATATTTATTGCAATAGATGCATTGATTTCGGTGTAGATGGTGATTTCTAATCCTATTTGATTTCTTGAACTAGATGCACTGATTTTAGTGTAGATTTTGAGTTCTAATGATATTTGATTACTTGCACTAGATGTATTGATTTCAATGTAGATTATTTCTATTCCTATTTAATTTCTTGCACTAAATGCATTGATTTCAGTGTAGATGGTTATTTCTAATCTTATTTGATTGCTTGCACTAGATGAATTAATTTCAATGTAGATGTTGATTCCTAATATATTTGATTGTTTACATTAGATGCATTGGTTTCAATGTAGATGTTGATTCCTAATATATTTGATTACTTACATTAGATGCATTGGTTTCAATATATATGATTTCTAATCCTATTTTATTTCTTTCACTAAATGCATTGATTTCAGTGTAGATGGTGGTCTATAATCCTATTTGATTGCTTTCACTAGATGCATTGACTTTAATGTATATGTTGGTTTCTAATCTTATTTTCTTACGTGCACTAGATTCATTTATTTGAGTGTAGATGTTGATTTTTAATCCTATTTGATTACTTGCATTAGATGCATTGATTTCAGTGGAGATGTTGTTTTATAATTTTATTTGATTTTTTGCATTAGATGCACTGATTTTAGTGTATATGTTGATTTTTGATCTGATGTAAATGTAATTGGATGTATGATGGTACATTAATTTTAAAGTCATTGGATTAATAATTTGCATTGATTTTGTAGATTTATTATTGTGTTATAGTAATCAAACCTAATAATATTGGAGAGCAAGAAACATTGTTATGGATGAAATAGGTAACCTGACCTCAAAACGGAAACTCTAGCCCAAAAAGACTCAAAAAACATGAAAAAACACCCCAAAAACAAAAAATGTGTATTCCAGAATGCACTTGATTTTTTTTTAAGGTCAAATTTCAACATTTTATAAAATTATGCTAAAAACAAAAATTGTTTCTTGAAAAAAAGATTTAAAAAAAACCCTCAAAACAAAACTAGTTGATGCTGGAATAACAAAAAAAAAAATTGTGTCATATTTTTGACATTTTTAAAAATAGAAATAACATTTTTTAATTTTTAAAATTCAAACCTTAAAAAAAAAACCTAAAATTTAAGAAAAAAATAAATTTAAAAAATAAAAACATTTTAAAGCTTAAAATTTAAAAATATATAGGAATAAAAAAATAAAAATTTTAATTCAAACATTAAAAAAAAACCTAAAATTTAAAGGAAAAAAAATTAAAGATTAAAATTTCAAAATATATAGAAATAAAAAAATAAAAACAAAATAAAAATATTAAATTAAAAAAAAAAAAAAGTTAAAAAAAAAGAAATTATAAAAAATAAAATATAGAAATTAAATTTAAAAAAGAAAAAGAAAATGTTTATTAAATAATTAAAAAAAAAATTAATTGATTAATTAATTAATTTTAAAACAAAAAATTAAATTTAAAGAAATATATTTAATTCTAATAAATTTAAAACTTAAAAAAAAAAATTAAAAAAAAAATACATTATTTAAAAATAAAGTAAAAAAATGAAAAAATAATTAAAAATGAAAAATGAAAAATAAAATAGAATAAAAATATTAAATTTTAAAAAATATGTATTAAAAAAACAAATAAATTTTAAAAAATAAATTAAATCTAAATTATAAAAAATAATATATATATATATGAACTTAAATTAAAAATATATATTAGATTTTATTAAATTTAAAAAAATATATATGTTAATATTAAAATAACAAATTAAATTTAAAAAAGAAAAATATTAAATTTTAATAAATAGATGAATAAACAAATAAATTTTGAAATAAAAAAATAAATTTTAAATATAAAGAAAAGAAAAAAAAAATATTGTTAAAATAAAAAGTTAAAAAACTTTAAAAATCAATTGAAAATGAAAAATTGAAAAAAAATGAAATAAAAAACAAATTAATTTGAAAATATTAAGTTGAATTAAAAAAAAAAAAAATTCTAATTTTAAATACACAATTTTAATTGAAATAGAAAAATATAAAATTTTTATGTAATTAAAAAAAAAATTAAATTCAAATAAATTTAAAAAAAAAATACAAAATTTATTAAATTTTAAAAAATTAAATGAAAAAACTAAACATAAAATTTAATATAAAAAAAAAAATTTCAAAATAAATCAATTAATAAAAAAAAATACAAAATTTAATAAAAATTATTAACAAAATTTAGAAAAAAAAAAGAATTAATATATATATATATATTAAAAATTTAAAAACAAAAATAAATAAAAAATAAAAAAAATTGATCGTGGTGGTGTCGCCAATCGGCCTCCCGCCTAGGTGGTGGCGGAGGCCGGTCGCTGGGTGGGCAGGGAGGTTGCATGCAGCCCCCCACCTGCCCAGCGGCTGGCTGCAGCCTCCCTGTCCGCCCAGCAGCCGGCCTCCGTCGTCACCTAAGCGGGAGGCCGTTTCCGAGAGGCCGATTCCCAGAATCGGCCTCCCGCCCAGATGGCGGCAGAGGTCGGCCGCTAGGAGGCCGATTGGCGGTGCCACCACGATCAAAAAATTCTTTTTCTTTTTAATTTTTTTTAATTTTTAATAATTTTTTTTTTTAATTAAAAAAAAATTAATTATTTTTTTTTAATTCAAATTTTTTATTTTAAATTTAATTTGTTTTAATTTTTTTTGTTTTTTTTTTTAAATTTTGATTTTAAATTTAATATTTTAGATTAATTATTTTTTAAAATTTAAAATTTATATATTAAATTTGTTAAATTTTAATTTAATTTAATTTAATTTTTAAATCTTTTAGTTTATTTAGTTTTTCATTTTAAAATTTATAAATTGTTTCATTTAAAAAAATAAATAAATAAATTTATGGATATTTGTTTTTTAATTATCTGCAGGTGGTTTTTTTCATTTTTTTGTTTTTTTAATGATAGTTTTTTTAATTTTAATTCTTTTATTTTAAATTTTTTTTTTTTTTGGTTAATTTTAAAATTTGTATTTTTTTTCTTATTATTATTATTTTTTAATTTAAATTTTTAAATTTAAATTTTTCTTTTTTGTATTTTATTTTTTTAAACTTAGAAAGAACAATTTTGTTTTTTTTTACATTTTTATTAGTTTTTTTATTGTTTTTATATATTTTTTTGTGTTTTATTATCAACGTGAAAATCACCACTTAAAAAAAAAATGGTTGATGCTGCATCAATATGTTTCAAAATTAGCATGAAAATCACCGCTCTAAAAAAAGGTTTATACTGCATTAATACGTTTCAAAATTAGCATGAAAATCGCTAACATTTAAAAAAAAATATTCATACTTCATAAATAAAAATATTAGAGTGTTAAAAATGTGCACAAAAAAAAAGGGTGATTCTGCATCACCACTTTTCAAAATCGGGTGTTTTTTATGTTACCAAAAAAAAGTAGGTAACAGTGTGGTTACCTATTTCATCGATAACAGTGTTGAGAGACAAGGTATGATATTTACTACAACAACTCGAGCTAAATATTTAAATAGTTTATGATTTCAAGTGTCTTTTTCATATAATCGATATGAAAATATGACAAAACTAACAATAGTGACAATAAGAATATTAAAAGAAAATAGTTTGATATTGATCACAATGAAAGCTATTTGTAATTTACTATATTCTTATTATTCACATTTTCTATCATTCAATATTATTACATTGTCACTCTGCATTCAAAAATTTTATTTCATCATTTTTCATCATTAAAGTTATTTTACAATATTTATCATCTCAACAAACTTGGGTAACTAAGAAAATTTAAAATTAAAATGAATGGATAAATCTCAAACATATTTAGCATATTTAAAATGGTTATATTAATATTCGATGTGTTTACATATTATTTATAAAATTAATCATATGTTCCTTATATTATCAATAGATTTTCCTTGGCCGCACATGACTAAAACCAGCCTAGATCCATCTTAACTCCAGATCTATCACGTGCCGAGAGGGATCAAATCTCTTGAGATGCAAACATTTTCTCACGTTTTTCACTGAAAAAAGAGGTTTGCATCTCAAAATATTTGATCCCTCTCGGCGCTTGATAGATCCGGAGTTAAGATGGATCTAGGCTAGTGAGATATCTAGAGCCCGTGAGATATCTAAATATTTGATGGTAGTAATTATCTGTGAGATAGTAGTATGGTTGAGATTGCTAACCTTCAGGAGGTATAATTGTATTTAAAAATTAGAGTAATGCATTCTTGAGTTTGAATCAAAAAGTTGTGCTACACTTCAACCAAAACCTTATTTGTACTGCAAGTTGTGCTACTCATATTACAAATTTGCAATTAGACATTCCGCCATTTTTTTTTTTAAATTGCTGGCTAATAAGATTTTCAAAGTTGATGTCAATTTTCACTAGCATGATTGGTTGAGAATAGACCTAGTCAGAAAAATGACCTGGAATCAAACCCGACGACCTGAAATCAAACTTGTGCCCAAGCTAGAGGGATAAACAAGTTAAACCCAATAAAAAAAAATCCAAAACTTTGCACCAGTGCTGAGAGAAGAGACAAGTAGAAAAAAACGAGATCATACCTTTGAGATCCAATAACTTAAGTTATCTATTATAATCTTTAATAACTATCTATTGATTTAAATTATCTGATCATAATTTTCAATAGCTAGTTTACAAGTTTAAATGCATTTGAATCCATACTCATACGACTGAACAATATCCAAAATTGTTTGCATATTGATAGCACTTTTTTAATATATATATAAAAGTTTGTTCTTAAATACATAGTTTCATATTCGGCAAGTGGCTACTCCCAAAAAAATGAGAATGTGCATTCTCAAATTTTGTTCCATAATTGTGATTTATATTTTTTTTTGCGGAAGATAGAAGATATCTTTCTTCAATATGCAAAATGTCTTGACAAAACTAGTTGTTTACCCCTATTTTACTAATAAATGCTTTACGGATAAATCCATTTCCCTGCCGTGGTTCTTACCTATTATTTTATGCTGTGAATATATATGCCTGGAAGTTGGAGAGTTTTTCTTTTGCATGTATATACCAAGAATTTTGACAGTTTTCAACAAAGCAAAGCTAGAATGTCAATATCCTGTAGCTTGCTGAGCTTGAAAGTTTTGGATCTGGTCGAATTTGAAACAATAATCCTTCTTCCCTCTAACGACAGTGATTAATATGTTACAAGAGTGTGATCGATCAGCTATTATACACTATTTCTCCAAACATTCGGCATAGCAATAATTCTCCATATATAAATTATATATATTCTCCAGATATAGATTATATTTATGCTCAACCCAATACACAGACACCAAGACCGCTGAAACATTCATGTACTACAGCAATTTGCTCCGACCTCCGAAACATTTATGTACTTACAGTAATTTGCTGCGAAATCATGCTTGCGCAAATAGATCCAGACACTAACGAGGAAATAAAGACACGGTCATAGATCCACAAGACTGAGGAGATGGGGCAGCAGAAGTTGAGTTTCCAGAGTAGGTTCTGTCGGCGGTACTCACAGGTCTGGATGTCGTAGCAGAAGTTGAGGTTTTAGAATTGGTTGTGGCCGCAGAACTGGCAGGTCTGTCTGCAGTAGCATCTATAAAAGCTGGTTGTGTAGGCTGAACCCGAATCTCTATATCGGTGGTTAACATGGAGACAACCTGTGACATCGCAGGCCGCTGTCCCCAAGAACCTTGTGTGCAAAGAAGTGCTATTGTGATCACCCTTAACACCTGTTCTCTTGGGTATTGCCCCTCTAACTTTGGATCAACAATATCCAAAACATTACCCTGTTTATAGTTATTCCAAACCTGCAGCATATTCATTGAAGTTCTTTCTTTCAATTAATGAGCGTCTAGTTAAAATTATAAACCAAAGTTATCTGATACTAGATAGACAATTTCTTAAAACAGAGACGAACCCATTCCAAAAGAATGCGCATCGGCTCTGGCAGTGTTACATCTGCACACTTTCTCCCTAGTTAAAATTATAAACCAAAGTTATCTGATACTAGATAGACAATTTCTTAAAACAGAGACGAACCCATTCCAAAAGAATGCGCATCGGCTCTGGCAGTGTTACATCTGCACACTTTCTCCCAGTCACGATCTCAAGAACCACGATACCATAACTGTAAACGTCAGCCTTTTCCGTCAATTGCCCATGAACGGCATACTCTGGTGCCATGTAGCCTCTGCCTTGTTACAAATTCGTGCAAACAATAAATTAATACCAGGATTCTACGCCTACGCCTAAAAAATATCCATTTTGAGAGGAATTGCACAACTTACATTGTTCCTCCAATTCTGGTAGAAACATGGGTTTCACTATCTGGGAAGAATCTTGCCATTCCAAAATCTGCTATTTTAGGGTGAAATCTGTCGTCTAATAGTATATTTGCACATTTGATATCTCTATGTATAATGCGCATGTTCGAATCCTCGTGCAGATATGACAGACCTCGAGCTGTGCCCACTATAATGTCTAAACGGTTTTCCCAGTTTAGACCATTTCGCATCTCTCCTGCGTACCCCAACAATAATAATCGAAACCCTCAATACACAATATAAAAGGGGCTAAACACGATATCAGAAATTTAAAACTCTTAATGCTGAAATTAGCAGCTCTGATGGGAGCAACCTAGCAAGTAAATGCTTCAATTCAGTTGGATAGTTGTATACACAGAAATTAAAAACATGAAACCTGGAATCAACATTAATGGGATCTATCTACATACTAAACAAATGCTTGTGAAGACCGTTATTTGACATAAATTCGTAAACCAGCAAGCGTTCATTCCCACGCGTGCAACATCCGAATAAACGAACAAGATTGCGGTGACGGACGCTGGTCAGGAGGTTCACTTCTGTAAGGAACTCCTCTGCGCCTTTAGTCTCATGACTTCCATTCAGTTTCTTGACAGCAACAACCCTTCCATCAGGAAGTCTTCCCTGCTCACCAAACTCGTTATAATCGGTGTGCAAACAAGCATATATTTTGAACAGAAAAACATTGATACTCATGAGGACATCAACAAAACAGTGACCCTTTTCCATGACATTGGTCCGGTACAGATGGACTAAGGCCACAGCAACTTCAGAACCAAGGAAATTTGGAAAACGTTCCTTGTGGGTTTCTTTGAAGGAGCATGTGTTAATAGAGCCTTTGGATGTGGATCTGTCATGTATATAGAAAAGGAAGTATTTTTTCACTTTTGGTGCGAGGGGAAGAGGAACCAACGACAGAGCAGAAATTATTGCACTATGGACTGCTGATTGCTGCGATGTGGTTGGGTATAGAGATAAAATTCAGGTGATTGGGTATAGAGATAAAAATCTTTGGAAATGCAAAAGGTGGCATTGATTGGTTGAAGGGTTGCAATGACTTTAATCTACCTATCTAAACAATTCAATGACTCGCTTTGGTAAGGACCTGTGTTAATGTTAGTTTTGAACATCTGTATAGAGAACAAAATGGTATAACTGATCTGATCTCCTTTCAGAAAGAAGTATAGCCTATAGGTAAGGAAAGTAATAAGTTTTTTTTTCAATGCTCATGATCATGGAATGTTGGTAAATGCATGTACCATCTTCTATTCCTAAGAAAACTAAGATTTGCAAAGTAGAGCAGGGTGATGGAATAGAAAATGCAGAGATAGACTAAGTTCCAAGTGGCGCTGTTTGTGATTGAAGGAAGCAGATGATTAGTTTTTGAACAGAACCTCTGTTTCTTAGTTTTGTTTAAATGTGCATTTTGTATTTTTTGTAATAGCATAAATGGTGTATTGATTTAAATAAACAGTTGGGAGATCTGAACGTAATGATGTATTCATTTAGATGAACAGCTGAGAGATCAGAACGTATCGTTAAGAATGTAAAGTTTGAAGACTGACGGACTACCTTTAATATAATATAAGAAGTAGCTTTTTTTTCTATTGAAAAAAAAAAGGATGACAAACCCATCCAATCCGGGATCAAAATCATACCTTATAGACTTCACCGAATCCTCCTTTGCCAAGCATGTTGCCTCTGTCAAAGTTTCCAGTGGAGTCTCTCAGAACCTCGTAGTCGAAAAGAACGTTCTCAAAATTGCCCCTTCTTGTTACATTTTCATCTGTGCATAGCACCATCACAGCAATTTTCTCATAACATTTCAAAGCGACCAAGTTAAAAAAACTCACCAGAGCGCAGGAAAGAAAATATAATCACCTGTTCGACCTTGGCCCTTTCGATGCCTGATACATCGACGGAACAGTACCAAACAGACTACCGCAATCAGAGCTGTTCCCCCAATGCTTCCTAACAAAATATACACTATTTTGGATGACGTTTTCCCCGACGACGGTGTCGGATTCATCCATACTGCCATTAAAAGGAAACGAAATCAATCACCAATTACAGTCAAATAGACTGTATCGTTATGTCATCAACCAAATCTTGTAGGAGAAAGAAAAGTTTGCACGCAGTTTTCAACCACAAATCTTGCAACTATATGTCAACCAATTACGCATTCAATGAGACAGGACAGAAGAAGACTCGAACTAAATCCAGGAAGATACTATACAGGAACATCAAAGAGGTCTATCCAGGGGGCTCATTTGATGGTGCATGTCAGAATAAATTTTGGGGATGTGGTGCCATCATTTCATTGGAGCTGGATCAATTCTATCACATCCAGTGGAATGGGGAACAGGTACCAACAGCAGAGCTAAGGTGATATCTCGGTGATTTCCCTCTGGGGTATATTATCCTTTGCTTCCTGGCTGGGTTTGGGCAGTATAGCTATAAATGAAGACGCTAAATGTATTATAGATTGGGTCAGGAACCACTCTAATTTCCGGTCACCTATTCTCTCGAACTGGATGGACCGTATCCATTTTCTGTCAGCTTCCTTCAGATCAATCAATTTCAACCACATTTACAGGGAAGAGAACCAGATGACCGACCTCTTCTACACAACCTATGAACAGAACTGCCATATGCATTTGGGAAGCATCAACTCTGTTTAGGTTATCTCCCCTGTTTTTTTTTTTGTAAGACACAGGATCATTTCAGGAAAATGCGGGATACAATTAGCCAATGCAGATCCGTCACAAGGAATGCATGTATATCGAACTGAACATCTTATTATCATTTGGGATTAATGTAGGATCTACTAGAAAATCAATCTCTGTTTTTCAGATTTGTAGGTGATAATATGTATGGCATTTTGACAGGGGGGGGACTGTTATAACTTTGGTATAAAACCTCCCTGAACGGTGAACAATGATATAAAAAATTAACTATGTACTGTCTTTTTATCAATGAAAAGGATCAGTGTTTTTTGTCAAAGAAAAAATCCATATTCTGCGAATCCACAAAGATTGCATATGAGAATTGAAAGGAAAAAAAGGTGCAGCAAAGCTAAGAAATCTCGTACTGGAAGTCTGGTTATCGGAGAAGAACGAGTAAGTTGAGTAGCGCATAAAACAACCCGCCTCGAGACCTCGACCTTCTTGCTGGGGAATACATGACAGTAAAAGATTCCGAGCTTCTGCCAAGCATGTTTGGCAACTACTCGTTGTAAGGTAGGGCCAACACTGAGCGAGACCATATAAGGAGCCATCACTAGAGCTCCCAACGGCATAACTGTTATTTGCGGCAGCGTCCGATATCAGTTGCGCGGATAAGGCTTCGGCTTTCTTAGAGAAGGTCTGAGGATCTCTATCATTTGTGGAGGCACAGTGATGGGCAGCCCCTTTATCCACAGGTCTCCTCTCAAAACTACTAGAATTCTCATATCTGATGAAGCAACCGTCAAGATGAATCCGACCACCACTAGATTGGGAACACAGTGCTTTTATTAGTTTCGCCGCTTCCATAACACAATCTGAGCACTCGCCTGTGCTTAGATACTTCCGACACACTGCAATACCAAAGACGGGATCTGTTTTTCCAGCCTTGTTTTCAAAGGAAATAGCGTAGCCATCTGAGGAAATGTTTGAGTAGAGGGATGCCAAAACACCATTTAGGTTTTCCTTAAACGCTGTAGCATTAACATAGGTATAAGTTTGTTGGTCGGCGCACCCTATCTGATCCGACAATTCATACTGGGGACTCTCGGTTGCGATAGTTACACAAATCATCATAGCCACTGAAATACCCAGAAATGAAAATTTGGCAACTTGAGCCATGGACTGAGCAATTTTTTTTTTTCAAACAAGAAAAAACATCTTTCTATTACGGCGAGCAAAGAAAGTATTCTCCTACATCAATCAGGTGAAAGTATTACAGAGTGACAGGCTACAAATAACTTTCCTGTTGTGATGATACAGATGAAAAAACAGAGGACTGTGTACTGCACTGATATTACATAGAGGAACAACAGATAACATAGAGGCAAAAGCCTCATAAAAATCTACAGAAACTGATTTAGATCTCAAAATGGCCCGTCCCCTGCAAAGAGTTATTTTCAAAATATTGGAAGAAAATCCGATCCGGGTCCGCATGGGCTGAGCAAATTATCGATATGAAATAACCAGAACTGGAAATTTGGCCACTGGAGCCATCTGCTGACCGAATTGTCAATGTATCAATAGTAACGATATTATTGAAAATATCTCAATAACTATTGCCTTGGAGGACTTGACTCGTATGCCCATTGACTTGTAGCCCTATGACTGTTACACGGTATCTTTTGTGTACGCTAGTAGAGCAGTAAATACTTAGCACCATCGGGCTACTACATTAGATAGCGCCGTTCCATCTTTAAATGCATGTAATCTTATTCTAACTATCCAATGTTTTGTTTCAATTTTTACATCGCTTGAATATATTATATGAGTGTGAAATTTGTTTCAATTTTTACATCACTTTATATTATAAGAATGTGAAATTTATTTGCATATTAAAAAATAAATTTTAAATAATAAAAATATGTTAAGTTAATTTAAGTTTTTGTGATATATAATATGAGTGTTGGGACATTTTTTTCGCAATAATCACATCTAAAAATTGGAATAAAATATTGGATAAAACATTGGATAGTTAGACTAAGATTACATGTATTTAAAGATAGATCAATTAAAATTTCTTTAAGATATAATAATTAGAGAATACCTTTATAAAATGATTAAAACTATTATACTCTCAAATTGCGGAAAGAAAATATTGAATCACGATGTTTATGTTGTTCAATGATGGTGGGATATGTCTTTTTGATGAAATGAATACTTTAGAAGGCCTTTTAGGGGAGGTCATATGAATGCACATATAATAGAAGGATGTGATACAAGAGGTTCTAAGATGTCATTTTATCATCACATCAATTCCAATTAATGTTTTTAATGGATATTTCAAGAACAAAACATTGATGATATCTAAAAAGAAACTTTCAAGGACTACTAGGGTAGACGAAAATAGAGGGCTACTATGTATCATCACATTTCCATGGGTCTACATTATAATTCAATTAGAAGTTCGAAATTACTAATTAAAATGATCTTCTTAGTCCAAAGTGAAAAAGAAAATCATTACTCCAACAAGTAGACAAGTTTTGAGGATTGGACTTCCATCTAAATTTATTACAAATTCAGCCCATAAAAGAATGAGGAAAACCCTTCACTTGAGATGAATATTCAAGAACCATACATGCTTCCTATGATTTCTCATTATAGCCAATATATAAGTTATTGCAAATTCACCCAATAAAAGAATGAGGAAAAATCTTCACTTGAGATGAATAGTAAAGAACCAAACATCCTTCCTATGATTTATCATTGTAGCCGATATATCCACAAAATTCATTTTAGAATATTCAAGCCTTGTGTAATTAAACAGTTTATGACATCTTCCATTTGGATTATATAAGTATGAAGATAACATGAGAAGAGATGTTGTAGAGAGTAAGCATAATCTAAAAAATAAAAAATAGTAATATTTAACATCTATTACTGAGTTTAGAGATAATAATATAATCCCATAAACAAATATTATTAGATGTTACATAAGTATACTTCAATTAAAAGTAATTTAAAATTATTCACAGACTATGAAGCTATATCATTTATTATGACAATATAGAAGTTATATTATTTATCAGATCACACCCACTTGTTAGGCATGATGATTATCACTGATCTAACCATATTGATTGCTCATGCTCCATTTAGCAACAAGGATTTGTTTTAGTAACCCATATTGCAACATACATTGAAGGAAAAATATAAATTTAAAGATCTAAATCATATGTTCTAGAGTGGATTCTCCCAAAAACTATACGTCAATTATCCTCATGCAAATCTATATGCATCAAAAAATATTTGTAAGGGTTTACTGAAAATAATATCCAATGTTGGAGTATTACAATGTTTGTCAAGACACACTTTTTGTACATGATTCTACATTTGCATGACATTATTTCAAGAATGAAAGACAAAAGAAACATGAATAAAGAGATAAAAATTTAAACAAAATTGAAACCAAGGTGTGTAAATGTAAAGATCTAATGAATAAGTCAAAGTCAAATTTATTTCCCTCCACTTCGTAAGTAAGACATCATGCATTTTCCATTGGAGAGTAGAGAATATGAAGCATGTAGTTAGATATGAAGTCTCACTCCCAGCTTGTTTTATCTCAAGTATGAGGTAAACAACTTGTACCACATGGGATTGGAATATTGGGTATCATATTTATTGTTGAAGCAATTATTCAAAAGAAATAATAGCTAAGTGCACATTGTTAGGGAGATAATTGAACCTTGAACCTTGGTGTTTTATTGTTGAGAGAAAAAAAGGGTAGGCTTCAACCTCAACATTTTCTTCAAAATCGTAGTTCTCGTCTTCTCCCTTCACCTTGAGATGCTTCCACTAAGTTCATATCACTCATAAATATAAATCTAGAGATAACTAGATGGAGAATCTATCATGTTGATGTTTATTTTTGTGGGAATAAGAACTCCTCTCTTACTATTAGTCACATGTGCATTGGTGTTGCATTTGCTACTCCATTTGGATACTTTACTGACAACTTCTTCCTCCTAAATTACAAATTACAATCTCCAATGATGATGAACATGCTGCAGATAAATAGGGAACATCAAATCTGCATTAATGTTTTGGAGAAATGTGTGACATTTAGGGCCCTTGATTTGCAAAATCCAATCCATATGATCTATTTGCATGACATGTTAAACATATGATGACCATAACCATTGATTCACCTATAAACATGTACATAAAATTTACATAGAAGAAGCGACCTTATCTTATGACAAAGTCGCTCTGAAGATGAGGGGAGTTTGTTCCTTTCTCAACTTTCCTTTTTACATGGTGGAGGAGGTCGTATCACATGAAATCAAAACCAATTATGTTAGCCTCCCCACTTTCAAATCCCTAATCCCTTAACAGGAGAGACAACAACACCTTAATATGCAAGAAAATCCCAAATGGATTACTTTCAAAAATGTTTTAGTCATCTACAAAAGAAATTAATTTGGAAAGGTATGGAATAGATGGTTACACAATCAAGGATTGAATAAGTTTGGCCCAAAAATGGTGTAGAACATGAATATTCAACTTCTTATAATACACACACACACATTGAAAGAACATGAATATTCAACTTCTTATCATACACAAAAACATACATTGAAAGAACATGAATATTCAACTTCTTATAATATATGCATAAATTTCATATATTTTTTAATACACACACACACACATACGAAAACAAATGGAAATATATATGTTATACAAAAAGTCGATCATTCATTGAATATGATTAAAAGAATTAAATTTTTGAAACATTCATCCATTTTAGCTCTGCATTTAGTGGGACTGTCTATGTTTTGGTGCTTTCATTAATTTTTTTTTGTACTTGTGGTGGCTTTGGTTGTCATGTCCATAGGAACTTTAAGACGATTTTGAGTTAAAGTTTCACTTTATCTTCTAGTGTGTCTTCCACACTCTCAAATATTATTTTGAATTCTTTACAGATTAAATCTTTCATATGGAAACCAAAGATGAATATCATTTATGTCTCATAAACACTAAATTTCCTCATAATTTATCCTTTAAATCTGGCCTTGAAAGAGTACCCTGGCTTTAAAAGAGTACCCCTTCCAGGATGGATAACATGAATTTGAAATGGCATTCCAAATGATTATATGCCCACCATTGCTAAATCCTTCCATAAATCTATAATCAAATTTATTTATTTATAATAATATCAAAACAAAATAAACAACATAATTGAATTTCCTTAAAAGTAACACACACACACACACACACACACACACATATTTTAATCTAACCCTATAGAAGAATGAAAACAATGTTTTGGACACAAAAAAAAAGTAAAATATGGGAAGAAATAATATGTAACATTGTATATGATGGTGTGAAATTGAATTGAGTGGAATAAATATTCACATATTTGTCCATCTAAACACATGATAGATGGATATTTAAGACTTATTTTCACACATACGCACAAATATGTGTGTGTGCCTCAGCGTGAAAGAGCCATGTATCAACTTTGTGTCCAACATTGAATGAATTACACATTTCCCTCATACTGATCAACACAACAATTAAATGTTAAATCCTAATGCATATCCATCTTAACTTCGGATCTGGATCAAACCACTTTAGATGAAAAAAAGTCATCCTAAGAGACTTCTCAATATTTAATCCCTTCTTTCCCATGATAGATCAATAATTAAGATGGATTTTTACATTAGAACTTAAGAATGTGTCCATGTGTATGTGTGAGAACTCCATGTGGACCACATGAATCACACATCTTCCACATGTTGAGCATCATACCACTAAAATGTTTTAACCACTAGCTCCACTCTATCATGTGCCCAAATGTCTTAGGCTACAAATATGTCTTAGAGTGTTTTTTTTAATTTTTAAATTTTTTTTATTTAAAAAAATCACCTAACAAGACTTGAACTCTTGGATACATTGTAAATCCATAGTTAAGATGGATTTAATTTGTTTCCTTGTCACATATAAACTCTATGTTGAGCACATAAAATGAAAGACACATGCACTTCATACACATAAACAAACCATATATTGGAAAAAATTCCAACATAGGGGTAATTTTGACATTTCCATAAGAATTAATGGATCTATACATGGTACAAACAAGGGGATAAATGCCCCAAAATGCAAGAGGATGCTACAACATGGCTCGACCATAAGGGGGAGGGAGAGGATGCACAAGCAAGCTCGACCATGAGCGAGAGGACCTTTAGATCCCTACTTGCTTTCATTGTAGTGTCGCCATGCATTTATCCACCTATTCCGTCTACGGTACCACTTCACCCTACCTACTTAGTTGATGGAGGCAGAAAGAAGTGTATATATATCTATATATATCCTAACTTATGGATAAAATTACCTTTTACATTGTAATCCGATAATACAATTTCAAGCAAGATTATAAGTTTTTGTTGTTCAAAATACATTTTTGAATGCATAACAAGATCTAGTACCCTGAAAAACCCAGGTACACATGAATTTTATAGATTAAACAACTTTAAATACAATTTTTAAAAATCGCTACCAGATTTTGGTTAAAATTAGTGAGAAAAAATGCTTTGAAAAAGGCCATTTTGTCTATTAGTTAAACTAAATATATATACACTTGAAGATTGAAATATATTAATTATGGTTCAGATTGATTTTTTATTATCAATATGATTTTAAATGCTATGTATCAAATTCATATTAATAATCGAAACAATCACAAATATACCTCCCACTCAGAGGTAGAAAGTAGTTATTTTCATTCTATATTTATTTTCAATTATTCTATATATATATATATATATATATATATTCACTTAATGTGGTCATTGAAATATTTTATTCATGATTCAAGTGGAAATCCTTGTTGTTTTATTGATTCCACATGTCAAGTCCATGTTGAGTACAGTAATAATTACACATCTCTCTCGTGTTGAGCTATAAAAAGTGTGTTTCTGTAATATTCCCTTTCTTGATCCAGTAAAAGTGGATAGAATTGACCCATGGTATTTCTTGTTGGTATTCACCCATCAAGCCTATAAAAGGGGAGAGAAGCTAGGCATTTAGGGCATTCTGGATTATCTATTTTATTATGTTTGGGTTGAGAACCTGGCCTGGCCAGTTCTTTTATTGATCCCGGGACGAAAACCCTTTGGTGATGTTTATGTGGTGGATCCATCCAGGATTTACAAGTGGGCTTCAATTTCTTATATTTGTTGTGTTCTGTGTTTTTATCACAATTATTTTTAGTCGGAATACCTAGATGTGTTGATTTATTTAAAATTTGATCCTCGAGATATTACAGTGGTATCAGAGCTGTGCATCCTGCCAGTCTAAGAGTTTTATGCAAGGAACTTCGGAGAAATTTATTTTTCACCCTAGCTAGCATTTCTCACTTCGGTGATATTTATCACCCTAGTTGGATTTTTATTTTTCAGTAAATTATTTTATTGGGAGACATAAGTGAAGGGAAAATCATTTATATGTTTGTGGGTTAAATTTGTAAAAATATTTGAAGGCATGATTGACAAAATCATTTGCAGCTTGCATATAGCCTCTTATGAATAAATGTACCCATGATATTTATTCATGTGTATGGAATATTATAAATGTACCCATGATATTTGTTCATGTGTATGAAATATTCATATCTTTCTTGAAAATATGGTCATTGTTGAAAGGCTGGAAAATTATTGCTAGACAGGGATCATTCCCAGGTTTCTCATTACCTAAGTATTGAGATCCATTGATGCCAATGTCGTCATTTTATTTTTGGAAACGCCACAAGAATCAACATAATGATATATCAGTCGATTCTCTGGGCTAAAATACTTCTATGGATCAAAGATGGCAACAACATACAAATCAAAAGCAAGAGCACAGCAATAGGCCTTTCTCTCGAAAGGTCAATGTTATCCTTCAGCAGTCAAAAGATATCCGGAAGGAAGATGTAACAAGCAAGTGTCTCTTCGAACTTGGATCCAAATTGCAGGGTACAAAGTCAAAAGATGTTCTCCTATAGCTAGACACATTAAATGCGGCTTTGAGCTTGATAGATAAATCAGAATGGGAAGGGTCAAGTTGGGCCTTGAAGCCATCCATGCTTGCTTTGATACAACCTAGGTTCTTGGAGCATTCTTGTGAAAAGGTTAGACTCACGGTCGCCTCTTGTCTCAGTAAAATCATAGCCTTAACAGCACCGCTATTGCCCTAAAATGATGACATCATGAGGAGTAATTTTCGGGTAATGGTAGAAGCACTCCAAGGGTTGGACAACACCACCATTCTTACTTTTTTCCAGAAGCGCACAATTTTGGAACGCATGGCGAAATTTAAATTTGGTATGCTTATGCTGGATCTAGAGTGTGATGATTTAATCCTTCAGATGCTCCAATACTTTTGTAATGGAATTACAACGTCTCATCCAAACTACATCAAAACAGACATGCAAAATATCATGTCTTCGATCTTAAGAGAAGACAGGGCCATCTGCGAACAATTAAGATCTAAATTGTTGGCCATTTGGAGAAAGGAGCTAATTGCATCACCTGCTGCTTTTAAATTGGCTGAGGGGTTGATCAAACAGAGCATCAAACTACTTAGAAAGAAGTTAACCAAGGAGGAACTAACAAAGATTTGTGGAGATAGCACGAATGAACTAAGGAGGAAAGGCTTATGCTTTGTATGCAAGGGAGTTTGGGCACTTGACCATTCATGCCCAGATAATAAAGAGGAAACAAGGATAGAAAAATTAGAGACTTTTTTCAGATAATGGGGATTCATCCATAGATGGGTTTGCTGATTTTCAGGAGATTAGCTATGAAGGATCTGAGCAGTCAATTACAAATGGTGAACAAAAACACCATGCCTTTCAGAGAAACTTGCAGGATAAGCTGATTAGTCAACTTGACAAAGTACATGACGAAAGGAAAGATGGAATTCCTCCCGATGATGTGGTAGTTGAATCTACAAATACATCGGAGGACATCCATAAAGAGTATGGGAAATTAGGTATAGACAAAAATCCACCTGTACATCCATGTTTGACAACCAGAGAGGATGGACAACTGATCCTCACATGTGAAGAGGTCCAGGATGAATACAACCAAGGAGAATCAAATGAGGACCCAGTAGTAATGAACCGATATGATGAGCATGATCATGAAGGCTAGCAAGACAAAGATAGTATGCAGGATGAGTCATTTCTAGAAGGCCAATCAAAGATTCAAGTTGAAGCAGTGGTCGTGGGGCATCCAGTGCAATCAAATACAAATACATTCAACAAGGCACTAGAATTTCGAGTGAAAGAATTTTAGGAGAGGATCATGCATTTCAAGGCAGATCTTATGTTGTTGAAGAAAAGAGTCTGGACAGTCCGAGACACTGTCTTACAGGAGAACAGAAAAATTGAGGAACTCATAGGGAAATGTGCCAAATCATCGACCAAGTTGTCGAGTATTGAGGAACAACTCAAGTCCCTCACAAGGCCGCATAAGGAGTACAATTGGGAGTCCCATAGCAGCACTCTACATGAATACATAGATAAGGCTTGCAACACCAACATCCCACCTTTATAGATCGAGAAGAGCAGGGAAGAATTCTCCAAATACATCATGTTGGGTAACCAAGTAGAGCAGCATGAATCAAGCATCGAACAACATCAACATTGTAGATTTGAAAATATTCATTCTTTCCCAAGTATGGATTGGCGAGAGATTATGAGTTGGTATTCTATAGATGGGTTGACTATTTGGAGGACACCCATAGCCAAGGGAAAATTACAATTTGGACCATTTGGTGCGAGCAGCGATGGAGAGTTGAAATGGTACCATAACCCATAGGTCCCAGGATTTAGGTGGCATTGGGATCCGAGAGAATCCATTTGGGAAAGGATTGTTTGGGATCCAGGTAAATCTATTGAGGAGAGGATTGGTCAGAGGATTGTTTGGGATCCAGGTATTGGAGGATCCATTCAGGACCATTCAACATGGAAGTCGCATCGGATTGTATGGGATCCTGGTATTAATGTACAAATGCTTCTGTTATGGATAGAAGTGGATTGCTTGAGGACAAGCAATCTTTGGGCGGGAGGATTTGTAATATTCCCTTTCTTGATCCAGTCAAAGTGGATAGAAATGACCCATGGTATTGACCCGTGGTATTTCTTGATGGTATTTTCCCATGGTATTGACCCATGGTATTTCTTGATGGTATTTTCCCATGGTATTTCTTGTTGGTATTGACCCATCAAGCCTATAAAAGGGGAGAGAAGCTAGGAATTTAGGGCATTCTGGATTATCTATTTTATTATGTTTCGTTTGAGAACCTAGCCTGGCCAGTTCTTTTATTGATCCCGGGACGAAAACCCCGCGGTGATGTTTATGTGTTGGATCCATCCAGGATTTACAAGTGGGCTTAAATTTCTTATATTTGTTGTGTTTTGTGTTTTTATCACAATTATTTTTAGTTGGAATACCTAGATGTGTTGATTTATTTAAAATTTGATCCTCGGGATATTACAGTTTCCATATAATAAATTTTTTTTTTTTTTTTTAAATCTTATAATATAACAAGAATAGATGTTATTTGAATATGGAAAAAAGTGGGGAGGTAAAAATATCTATTAAATCCACTCAAACAACACCAATTGATATATCAATCAATATAGATCCATCTCAACCACAAATCTACTAAATGACCGCAAGATCATGTGCTTAGTTTTATGCTCAAAAATCAAAGTTCTCAGAATGGTTCGAAACCAGAACGACTGCGTAGTGCTCATCGTTCTGAATCTAAAACACTTCATTTCACACGAAATGGACTCCGTATGGCTTCATAAATGAGTTCTATTCGTTTGCACAAACATGAAAAATATGGAAAAAAAAGGCAGAAAGGTAGCCCAATCAGCAATTTGTAATGCTAACATGGCATGTTGACTGGGTAGGGTCAAAGTTGGTTAAATTCCTCTGGCCTATGAGAGACTGCCAAGTGGAAATTTTTTATTGGTTTGAATTTGTGGTTATTTGGCATTTTACCATTGGTCGAAAGTGGGCCAGTGTGGGGAAGACATGTCGCTTGTCTTGGGGCTGCCATGTGCCCACTTCATGGTGGAATAAAAATTTGTATGAAGACCGGAAGGGTCGGCGGGGATCGAACATGGGACCTCTGCCCTGCCAGCGCCACACGCCAACGCTACGCCACACATTAGTTGTTAACTATATTACTTTGCCACATATATTTGAGGTTTGAATAGTTCATCGGCGGGGGAACTTGGGGCCAGCCCTCAGCATATGACTGCAACTCCAGAACCTTGGCAGAGAACCGACATAACCTATCCTTAAGCCCGAAGTTAACACGTAAATCTGAGATTTAATTACCACTAATTCTCAGTTAATTTGCACTAATCTTGATTAACCACTAAGCGTGATTTTAATGGATAAACACGCTTAATTAGTGCTAACTACATTTAATTATATTAATTCGGATTAGTTTGGCAGTTCGCCAAACCCGACGAAACTTCTAGTTTTAGTGCCAACTAACCGAATTTAGCTCTAGTTAGCTAAATTTAGGCCAAAAATTGTGGAAAAACTGGAGAAGGTCATAAATTTTGGATTTTTTGACTAAATCAGGAGAAGAAAGAGGCTAGATGACCATTTTTGGGCATTCTAAACTCTGTAGTGTAGGTTTCGGTAGTGTAGAAATTATATAACTGATATGTTATATGTCTAAGATTCTCCTGATCATACACTATTTGACTTCATGCACAATACAGAATCTATTCTACCATTGATCATCATATGCGGAAATTAAATCAATTGCATGCACACATTAAAACCACAAAAATTCACACACATTAACACAGTGATTTATGGGAAATCCTGAAGCTAAAAACCCCAACTATCTGTATATAATATATGTCATAGAGATCATGTAACAATCCTCATACAAAGCTTCTCACAAGCTCTCAGTACAAATCAGTGCTACACACTAATCGGGCTGATCTTGCAAATCCACGCACGATCTTTGCCACCTGCCCTCGCACTCCTCTTTACGCAATCCTGTGCAGTAGCTCTGAATGAACTCGAATTGGTCCAGCCTTGCTCACGCAATCCTCATTGGCATCTCCATCGATGTGTGGTGAAAAATTATGCCTTTTATAGTCACAGCTGATAGTCTACCTTTTCACCTATCTCTCTTAGTCTCAACGAGCGTACGCACTATAGTTAACTGATGTATTCTTCAGTTGATTAATGAGTTAATATTTAGTGAATTAATTATTAATTAATTCACACCACTCTCACTAGTGTATCAATCAGTTGGACTAGATACAACTAGCTCAACTGTATCTAACTGAGTTAAACTGAACACAACTCCACCAAATATTTCTACAACTCCACCAAACTCTGTCACATGAGTTATAATTGAAGTCTCCATGCAATAGCTCCACTTAACCCTCAGGAATAACATAATTCCTTCTATCAGCTCTTGTGCCACATTTGTGCACTTAACTGAAGTGCTCCAAGAGAATAAGATGATGTTTAGAGTCCAAATATTATTAAGAGCTAATAATATTCGACATATCTATTTTTAGACTGGCAATCTAAAAATAGATTATACCCAATATGTCTAAAAATAGAAGTCCATCTATTTTTCCAACTTGACCAACCATCCACAAATAGCATCCTGCAACTCATAGAATATGATCGACATGTCTAAAAATAGACTTGCGCCAAAAATAGCCTGCGGGCCCACTTAGTGAAGGTGACTCTTTTCACTAAGCTCATCATCTTGTTGCAATCTCAACACTCCCTCTCAACAAGACAGGGATTATCTGCCACCCCGATCCTGCCTCTGTGGTATTCGAATTTTCTCCTAGTGAGTGCCTTCGTCAAGATATCAACATCCTGATCCTCCGTAGGAATGTAAGAAAGTAACATGATCTTCTGCTGCACAAAATATCTGATATGATGATACCGGATGTCAATGTGTTTAGATCTATCATGAAATACTAGATTAACCAAGAGTTTAATGCAACTCTGATTATCACAATATATCACAGTAGGATCTAAGTGTGAACCGAACAACCCAACCAGGATCTTCCTCATCCATATAGCCTCACATGCAGCCAAACTTGCTGCCATGTACTTGGCCTCCGCTGAACTGAGTGCCACGGATCTTTGTTTCTTGTTTTACCAAGAAACTGCTGTAGACCCGATACTGAAAATCCCTCCAGATGTGCCCTTTCTATCCGTTGGGCTCCTTGCCCAATCTGCATCCATGAAGCCATGCAACTTCACCTCATCTGACTGTCTGTACCATAATCCATATCCCGATGTGCCTTTGAGATATCTCAATACATGCTTCCCCACCTTCCAAAAGAGCTTGGTAGGCTTAACCATAGCTTGTGAAAGCTGGTTGAAAGCATAGCATATGTCTGGTAGTGTATTGACTAGATACATGAGCGAACCAACCAACTGTCAATAAACAGTGGCATCCACTACCTCTGCCAATGTAGCATCCTCTTTCCTCCAACCACCAGGAAGAGGAGTGTCGATAGGCTTGCAGCCATGCATGTTGAACTTCTCCAGTATCTCCCGGGCATACTTGCCTTGAGACACAAACAATCCATCACTGCGCTGCCAAATTTCCAATCCCAGGAAATAATGAAGGAGGCCCAAGTCCTTCATCTCAAACTCTTTTGCAAGATCGGCCTTGCATGAGAGTATCTGGCCCCATTCATCTTAGTCAAAATCAAGTAATATCACATAAAGTACAATGATTAGCAACTTACCCTCCACCACAATCTGGTATAGGTTCGGATCCGCCTCACTCTTGGTGAATCCAAGACCGGTGAAATAACTGTATATCCGTGTGTACCAAGCACGAGGTGCTTGTTTCAGCCCATACAGTGCTCTTTTGAGCTTGCACACATGCGACTCGTTGCTGAAGATTTCGAAACCTTCAGGTTGCTCTATGTACACCTCCTCTTCAATGACTCCATCGAGGAACGCAGTCTTCACATCCATCTGATGAATGTGCCAACCCATCTACGCTGAGAGAGCAAGGATGCTCTGTATGGAATAATACCTTGCAACAGGTGCAAAGGTTTCTTCATAGTCGATCCCCTCGATCTGTGAGAAACCCTGAGCAATAAATCTTGCCTTGTACTTCTCGATGCTCCCGTCAGCAGCTTGCTTCAATTTGTAGATCCATCTCGAACCTACCACTAATTTCCCTTCCAGCCTTGGGACAATCTCCCATGCATTGTTTCTGACAATCGAATCACACTCTTCCACCATGGCATCTACCCATGCAGGGTCCTCCACAGCTTCCTCGAAAGAGGATGGCTCTGTCACGATACACTTGCTCATCAGAGCCATGTATCCAGTATATCGGTTAGGTGACTGTCTCTGTCTGTGCTGTGATGTAGGTGCTCCTACATTCCTTTCTGCATCAAGATTCAGTTGCTCAGCTTCTATAGTGTGCTTCCGCCCTCTGATGTTTTGCACTGCATGAGTGGTTTCTTCCACTCCATGAACCTCCTCTTGTGGCTGATCCACATCCTGAGGCTCATCCTTAGGAACTAATAGTTCCTCATCTGCATGCAAGTGTGGCTCCCTCTCAAGCGAACACTTCATGGCTTTCTGCTCATGAAATTTGATATCCCATCGCACAACAGTCTTCTGACTATCTGGAAAATGCACACGATAATTGTAGGGTGTTTCTGTGTACCCCAAAAATATCCCAACCTCTGTGGTCAGCTCCAGCTTCTTCCTGGCATCCTTCGTCACATGAATGTAAACAGGTGAGCCAAAAATCTTCAAATGAGAAATATCAGGTTTCTTACCAGAAAACGCCTCTTCGAGTATACTCATGCCAAGTATCCTATGAGGACAATGGTTTTGCATATAAACCGCAGTATTTCAAGCTTCAGCCCACAAGTGTATGGGAAGGCCCTGATCATGCAACATTGCCCGTGTAGCACCCACGATCATTCTGTTCTTTCACTCCGTGATCCCATTTGGCTGTGGGTTATGAGGTGCTATGAGCTCTCTTCGAATTCCTTCTGCGCTACAAAAGTCCTTGAAATCGCTAGAGATGAATTCACCACCATTATCACTCCTAAGAGCCTTCACCTACTTCCCTGACTCTTTCTCCACTAGTGCCTTAAACTCACAAAACTTTGAGAATGTCTCACTCTTCTTCTACATGAAGAATATCTAGCACTTACGAGAAAATTCATCAACAAATATCACATAATACCTGTGCGTTACTGTCGAAGCTACTGAGAAAGGTCCACACATGTCTGTGTGAATTCTGTTAAGGATTGTAGTGGCGCAACTATCCTTCTCATGAAAGGTGGCTTTCACAAATTTTCCCAAAGTACATCCCTTGCACTGATTTGACTACGCAAGTGTACCTTTGGGAAGCTCGGTAGAAATCTGTTGCAAAATTTTCAAAGTGCCATGGTGAAGATGGCCCAATCCCCTGTGCCATAGCTCGCCCTCATCCCGGCTCACCATTGCTCCTGCTTTGCCTGCCATTGCTACGCAACCATCTACCTGCAATTGATAAAGGTTCTTAACTCGAACCCCTATCCTCCGGGTTTCACCAGTTGCCTTACTACGCAGGAAAGCCTTTCCCTCGCTAAAGACAACATCATATCCCTTGTCTTCCAACATAGCCACAGAAATCAGATTCTTCCTCAATCCTGGAACATGCATGACATCCTTCAAGATGAAAGGTTTGCTAGACTCCCTCTCAAAGGAAATGGTCTCGATACTAGTCGCACTGTATCTACCATCATCGCCCATCTCGATGTGCACTCCAAGATCCTTCTCATCCAGATCAGTAAACAAATATTTGTCTTCGGTCATATGGAAAGACACACCACTGTCAAGAAACCGCACTGATCCCATCAAACTTGAGACCAAGCATGCGATCAGCGAAAATTCCAGCTCAAACTGCAAGGCTAAGGCCTCTCCAGCTGCAGATCCAACATCCTACTTATTTTTATTCTTCTGTGGACAATTAGTGGCGTAATGTCTGTGTTGGTGACAGTGAAAGCTCTTCACCTTGGACATGTCCTGCTTCTTGCCTTTCGCACTGGATTGAGAAGTATTTTTCTTTCCGTTCCCCTTCCTTGCTTTGGCAGCCAAAGCGAAATTTTTTTCATCTTCACTCTTCAATGAATATCCATCCCTGGTACTCCGCCTGATCTCCTCCTGCACAAGATCCAACCAAAGTCACTCCCATCCCAGCAATTTCTCCCGACCATTGACAGAGTCCTCATAGGAATGCCAACTCTTCGGAAGCCCAAGGAGAGCCAAGCTCACCAAGTCCTCTTCATCTAAAGTAACCCCCACACTTCCCAGCTCATCCTTGCACTGGAGGAACTTCGTGAGGTACTTGGGTATAGTCTCACCCTTCTCCATTTTTATTTTCCTGAGTTTGTCCTTGAGCGCCAACTTCCTCTGGTTGCTCTTGCTTTGGAACAAGTCTGTCAAAGATTTCCACATCAAGAATGGAGAAGCTTTACCATGAACGTTGGACACTATGTGTCTTTCACACCTTCCAACAGAATCCTTCGACATTTTTCTGTCTTCTTTTGCCATGCGTCAAGTGCGGCAGCATCACTAGAAGTAGGTTTTGGAATTTATGCATCTATGAACTCCTTCAACCCATTATCCTCCAACACTGCCTCCATCCTGTCTTTCCATGCAATATAATTCGAGCTGCCCTCAAGGGCATACTCCAATCAAAATCCATTGAAAGACATCTCAACTTCGACACCAAGAAAACACTACTGCAAATTCGAATTCCACCAGCACAAAACTCAACCGCTTCAATGCTTTGCAATTGCTTCAATGATCAACGCTTTGATACCATGTAGAAATTATATAACTGATATGTTATATGTCTAATATTCTCCCGATCATAGACTATTTGACTTCATGCACAATACAAAATCTATTCCACCATTGATCATCATATGCGGAAATTAAATCAATTGCATGCACACATTAAAACCATAAAAATTCACACACATTAACACAGTGATTTACGGGAAAGCCTGAAGCTAAAAACACCAACTATCTGTATATAATATATGTCATAGAGATCATGTAACAATCCTCATACAAAGCTTCTCAAAAGCTCTCAGTACAATCCAATCGCTACACACTAATCAGGCTAGATCTTGCAAATCCGTGCACCGATCTTTGCCACCTGCTAGCCTGCCTCTACTACGCAATCCCTGCTGAAGAATGGCTCTGAATGAAATCGAATTGGTCTAGCCTTGCTCACGCAATCCTCATTGGCATCTCCATCAATGTGTGGTGCAAAATCATGCAACACTATAGTCACAACTGATAGTCTACTTGCTCTTCCACCTATCTCTCCACTGGTCTCCACTGACACTGTCCATGCACTGTAGTTAACTGATGTATTCTTCAGTTGATTAATGAGTTAATATTTATTGAATTGATTATTAATTAATTCACACCACTCTCACTAGTGTATCAATCAGTTAGAGTAGGTACAACTATCTCAACTGTGTCTAACTGAGTTAAAATGAACACAACTCCACCAACTACTTCTACAACTCCACCAAACTCTGTCACATGAGTTCTAACTGATGTCTCCATGCAATAGCTCCACTTAATCCTCAGGAATAGAGTAATTCCTTCTGTCAGCTCCTGTGCCACATCTGTGCACTTAACTGAAGTGCTTCAAGAGAATAAGATGATGTTTAGAGTCCAAATATTATTAAGAGATAATAATATTTGACATATCTATTTTTAGACTGGCAATCTAAAAATAGATTCTGCCCAATATGTCTAAAAATAGAAGTCCATATATTTTTCCAACTTGATCAACCATCCACAAATAGCATCGTGCAACTCATAGAATATGATCGACATGTCTAAAAATAGACATAGTCTAAAAATAGACTTGCACCACAAATAGCCTGTGGGCCCACTTAGTGAAGGCGACTCTTTTCACTAAGCTCATCATCTTGTTTCAATCTCAACAGGTAGCAGAAAAACATTGTAAACAAATCATTTTGCAAATTTGAGCATAATTTAGAGGCCCATGCCATGGAAGGTGGACCAAGGAGATGTAGCCTAGGAGGGGTGAACTCCTTCATTAAATCCCTATGTTGATGTGTTTTATGGTGATGTACTCTACTTTATTTGTTGTTGTTTAGTTTTTATTTTTTATTTTTTTATTTTTTTATTTTTTTATTTTAATTTTATTTTTTATGTTAAATTGATCATAAAATTAACATGAAAAACACTCATGAGACTTAGTAACTTTCAAGAGAACTTGAACCCTTAAGCACATATAAGGCATCTTTTACAAAATCCGAAAGAGGAATTAGCACAACAATACTAACATACTTCATTCAGATCATTTTTGGTATCAGTGCTTTAGGTTTTCTTGTGCAAGGAGGGATCTAACTGTTTGCAATTTTGTGTCATGCTTATAAAGTTAAAACTCAAAAGAGGATAAGGGAAGCTGGTTGAAAGCCCTACAGTTGGGCAAAGAGGAAGAAGGGAAAGGTTGCCAAAGTCTTCAACACCAACACATCCTCAAGTGAAAGTTGAGTCTTCAGTGAGCATGTCTCATGAAGGAGAACCTACTATGCAACAAGGCATTTTTTGATATGACTAAGATGGTTAAGGTCCTCTATGAGGATAGGAATTTGAGGATGCAAGGAGGAAGTTATAGGCCATGGTTATTCAGGAGGAGGAGGCCATGGAGATGGTAGGAAACCACCATCTACTCCACCATCATCTAGACCTTCCTCTTCATCATCTTACACTACCACAACCTTTCAATCTATTCATCCACGTACTTCAAAAAGAACTAGTAAATCACCCTTACTTAAACTTGATGTCAAATTTGAGCTACGGATGTATAATCGCGAAGTGAATGTAGAGAAGCTGGATGATTGGATTTTTCAGTTGGAGGTTTATTGCAGAATTCATAACCTTCAAGAGGATGGCATAAATATTCAAATGAATTCCTTGAGAATGTAGGGTGCAACACTTGTGTGGTGGGAATCAAGGACTCAAGATGAGATTAAAAAACATAGTAAGATCCCAATGTATTGGTCTAATTTTATTATTTCCATTAAAAAGAAATTTTACCCTCTGGCTTACATGCAAAAATCCATTACGGACTGACAAAATTTTAGAGAACTAAAGGGAAAAAGTGTGCAAGATTACACTCATGAATTTAGGAGAAGGGCTCTTATTTTGGGTGTCAATTTATCTTTTTAAGAAACTTTGTTAAAGTATATTGGGGGTTTGCACAAATATCTTAGACATACTATTCTCATGTTCAATCCAACAAACTTAGATGCGGTTTGTGTTCAAGCCACACATTGAGAAGCAAGAGGGAAACATAGTACAAATGAGAAAAGTGATATTTTCCTTGAGTATGAAGGTAGAGGAAAAGGTAAGTTTAATGGAAGAGGAAAGAAAAATGATTCTCTTAAGATAGAGAAATATAAACTCACATGTAAACATTTCTTGAAAATGGCCATGATGAAGACCATTGTTGGCAACTCCATCTAGAGTTGAAGCCAAACAAACTTAAAACCAAAGAGAAGGAAAAAATTGTTGCAATCATTGAACATGACTTATGTTCAAATTCAGGAGATGAAACTGAGATTACAACAATGGGTTTGAAAGGTAAGAAAATAACAAGCACTAGTTCTTCAAGTTTTTCTAATGTAACTGAAGATGGAGATACAAGAATTGAACTCTTTCATATTAGAGTTGTTTCAAAGCATACCAAAATAAACACACTATTTGATAGTGGTTCTCAAGCCAATTTGATTTTTGAAGACTTAGTTAAGAGGTTAAATATAGAAACTTTTACACACCCAATACCTTGTCCATTAGGTTGGATATGCAAGAATGAAAATTTGCAGGTAACAAGGAAGTGCATCCTAAGGTTTGCAATCAGTTCAAACTTTCTTGACGAAGTTGAACTTGATGTAGTTCCACTTGAGATTTCAGGTATAGTTCTTTATTATTGGAGGGCAGTATTTCATCGCCATGAGAATAAGTAGCACTTGTTCAAGAATGGAATTGAGTACATAGTTACAACACAAAAGAAGAAGAAAATTTTGTCTCTTATACATGCGGGTGAAATGAAGAGAATAGTGAATGCAAGTCCAAATTTGGATTTGTTAATGTTCAAGCATAGTGATTTTTTGAATGAGACCTTTCAAAAAGATGCATAAAATGAACAAGATGATTTCATTGAAGTTTCTAATGTTTGTAATAAGATGTTTCGGGGCTCTAACATGTTACCCTTGAAAAGAGGTAAACAAGATGAGAAATATTTGCAACAGTCCACATCATTGTTGAATAGTGATGGAAATCAGATATCGGTGCAAGAAAGTGCAAAGGTCAAAGATAAAGTGCCAAAAAAATTTGACAAAGAAATAATAGGTTCCAAAAGTACTTGTTTTTTGTTTCAAAATGGTACATGGAAATGGCGAATACTCTTGGTCAAAAGTTGATGCAAGTTCAAGGAAAGACAAGCTAAAAATCACTATGTCAATAATGTTCGAGGAGAGACAATTTTCAAGTTTCCTTTGATTGACGACTGAGGTGGGAACAAGTTTATTTATTCGAGGATAGTTTTTTGTTCTACAAATTTTTGGAAATTTCAGCATGAAAGTGTCTACAACAACAAGATAGGGTCTCCAAAATCAAGGAAAAATATTAGTTTTTATGAAAATCTCAAATTGATGAAATTGGGATTGGGAAAATTTTAGTGGATTGATACTGGAAGGGTGAGGGAACTGTACCCTCATCCACATGTTCAATAATGAAAGATATTTTTGGGTCAAAAATGCTTCCAGTGGAGAGGAATGATCAGGTGCTCAGTTTTATGCTAAAAAATCAAAGTTCCTAGAATGGCTCGAAACTAGAACAACCGCGTAGTGCTCATCGTTTTGAATTTGATGCACTTCATTTCGTGTGAAATGGAATCTGTATGGCTTCATAAATGAGTTCTATTCATTTGCACAAAGAGGAAAAATTTGGAAATAAAACATAGACATGTAGCCCAGTCAACAATCTGTACTACTGACATGGCATGCTGACTAGGCAAGGTCAAATTTGGCCAAATTCCTCTATCTAATGAGAGACTGCCAAGTTGCAGTTTTTTATAGGTTATAATTTGCAGTTATTTGGAAATTTACCATTGGTTGAAAGTGGGCCAATGTGGAGAAGACATGTTGCTTGGCCTGGCGCCACCGTGTGCCCCCTTCACAGTGTAATACTATTTTGTTTGAAGACTGGAAGGGCCGGTGGGGGTCAAACATGGGACCTTCGCCCCGCCAACACCACATGCCACCGCTACACCACACATTAGTTGTTAACTATTTTACTTTACCACATATATTTAGGGTTTGAATAGTTCATCGACGGGGGAAGTGGGGGCCATCCCCCAGCATATGACTGTGACTCCACAACCTTGGGAGAGATTCGATAGAGCCTATCCTTAGTGCGGAGTTAACACGCTAATCCGATATTTAATTAGCGCTAATCCTCATTTAATTTGCGTTAATCCCGCTTAACCACTAAGCGCGAGTTTAACAGATAAACACACTTAATTAGCGTTAACTGCATTTAATTATATTAATGTAGATTAGTTTGACAGTCTGCCAAACTCGACGGAACTTACAGTTTTAGCGCCAGCTAATTGAATTTAGCTCCAGTTAGCTAAATTTAGGCTAGAAATGTGGAAAAACTGGAGAAGGTCATAACTTTTGAAGTTTTCGACCAAATCAGAAGTAGAAAGAGGCTAGATGACCATTTTTTGGCATTATGAACTCATTGGTATAGGTTTCAGGAGTTGAAAAGCATTGTAAACACACCATTTTTCAAATTTGAGCATAATATAGAGGCCCAAGCCATGGAAGCTAGACCAAGGAGATGTAGCCCAGGAGGGGTGAACTCCATCAAATCCTTGTGTTGATGTGTTGTATGATGATGTACTGTAATTTTATTTGATGTTGTTTAGTTTCTTTTTTTATGTTAAATTGATCATAAAATTAACATGAAAAACACTCATGAGACTCAATGACTTGCAAGAGAACTTGAACCCTTAAGCATATATAAGACATTGTTTAGAAAATCTGAAAGAGGAATTAGGACAACAATATTAACATACTTCATTCAGATTACCACATGAATCAAATCTCTTGATATGAAAACCATTTTTAGAATGCAAAACTTGAAAAAAGATTTTCACATCAAGAAATTTAATTCCTCTCATGGTTAAGATGGATATATACTAGATCTACACACACACATTGTTTAAATTTCTTGTTTGCATGCCTGAATTGATCTGCAACACCTTGAAAATTGTCTCGGGAACTTGGATTGTGTGGACTACACAACTTGAATTAACAATTCTAACATATGTCTAAAAAATGCTCAAAATACACACACACACATACAGCATGTGTAATTTTTCATTATTTAAATTATATTTCTAAATGCATAAATAGACGCAATTCCTTGAAAATTCATTAGGGAACTTGAATTATGTACACTACACAATTTAAATTTACAATGCCAACACATCTTTGTTGTCTTTCTGGTGGGGACACGAAAATAATGAATTGAATTGACACTTTTTAAAACTATAACCAACACTTTTTAATAAGAAATTTTATTGGATAATAAAGTGAATTTAGATTTGCTCCTTTACAATTCCACTTAGCCCATGCGACTGGGGGTCTTGACCAAGGGTTTCACTTCACACGTTTAAATGTCATAAACTTATGGTTTATCCCTCATTTCATTTTTTTCGTCGCGAGGGTTTGTCGAAGAGGGAGACTGGGCAAGGGTTTCGACCCTGCCACCACCTGCAAACTTGCACAGTCCTCCGAGAGATTGAGGGGGATTCGAACCTGTTATGGCTTGTGAACTTACACAGTCTCTGTGATTTGTGAAAGGGCTTCCAACCCTGCTACTGCCGCCTTCGCAAACTGGTACAGTCACCAACTATATTTTTTTTGGTAATTTGCTGGGGTTTTTTATTCCTGTTCGTTTCTTCTCAGTCCTCTCTTGCCATCTTCAGAAGTTTAAAAATGTTCTTTGTGCATTTGGTAGGTGTTGGCTTCTTCTCCAAGATGATTCAACTTCTGGAACAGAGGTAAGATCTTCGTTCTGGTTTCAGTCTTTGTGTTTCTTCATTAACTTGCTGACCCTTTGGTGCCTTGGTTAACATGTTCAGCTAGCAGGTTCTAGCCACAGTGGTCATGCGGAAATGATCCTTCCTTTCTCGATCACACTCCCTCCCTACTGGTCTTCAACTCTTCAAGTAAGTCGGCTCCTCACATGACTTCTCAATTCTTCTGCGATTTCTGTTTGTCACTTACTGTTTTTTTTTTTTTAAATCTATTGTGTGTTGATGTGGCTGCAAGTGTTGACCTGGGCTATCTTCTGCTACAGTCGTGGTCTGATTTCTCCCTAGTGAAACAGGGTAGGACCTTTCCAATGTACAACTATATTTTATTTTTTCTTTGTTGTCGGCTAGGAATATCACAAACCCTCAAAGGGATTTTGAGGCTTGTAGTTGTTGTGTAATTTAGTATTTAATTCTTTGACACTTTCCTTTATCTGTATAAAATATTACAGTATTTTCTTGCTTGAATTTATAAATTTTATTTACAGACCTTGTAATAAGGTTTATTCGACCAGGAAATTCGTTGGATTTTTTTTTAAATGAAAATAGTAAAGGAACAAAATGAAAATTTGTTATTAGTATATTTTTGATATACCTGTGCTTCTTTGTCTCCAGAGTATGGCTTGGTCTTGCTCGTAAAATTCTGGTCGTGTAATTTCAATTATTTGCTATGGTTGTCCTGCTTGTGCATTACTGGTCTTGCAATTTCAATTATTTGATATGGAAAGACTCCAGCACATTTCAATACCCAGTCAAATTTATAATGTAGAGAAAATAAATATTCTTCAAATTAAAAATTCAATAATACTTTCTTTATTTGCTCACATACATAGATTCACTTTAATAACACTCTCCTTCTCTCTACGGATGGAAGATCCTCACAATGGTGGATTTGGTTTGGTTTTATGCCTTTCCAAAATCCCCATATGGTTGAGAAACTGTCATTCAGTTTTAGAAAAAAATATTAAACTAAATACTTAACTAATCCTAATTTAAAACTATTCTTTTAGTCTGCAAATTACAATGGCTGTGTTAGCCCCAAATTAACTTAAAAAAAAAGTAAAATAGAATTCAAAACTTCTTCTTCTGTCCAGCAGAAGAAATCAACTCCAGCTGTAGCCTTTCAGTTGGATGCTTCGGCATCAGGCTCCCGGGGTAAATTAAACTCATGGATCCTGTCCATGAGCTCTTCAATAGAGTACTTGGCACTTTGAATTTGGGCAACGTCCAACCAAGAACAATCCTCCATAGGTCGATCCTTCCATTTGACCAGATACTCTAAATATTCTTTTCTTCATGTCTTCATGGCTACCTGTGTGTCCAAAATATGTTCAATTTCCAAAGGATGTGCTAGAGGCATCTGTTTAATCCATGGTCTCTCCTCATCCTAGGTGTCCCGTGTTTGTCTCTCTGAACTATCTCCCTCATCAACAATAATGTATGGGTACAAATCTACCACATTAAAAATGGGCAAGATTCCTACACCCGGAGGTAACTGCAACTCGTAAGTGTTTGTAGAAAACTTCTGAAGGATTCTACAAGGCCTGATCTTTTTTCATCTTCAATTTGTTGTATTTTCCTTTAGAAAACCTCTCCATGCGCAAATATGCCAGCACCAGGTCTCCTACTTCGAATTGTACCTCCCTCCTTTTCAAATATGCTCTCTATTTATATCTTTGGCTACTATCCTGTAGCTTCAGTTTGACCTGTTCATGTAGGTCGTTGATTTCTTTCACAAAATATTCGCCATCAACACTCCTACGCTCCAACTGACCCAAATCCCGCAACTGAAATACTCCACGTGGATGCATTCCATATAGGATTTGGAAAGGACTTATGCCCGTACTTCTGTTGGGCGAGTCATTGTAGCAAAAATCCGCTTGTGCAAGCACATGATCCCACTTTCTGGAATTTTCACCAACCAAAATCCTTAGAAGATTCCCTAGACTCCGATTCACAACCCATCTGACTGTGGGTGATAAGACGAACTAAAATTTAGTTTGGTGTCTAACTTCTTCCACAATGTTCACTAGAAATGACCTGTGAACTTTACATCCTTGTCTGAGATGATGAACTTCGGCAAGCCATGTAATCTGACTATCTATGAAAAGAAAAAGTGTGCTACATGTGTGGCATCACTTGTCTTTCTGCATGGAATGAAATGTGCCATTTTGGTGAAACGATCCACCACCACAATGATGGAATTGAATCCCCGCTATGTCTTCGGTAGACCTAAGACAAAGTACAAGCTGAATGAGTCCCATGGTTTGTTCGGAATGGGTAAGGGTGTATACAATCCTGCATTCTGGTTGTGCCCCTTTGCATGCTGATAAAATTCACACCTGATCATGAATCTCTGCACATCTCTTCGCATCCTCGACCAATAGTAAAAGTGGCTCAGCAGATCGAAAGTCTTATCTATTCCAAAATTTCTAGCCAAAACTCCACTGTGATTTTCCTGGATTAAGTTCTCTTGCATAGAACATTCCAGAATACACAACTGTCCTCCTTTGAACATCAACCTCTCCCACATGTTATAGTCCAAACATGGACTATTGTCTCTCATTAGTGGATTTTGGCAAGCTTCATAAGCTTCCTTAAAATCTGCATCCATCTCATACAAGTCTTTGTGATGCTCGAATCCTAACACTTATATTGCGCTTTCTTGTAATATTAAACTTCTCCTACTTAACGCATCTGCCACCTTGGTGGCCTAACAGTTGATGTGTTTCAACGAAAATGAAATTTTTTTCAAGTACTCCACACATTTCGCATGTTTATGATTCAACTTGTGTTGCTGCATAATGTATTGTAACACAGAATTTTCTGAAAACAAGACAAATTCATTGGCCAACAAATAATGTCTCCTATGCTTCAACGCTTGGACGACTGCATAAAAATCTTTGTTGTAAGATGTATACTTTTTCCTGATCTCATTTAACTTCTTGATGAAGTATGCTACTGGCTTATCTTCTTGGTTGAGTACTACACCAATGGTTGTCCCACTGGCATCACAACGAACTTGGAAAATTTTGTTGAAGTATGGCAGTTTTAGGATTGGTTTTTCAGTGATCTTCTTCTTCAAAAACTAAAAAATTCTCTCAGCAGATTTTGTCCAATGAAAAGGCTGATTTTCCTTTCTTAATGGTATCCACCATAGGTGCACAAATACCACTGAAGTTCTTAATAAAATTTCCAGTCCATGAAAACTTCTTACTTCAAACAAAATTTTGGGGGATGACCAGCTAACTATGGTTGCAACCTTCTCTGGGTCCATCTTGAACTCATTTTTAGAAATTACAAATCCTAGATAAATCAATTATTTCTTGAAAAAAGAACATTTTTTTAAATTTATCAGCAATTTATTTTGCTGCAATTTTTCCAGCACATACTTGACATGCCGAAAATGTTCCTCCTTTGTCTTGCTGAAAATGAGTATATCATCCAGATATACTATCATGAATTTTCCAATGAATTCTTTCAACATCTCATTCATCAAACACATGAATGTGCTGGGTGCATTGTTTAGTCCAAATGGAATGACCAACCACTCATACAAGCCTTTATTGGTCTTGAAAGCTTTCTTCCACTCGTCACCTTCTCTAATCCTGATCTGGTGATAGCCACTTTTCAGATCTATCTTTGAAAAGTACGTTGCTCCACTCAGAAAATCCATCATATCGTCCATCCGGGGTAAAGGAAACCTGTACCTGATAGTGATCTTGTTTATCGCCCGAGAGTTAGTGCACATCCGCCAATCACCTCCTTTCTTGGGAGCTAAAATGGTCAGAACAACACAAGGACTCAAACTCTCTCGAATCAGCGCTTTATCCAACAATTCCTGTACTTGCTTCGTGATCTCCTCATTGTCTTTCAGACTCATCCGGTAAGCAACCTTATTTGGAAAACTGGATCCTGGAATAAAATCAATATGGTAACTAATGCTCCGCTTTGGTGGTAATTTATCTGGTAGATCATCTACCACAATATCACTAAACTCTTACAGCATGTCTTGCATTTCTATAGGAAAATCAGTGATTTCCATATGCATCAATACTTCTCTTGGCCTCCGCACAACTGCATAATTTTCCTCATTCTCCTCAATCTGTTGCAGAAACTCCTTTCCGCCTATCAGCAGTGTTTTAGTCCCACTAGTTTATGCAATATCTTCTTCTTTCATGGGAACTAGCATATGCTTTATCCATCCTTAAAAAATCTGTAACAATTATTTTCCCCATCATGGACGACCTTTCTGTCATATTGCCATGGTTTACCTAGCAGAATATGGCACATGTCCATAGGCATAATATCGCTAGTCACCTTGTCCATGTACTTGCCAATGTGAAACTCCACCTCATACTGCTCATCAACCAGCAGTTGGTGTCCTTTCTGCAACCAAGACACCATATATGGAGTCGGGTGCTTCAAATTCTTCAAACCCAATTTGTCCACCCTCTCAGCGGCTACCAGGTTATCAGTGCTCCCACTATATATAATTATTTTGTAGCATTTTCCATGCAACTTGCACACAGTTCAGAACAATGCTTTCCTCTATGTCAGGTCATCCACCTCCTTAGCTAGTTTCAGTAATACCTTGTTCAACACCAAGGCTTCTCCTATTTCAAGCACATTCTCCACCTCTTGTGGTAGTGCCTCTGCTACATCAGGTTGAGAAACATACACTCCCCTCTCTACAACTTGCTTATTTTCAGGATATTCAAAAGACTTGTGCCCCCATTTGTGACACTTGTAACACTGGTAGGCATTTCCTCTGCCTTAGCCATTACCTCTTCCTCGCTGGTATGGCCTTCTACCTCTGGTATTACCTTCCTTCTATCCCGAAGTCTTCGAACTTCTGCCCTCTTCATTACTGTTGGCAGTTCTAACTCTGTCAAAGGATTGTCCTCTTCCTCTATAAGAACCACGTCTTCTCCTTGCATTCTGCTTCCTGGTAATATTTTCTTCTGCCTTCAAATCACATTGATATGCCTCCTCTATAGTTTTAGGGGAAATAATAATGATCTCATCTAATATTTCCATCCATAGACCATTCACAAATCTTGTTGTCTTCTCAGTGGTATCTTCAACATACCTAGCCCACAAGTTCACTTTATAGAACTCTTTTGTGTACTCCTTTAGAGTCATCGTTCTTTGTCTCAGATTCTGCACTTGTCTGTAAAGAAAAATTGGTAACCTTTAGGCAGAAACTTGATTTTCATATTTGCAATCATCCTGTCCCATCTCTTGATCAAAAGCTTGTTCATTCTTCTCCTTTCTGCTTGCACACTGTCCCACCACAGTGCTGCGTGTCCTTTCAACTTAATCTCAACAAACCTGATTTTCCTATCCTCACTAACTTCCTCATACTCAAAGTATTTATCTAACTCACTTATCCAGTCCAACAATGATTCTGTGGACAAATTGCCATCATAATTGGAGAGCTCTGGTCTTGGATTTCTTCTAGCCATCAAAACTAATTTCAGTAGTTTCATTTCTGGTAGCTCGTCCTCTGACCCATTTGTTAGTGCCATTGTCTCACCATCACTGTCATCCCCACCTTCAGGATCGCTATGCTTTCCTGCTTCCACTGCTGCCAAACGTGGTGAAAAAATTCTAATTTCTTCACGTAGTTCTTCATCTACTACTCCCTTGCAGCTCTTCCCCGACCTCTTCTCCCTACTTCCATCTCCAATTAGGAAGAAATATTTTCTCTGATACCACAATTGGTTAGGAGACAGAAATAATGAATTGAATTGACACTTTTTAAAACTATAACCAACGCTTTTAATAAGAAATTTTATTGGATAATAAAATTAATTTAGATCTGGTCCTTTACAATTTCGCTTAACCCATGTGACCGAGGGTCTCAACCAAGGGTTTCAATTCACGTGTTTAAATGTCATAAACTTAGGGTTTATCCCTCATTTCTTTTTAATCATCGCGAGGGTTTGTAAGAGAGGGAAACTAGGCGAGGGTTTTGACCCTACTGCCACCTGCAAACTTGCATAGTCCTTTGAGAGATTGAGGGGGCTTCAACCTTGTTATGGCCTGTGAACTTACATGCTCTCTATGATTTGTGAAAGGGCTTCCAACCCTACTACGACCGCCTTCGCAAACATGTACAGTCACCAACTGTATTTTTTTGGTAATTTTTTGGGGTTTTTGATTCATGTTTGTTTCTTCTCAGTCCTCTCTTTCCATCTTCAAAAGTTTAAAACTGTTCTTTGTGCATGCGACAGGTGTTGGCTTCTTCTCCAAGGAGGTTCGACTTCTGCAACACATGTAAGCTCTCTGTTCTGGTTTCCGCCTTTGTGTTTCTTCATTACCTTGCTGACCCTTTGGCGCCTTGGTTAATAGGTTAGGCTAGCAAGTTCTGCCCGTGGTGGTCGTGCAGAAATGATCCTTCCCTTCTCTGTCGCACTGCCTCCCTACTGGTCTTCGGCTCTTTAGGTAAGCCGGCTCCTCACATGACTTCTCAATTCTTCTGCGATTTCTGTTTTTCACTTACTGTCTTTTTTTAAAAAATCTTCTATGTGTTGATGTGGTTGCAGGTTTTGACTTGGGCTATCTTTTGCTACCGTCGTGGTCCGATTTCTCCCTGGTGAAACAGGGTAGGACCATTCCATTGTACAACTATATTGTGTTTTTGTTTTGTTTTCGGCTAGGAATATCACAAACCCTCAAAGGGATTTTGAGGCTTGTAGTTGCTGTGTAATGTAGTATTTAATTATTTGACACTTTCCTTTATCTATATAAACTATTACAGTATTTGCTTGCTTGAATTTATAAATTTGATTTACAGACCTTGTAATAAGGTTTATTCAACCAGGAAATTCATTGGAAAACTTTTTAAATGAAAATAGTAAAGGAACAGAATGAAAATATGTTATTAGTATATTTTTGATATACCTGTGCTTCTTTGTCTCCAAAGCATGGCTTGGTCCTGCTCGTAAAATTCTGGTCTTGCAATTTAGGTTATTTGATAAGGTTGTCCTGCTTGTGTATTACTGGTCCTACAATTTCAGTTATTTGATATGGAAAGACTCCAACACATTTCAATACTCAGTCAATTTTATAATGTAGAGAAAATAACTATTCTTAAAATAAAAAATGCAATAATACTTTCTTTATTTTCTCACACACAAATATTTACTTTAATAACATTCTCCTTCTCTCTACGGATGGAAGACCCTCACAATGGTGGATTTGGTTTGGTTTTATGCCTTTCCAAAATCCCCATATGGTTGAGAAACTGTCATTAAGTTTCAGAACAATTTATTAAACTAAATACTTAACTAATCCTAATTTAACTATTCTTTTAATTTGCAAATTACAATGGCTGTGTTAGCCCCAAATTAACTTAAAACAAAGTAAAATAGAATTCAAAAATTCTTCTTCTATCCAACAGAAGAAATCAACTCCAGCTGTAGCCTTCCAGTTGGATTCTCCCGCATCACTTTTAGGAAAATTTGATGGAGAAATACACCTACAAAAAGCTAAAAAATGTAAAATAGTAAGACTATTTGAAATGCTTTAAATTTTTATAACCAAAAGAATTTATCTTTTAATTTCTTTAACTATATATATTTATGAAATTGAAATATTTGTGCTTGTCTATTTTGGAATAGGCTTATAAAATTTTAATTTAATTATCAATAATTATTAGGTGGATGGTAGGGATTTAACCGCAAAGGAATATTTTCGCATATTTTAGAGGTAGAATTTTTTCCCCAAGGAAAAATTGTAATTTCATTAATGAAAAAGAAATAACATGCTGCATATGCACTTGGTGCATTCATAAAAAAATCCCTAATGGATCCCATCATAAAATATAAAAAATAATTAATGCTTATAATAGTTTTCCATTTTCCCTGTCTTCCCCTTCTTATTTTTTACTTCCTTCCATACCAGTGTGGTGGATTGGGAGATAGCTAAAACCAAATTCCTTGAAACAAGGGTGTTATCCTTTTCTAATTCAAATTTGTGAGATATTTTTCTTCTTGGAATCCTTCCATTCTTTGTTTCAACTATTTTGAGTACTATAGGAGTTGGCGTGAAACCCATTTCTATGTTATGGTTGAGTTCTGTTGACTTTGTACGATGATTTGCTAGAGTTGTTGCTTCATTCATTTCCTCTTTTTCATTAGTTGGGGAATTATTTTGATCCACCACTTCTTCATCATCAGGAGGGGATTCATAAGTTTACTAATGCCATTTTATTTTGTCTGTTGTCCCTTATTTTTTATTACTATTTTTTGGTGAGAAGGAAGTTATCTTATAGATGCCAAGTTTGGTTGCATACACAACATCTAAAAGCCATTTTTTCATAATCTAATATATGTGTCCACTATAATTTTCCGTTACTCATCTTAATACTATCTGGCATAACCTTTCTAAGGTCTATCTCCACATAAATGCAGACATATGTGAAAATATCCTCTGTTATTCTCTCACTATCTATTTTGATGGAATCTCCCAAATCATTCCAAATAACTTCAAGAGCTTGATGCTGAGAAAAGGGAAGTGATATATTAGGCTTCTGAACCCAAACACGCATTTTTTTTACTTCCATTACTGATGAATCAAATTCTGGGAACGAGGGAGTGATGAATAAGCTAGTTTTTCCCTAGAACTACAATCCTTCCTCGAAAATTTTCTAGTAATATTTTTTTGATGAAGGGTACATCATGATAAAGAATCCCTTTCAGCATGAGTAGATACCAAATTATGTAGTCCAATTTATGTATATTATTTGGTATATATACTCTAGATTGGGCCAAAAACAGTTAAAATGACAAATAACTACCTCATCATGAAAATATGAAAACATGTTATCCACTTGAGGATTATAGACCTCGATCTTTGGGTGATCCTACATCCTTTCCACGATGCACGACCTGGGAAAAGTCCATGTAGGAGAAGTAACCTTCACATTTGCACTCCTTTTGACAACTTATTTGTAGGAGATTAATTGGCCAAGTTCTGATCCTCTAAGTAATCCATACATCAAATATAGAGTGAACCCTATACTGATGTTGTATTCTTTGAGGGACCTCTTATCATGAAGGATCTACCTTCCTGATATAATATTTTGATCTACTATTGGGATTACCTCCCACTGCTAGATATTGCTTTTAACGTTTTCCACTAAGTCATCACCAAAGACCTAGATTAGAATAAATATACCCGTGAGGATTTTTTATGAAGTTTTGGAATGTCCTCTCCTTTTTTATGTATAAACCCTAAAAATTCTTGATCATCTCTACTTGCATCTATGGATCAGAGATTGGAAAAATGTGTATATCTATGCGAGCTACATTGGATCCACATTTCGCATCTAGGCACTATCTGGGATTTATTTAATTCTTTAGACCGCTCCTCCCACTACTACATGAAAGAGATATTTAAGACCTTTATTTAAGATGAAATGTTAACTTCATCTGAAATACATATGTTTATTTTTTTATTGTCTCAAATTAGACAAAAAAAATAATAAAGAAACTATTTACATTTTGTAGGCTCCTAAACTCAAATGTTTATTTAGTCCCAAATACATATTTTAACTTTTTAATTGTCTCAAATTTGGAAAAATGAAAAAACAAACTATTTACATTTCTGAGGCTCATGAAATAATTCTCTATCCATTACTTTGCAATATCACTCCATTTATTGGTAACTAGAAGGAATTGTTCGTCCATTCCTCTACAATATCGTTCCATCAGCAATAAACTACTAGTGGCAGAAGCCAACATAGGTTTCGGCAATGTTAGAGAGTATCCTTACGGCCTGTCACTATGCACTATACTTCTTCCACCATCAGAAATGTTACAACTTTCCATTATGGTTTAATATTAAATAAGTGAGGGTGTTTATCTTTACAAATATTTTGGTTTATTGAACACACCCATGATGCACAATCAAATGTCCAAGGTGCGAGGATTTGTCTGATTTCGATGATTCAAGGTCTGATGTCAAGGATTCAGATTCTATTTCAAATTTGAGTTGGTTGATTGAAGGCATTGCTTGTTTGATTACTCCTATTGAATAGTTAGACTAAAATCCCTCGAAGGGCTCAACAAGAGGGTGTTATAAGAGGGAAATATACCATTGACAGGGCCACCCTTTCACTATTTCAATTACAATCCCAAAGAATAAATTCCTATCTACTCACACCATTTTAGATTTATTAGAAGGGGAAACTTGGATCTTCACTAAGTAAAAAATGAGGCAAAGACCATAGCAAGTTCTCGAGTCAATCCTGCTTGCTTCTCCCTATGCTCAGTTGAAGTGCATGAGAATGAAATTCAGGTTGAAAAGAATTTGATCGAAACAATAAATGGGCACATTCATTGGGAGGAAAAATATAGTTCATGTAAGAATATATTGTTGAGGGTTTTACCTCTCCCTTGTTTATCTCTTTGTGTTTTACTAATGGTAAACATCTTCAGGATTTTCACCTTGAAATTCTACTCTGGTTCATGAATACATGAAACACCAGTCGAGGAAATGCCACTACTAGCTCAATTCAAGGCTTGTGAAGTAAGAGGAACTCCTGGCCAGGTAACAATGTTGATATTATACATGTTTACTCTAGTTGTTTCTAGTCATTAGGGTTGAGAGTTTATACCTTTAATTTTTTTTGTTGGTTTTCTAGAGATTTATTTTTAGAGAACAATAATTTTATTTAAGAATTAAGGGTACTTAAATTTTTTTTTTTCATCCCTTTTGTCTTTCTCCCTTTGTTTTCATTCCAATCTTCACATCTTTTCAATTGTCTCTTTTCCATTTACTAAGATGGCCATCGGTTTTGGTACTAGACTGGGTTCCAGAGTGGTGCCAATAATCATTAATGCCATTATCAGTCTCCCATTCCAAAAATTGAAGAATGTTAGGGAGTTGTGGAATAACCTTAAATTTCTCAACAATTAACTTGACAATATGGAGGAGTCGTTGTGAAATATTAAAATACAATTGGAATATCAACAAGAGAAGATGTCAAAGTTAGTGGAAGGTTGTTTGGGAATAATGAATGATGCCCTTGCAGAAGTCAAAGACCTATTCCATCATGCAAAAAGACAACAAGAACGACATCGCGATTACTACCACTTTTTTCAGCCCCGAGACCCCTGCAGAAATCAGAGAATGGAAGATAAGATTTGGTGAGCTCTTCCATTAGTTTCTGCAAGTAAAATCAAAGGATAAAAGTAGAAAATGCAAAATATACTTTAAAATCTTGCATTATTTCTATCCACACATTTTTTTGGAAGTTTTGCATACAATGAATTGGGGTTTTGTAGAAAAGAAACTATCCCCCCTCACCCTCATTTTCACATTCTTCACAACCAATAAATAAGGTTAGGCCCTTATCAACTTACCTACCTACCTACCTTATTGGGTTTACCATTACCAGAAAGGATTTGCCCCATATTTTTCTGCAAATATAATATTGGAATATTCCTACTTAATGTTCAAAGGAAGTATGATCTGTTCTATTTTTCTTTTCTCCTAGGTTCAAGAAAGCATTTCGTCCTATATTTCTTTGGCCTGGAAATATTCTACTCCAGAGTCTGAAGATTGAAATTTAGAGCAAAAAAAAATAAAAAATGTGTTCCCTACAGGCAACACATTGCCAAATACAAAGCTTTTTTACATTCTTTAAGGTTTGGGACCTTTACAGTAAACATTTTATATTAAGATGTGAACCAGGTTCATGCGCCTGCAATGATAAGTTCATAAGCGGTATGGTATTTTAGGCCAAATAATAAGATGTTTCCATTTTCATACAAAATTATCAAATTTGAAATCATTGTAGAATATTGCTGACAAGCAATGCAACATAAATATTGATTTATTTGTAACACTGAAACATTGCAGGGTATCATGAGGTTATATAATTTTTTATTTTTTATCAAAAGAGTCATGATTTTTGAAATTTTATTTTTTCTTATTTTAAATATGTAATACATTGAATCAATTTCATAGTACACACATTTATTGACAGTCTCGTCCACTTTTTTTGTAGTTGGAATTTTGAGAAATTCCAAATTGAGATTATTTGATGAGTTAAAATTGTGAATTGAGAAAAAATTGTGAATCATTGAATCTCTTTTGTTTTTGTAGATTGGTCCTTTTTAGGCTTCAAAAGGTGAAAAGTCTAAGCTGAAAGTAAGAGTACAATTGGATAAGCATGGAATAGTTTCGATTGATTATGAAATTGTAAGTAGTGATGGGTTTCACATATGATTTTTATATTTTCTTTATAATATTAATTATGTACTTGAGAAAGTGGAAGCTCAACTCTACTGGGATGATAAAATTATTTTTATCTTGAAGATGATTGAGAAAGAAGAAATAGAATTCCTTGTTTAAAGTGGGAAAGAAGGATCAAATTAAGGTAAAGAGACTGTTACAATAGTGATAGATGATGCACAAAACAATGGTACATATGCATCTAGTGACAATACTGATGTTAATATGCAGGATGTAAAAAGTGTTGCTAGACCTGCAACAACTAGAAGTACCACTGGTGCTGAAAATGAAAGTCCTAAGGCAGAGGGTAAAGCCACCTCAAGCTTTGGAATATGCCTTGAGGGTGATAGCTACAAGTAATAGTGGTTGTAACTTGTCTATGATTTGGTGGAGAGTTGAATTCCCACTCTCACTTTCCAACTTATTCACCATATAAAATAAGTATTTAATTGGTCTCCATGTTAACAAATATTTAATGTGTCTCGTGTTAGATAAATTCTCTTGTTGATATTAAGGAATGCGATTTCTTGTGTGTTAATGGACATTAGATTTCCTGTATGCTTGTCTAAAGAATGGTTGAATTCCTGTAAGTGTTGCAAGAGCATGAATCTTTGTGTTCCTTTCATTAAATTGATGAGTATGATCTATTGGTCATATTCTAATTATTTCTCTTTGTATGTGAGTTGATTGAGAATAAAAAACAAGTCTTTATCTTGAGTGAAGGAGTTGTTCAAGTTCCTTGTGATTTTAAAGAAATGCACTCAAATGCACATTCACTGAGTGCATGTTCATGTGCATGTATTTTTTCATGTTTCATCATTAAAACTCGTATACATTCTTCATCGAGTTTATTTAAATGTTGCAGCACCTGCATAAAAACTAAGTAGGAATAAAAAAAATTCCAATTGTGAATGTTTTCAAAATAGGATGCTTGACCTATGGGACCCACCAAGTTGGGGGTTAGGTAGGTTGACTGAAAGGCATAAATCAAGATGAGTCCATGCTCGACTAGCATGGTGTAATCCAAGTAGTTAGGCAGGTCTACTAGTCCAAGTCGTCCATCCAGGGTACAGTTCCTAATTATCCCTCAAGGTATGGTCGGGCGAGACCTCCAAGTCGAGGATTAGGTTGGTCTACCAAGTTGGGATGAGGGCGATGGTTAGAATTAGGTGTCATGGATTTTCGGACTAGGTTAACCTCTTCCTACCTAGAGGATTATGTCCATCTATCTATTAGGTCCCTATATTACTAGTGTAGTCCCTTATTTTTATTAGTGTAGCCCCCTTATTGTTATTTTTGTCCCCCTATAACCCCCATATTGCTATTATTGTGCCCTTACATTATTCTTGTTAGCTCGGCTAGGATTATATGGTGACCCCATGAACTCCTATATATAGAAAGAAGATTTTTTCATTTGTAGCATCCAAAAATTGTTCATTTATGTAATGTGAAGGAGGTTTTTCCTCGAAGTGGCTGATTTCTAAGGCATTGAACTCTCTTTTATTTTATTTTTGGAGCTGGTTTCATAACATTTGGTACCAGAGCTTTGGATTCTAGGGTTTCACTGCTCCAAATAAGACATTGTGGCATTTTTTCTATAAATTTTTTTCTACAAAGGATTAGAAGCTAACATTTTTCAGATCTTGGTTCGCACTATTTTCAAAGATATGATCTGTGGAAGTTAGGGTTTTTGCAAGTTCCCGAATTTCATCTAAAAGAGGTGACCCTGGGAAAATCATCATAACTCTCTCTATGAGCATCGGATTGGAATTATGTATAAAGTGGCTGGAAGTGCACAGACTGTAGTTTCTTGTGTATCAATTTCAGAGCCAAAGGAGGAAACATTGACACATGGCATGCCGTACAAGTTCGCTCTACTGAACCAATACATAATTAGGTCATTGTGAGAGATTGGGCATAACTTTGACTTGAAGCATCCAAATCATGTCATACTTGTGGCATTCGAAAGAATATTTAGAGGGCTACTACAAAACCAAATTTCAGATATTGAATATATGAAATAACAGAGATAATTCAGTTTCAATATCGAGCTCCTCAAAAAAAAGAAAAATGTATGTATTTTTTTTCAAATTGCATAAGCCTTGTTTGAAAAATCAGTTTGAAGTGATTCTAAGGGAATATTGAAGCATGGATATTAGTATTGGGTTCTAAAATTCCCCCTTAAAAGAATTCAACACCCATTAATCCCTTAGTATACTCTACTATGACTCATGAAGATGAAGAATTGCAACATGATATATAAAAATTACAAGAGCGAGTGCACCAAATTTCGCTCTTGCAAAGAGAAACAAAAAATGAAATGGAAGTTTTGAGGAAAGGAGTGGAAGCTAAGATGGATGGTTTAAAGAAAGGCATGGAAGCTAAGATGGATGGTTTGAAGAAAGGCTTGGAAGCTTAGATGTATGGTTTGAAGAATGGCATGGAAGATATGCAAGCTAAGATCGATGGTATAGAAGAAAAAATGAAAGACAACATGTAAGACATGAAGAATGATATAAAAGCAGACATGGAAGGTTTGAAAAAGTTGATACAAGAAATGATTCATAATGGAGAAAAGATAATAGTGGAAACTCATGATGAGAACAAAATAAATGTTAATTGTGATTTCATAAAATCTAATGTTGGATTGAAGACCCACCATATTCCAAAGATCGATATGAGGAAGTTTGGTGGTAAGGATCCCGTAACATGGATACTACAGATGGAGCAATATTTTGATCTCAATAATGTGCAAAAAACACAAAGGGTATGCATCGCAACTTTATATTTAGAACAAAATACATTTGTATGGTATCGATGGATTTTCTCCCGTAAAAAAATTGTCACTTGGTCAATTTTTACGGAGGAAATGATAACAAATTATGAGGATACAAAGAGTAAAACCTTCTTTAGCCAATTGATATATATCAAACAAAAGCGTTAGGGGAATTTTGAGGTCTAAAATGGGCCTCCTAAGAAAAATGTACAACCAAAATAAACTTTATAAGAACCAATAGGATTCAAGATGATGATGTCAACCATGGGGTATGATTCACCATTTTTTAAGAAAAAGGGTAAAAAGATTAAAAAATAATGAAATAATAAAACTACTTTTTCAACTCGTATTTTCAACTTATATCCCAAATTTCTTACTCAAATTTTGAGTGGGAGTAATCAGTGGATGCAAAATTTAATTCCTCATCCAAGGAGTACCCATGTGGCATACTTTTGATGGACCCTGCTACACGAGAAATAAGAAATATATGAAAAAATGTGATTGCAATCATGTTTTCCATGTATTTCTCATTTTTCGTGTAGCAGGGTCCATTGAAAGTATGCAACATGTGTACTCCTTGGATGATGAATTAAATTTTGCATCCAATGAGTACTCTCACTCGAAATTTGAGTAAAAAATTTGGGAGATAAGTTGAAAACACGAGTTGAAAAAGTAGTTTTTTCTTTTTTCCCTCTAAAATTTGGTGATGTAATCAAATATTTTTATATTATTTCCACTATTATTTTATAATTTTCTTAGGAGGCCCATTTTAGACTTCAAAATTCCCCTAATGGGTTCAGTGGTGGAGCATATTGAAGACTTCCAAAAATTGAATATAAGGGGAAATGATATTGCAGAGGAACACAGGATCGATGTCTTCATAGGGAATTTAAAGGATAACATCCAACATGAGGTTTTCCTTTTGGAACTTGATTCATTGGAGAAGGAATTCATGTTGGAAAGAAAAACTGAATGTAAAATTATGGCGACAAGTAAGCCTACCACTCACATCTATAAAGATTGAAGTGTTGCTACTTCTATACCTCCACAACCTACAAGGTTGACACCACAACAATTGGAAGAAAAAAGAGCAAAAGGGCTTCGCTACAGTTGTGATAGAAAATACACGAAAGGTCATAAGTGTGCTGAGAAGAAATTATTTTACACAGATTTTGAAGAGGAGGAAGAAAATGAACAAGAAACTTCAAAAGAAGAGGATATACACTAGGAACCAACCCTAGAGAAAGAAGAAATGAGTCCGACCATATCGTGTAATGCATTGGTAGGAATTACCACTCCTCAAACTCTCAAGATAGAAGGACATATCAAGAAGAAAAAGGAAATAGTGTTGATTGATTTGGGTAGTACCCATAATTTTGTTCATTGTAAGATAGCCAAGGAATTGAATTTCTTCCTATACCCAACACCAAAATGTCAAGTGATGGTTGCAAATGGAGGAACTATAAATTGCTCCAGAAAATGCCATAATATCAAGCTAAACATGGGGGAATATGTATTGAATAGTCCAATGCTTTCCATTCCAATGGGAGGTGCTGATGTTGTACTAGGAGTGAAATGGTTACAATCCTTGGGGATGGTAGCTTTTAATTTTCAAGAAATTTTCTTGAATTTTTTTTTAGAAGGAAGGGAGGTTGAATTACGGGGTATTGTAGGGAAGCCAAAAAAGATAATAAGCTCTAATGTCATGAAAAATCTTCTGAATAAAGAACACTGAGGCGTAATTGCACAATTATTCTCACTAGAAGTTCCAACACCAAAATCATCTATTTCTCCAGATCTCCAAAAATTATTGGACAATCATTCCAAGGTGTTTGAAACTCCCAAAGGAATCCCACCTATTCATGATCATGATCATGATATTAATTTTATTCCAGGAAGTGTTCCTCCAAACATCAGGCCTTACAGACATCCTTATGTCCAAAAGAGCGAAATTGAATGTATGATTGCATAAATGTTAAAGGCTGGTGTAATTCAACCTAGTCAAAGTTCTTTCTTTGCTCCAGTAGTATTGGTGCACAAGAAAGATGGATCGTGGTGCATGTCTCCGGATTATAGGGAGCTCAATAAGCTCACTATTAAATATAAATTTACCATTCCTGTGATTGATGAATTATTGGATGAATTACATGGAACAATTTATTTTACCAAGTTGGATATTCGTTCAGGATATCATCAAATTAGAATGAAGACTGAATATATTCCGAAAACAACATTTCAAACTCATGAGGGTCATTATGAATTTTTGGTCATGCCTTTTGGCCTTACCAATTCACCTTCTACATTTCAAGGGTTGACGAATTCCATTTTCAAACCCTTCCTTAGAAAATTTGTGTTATTATTTTTTGATGATATACTAATCTACAGCAAGTCTTGGAAGGATCATGTTCAACATGTTGATATGGTGCTCAAAATATTGGAAGAGAAACAATTATATGCAAAAACCTCCAAATTTTTCTTTGGAGTACAAGAGGTGGAATATCTGGGTCATATTGTATCTCACGAGGGTGTTAAGGTAGACCCTAACAAAATTAAAGCCATTGAGGAATGGAAAGCCCCCACAAACATAAAGTAGTTGCGAGGATTTCTCGGGTTAATAGGGTATTATCGCAAGTTTGTTAAGAATTATGGGAGAAGAGCAGCACCTCTAACAACATTATTGAAGAAATATGCATTTTCATGGACTCCTGAAGAAACTAAGGCCTTTGAGCATCTTAAAGAGGCAATGTGCCTAGCACCGGTCTTATCTACACCAGACTTCACAAAAACCTTTATTGTGGAATGTGATACCTCAGGAAATGGAATTGGTGTGGTTTTAATGCAATAAGGAAGACCCATTGCTTTTTAAAGTCATCTAATCAAAGGAAAGTATTTACAGAAAGCTATTTGTGAGAAGTAAATGTTGGAAATACTACGTGCACTAAAGAAATGATGACCTTACCTAATGGGAAGACACTTCAAGGTAAAAATTGATCATGATAGCCTTAAATAATTTTTGGAACAAAGGCTATCTTCAAAAGAGCAACAAAAATGGGTCACCAAGATGTTGGGATATGACTTTGAAATCATCTACAAAAAAAGGGAAGCTAAATTTTGTTGCAGATGCACTCTCAAGAAATGATGAAGAGGTGGAAGCATTTCTTTGTTCCATTTCTATTATCCAACCAGATTGGATAACTGAAGAAAGGGATGAATGGAGGAAGGACGCAGAAGTGTGGAAACACATTCAAAATTTGTAGCAAGATCTTAGGACATATGATACATTTAGTTGGAAAAATGATTCTTTATGGTACAAAGATCGCTTATATATTTGTAAGAATTCCCAACTAAAATAAAATATTCTTTTGGAATTGCACACATCTCTCTTAGGAGGACACTCAGGATTTTTAAAAACTTATCACAGGGTGAAGAAATAATTTTTTTGGGATGACCTTAAATCTGATATTCAAAAGTTTGTGGTGAAATGTTTTGTTTGCCAGCAAAATAAAGTTGAGACAATTAAGACCCTGGGTCTTCTACAACCTTTATCCATTCCAAGTCAATGTTGGGAGGATATTTCAATGCATTTTATCACAGGTTTACCTAAGTTCGAAGGAAAGAATGTCATCATGGTGGTAGTTGATAAACTTACTAAGTATGCACACTTTTGTGCATTATCTCATCCATTTAAGGCAAGTAAAGTTGCTACTGCATTTATGGAAACAATTCAAAAGATACATGGAAACTCAAAGATTATTTTAAGCGACATAGATCCCATTTTTACTGGAAATTTTTGGACAAAATTGTTTTCTTGTTTGGGTACTCAACTAGCTCATAGCTCATCTTATCATCCTCAATCCAACGAGAAAACTGAGATAGTGAAAAAATGTTAGGAAGGATATCTTTTTTTTTTTTATATGATAAAAAAACACAATGGGTCAAGTGGTTACCTCTAGCTGAATGGTGGTATAACACTTCCTTCCATATTGCAGAAAAAATGACCCATTTATGACACTTTATGGATATCATCCACCATCCATCACATCATCTTTAAGAGAAAATTCTAAGGTTCAAGTAGTGGAAGATCACATCGAGCATCAACAATAATTTCTCCAACTCTTAAAGGATAACCTAAATTTGGCACAAAATCGAATGAAACAACAATCATATCAACATCGCAGCGAGAGAAATTTTGATGTAGGAGACTGGGTATTTTTACGACTACAACTATACAAACAAATATCCCTCAAGCAAGCTAAGAAGGATAATAAATTATCACCAAAGTACTATGGTCCTTACAAGGTGTTACAAAATATTGGTACTATGGCATACAAATTGGAGCTTCCTGCTTCTTCTCGAGTACATCCAATTTTCCATGCTTCATGCTTAAAGAAGGTTACAGGTGAAAAACTTCAAGTTCAAACAATATTGAGAGAACTTGACGAGGAAGCAAAAATCATATTGGAACCTGAAGCAGTCACGAAAACAATAACTCGATAGCTACAAAATCGATCAATTTTAGAGTATCTCATCAAGTGTAAGAACTTACCCACTGAAGATTCAACATGGGAAGATGAGAATTTTATACAGAAGCATACAGAACTACTCAAGCATTGAGGACAACACTTTTTTAAAGGGGAGAGGCATGTTAGGTCCCTATATTACTAGTGGTGTCCTTATTGTTGTTAGTATAGCCCCCTTATTGTTATTGTTGTACCCCTTTAACCCCCATATTGTTATTATTGTGCACTTACATTATTATTGTTAGGTTAGCTAGGATTATATTGTGACCCCATGGGCTCCTATATTTAGAAAGGAGGTTTTTTCATTTGTAGCATCCAAGAATTTTTCATTTATGTAATGTAAAGGAGGTTTCCCCCTCGAAGTGGCTGATTTCTAAGCCGTTGATCTCTCTTTTATTCTATTTTTGGAGCTGGTTTCATAACACTATCTAAATGGAGATATCTACGATGGCAGAGAATCCATTAAGGCACAATGTGAAATGTTACCTCAATGCCACATGGAACCATTGATGATGTGGAAATTTTACAACAGACCTAAATTTGGATAGTCATATATTTCAATCCATAAGTTAGATTGCAACAAAATTTTTATCATTAGAAATTTCTTATTAAGATTAATGCAATGATGGTATCCATTTTAAGCTTGGTGTAGTAAAAAAATATCAAAGTATTTAGACCCCATTTCCATAACTGAACTATGGATGTTCAGACGACATAATAACTACCTCCTTTTGTCCTTGATTGGGACTAGGGCTAGTCGAGAGTACATTGAAATTTATATGCAGAAAGGATGTCAGATAAGAGAGGTTACACCACTTCAGAGACAAACAACAACCCTAGTGTTAGAGTGAAACTATGGACTAATTCTCCATTGTAGAAGTTTGTTATTAACAAAATATATATATATATAAAACTATAAATAATAACAATAATAAATAATGAATAATTAACTAATAATTAATGTTGAGTAGTCATGTCTCCAAGGACATGAAAATTTAGGTAATTGGGACCTTAATTGGGACCTTTTGTAATAAAATCATCTCATATCTTCTTGTACATATTCATGAATGGGTACCTACTTAGGTAATTGGGACCCTCAGTTGTAATCAAATAATATCATATCTTCTTGTACATATTATTGACCATGGAAGTAATTGTTGCAAAAATAGAACTTACCATAATACTTAACATGGTACCATATATTTGGTGGAGAAAGTAACATGGAACTTAACATGGTAACATAGATTTGGGGGAGAAAGGCCTCAACGGAGTGTTAAATTTTGGGGTTGTTAAAATCTTTACTTACAACATATTTAATTTTTATTTATATCTAAAGAATGCAAAGAATTCCATAAATTATGGTGGGCAGTAATTCTTGGTAAATATGTATAATTACCAAAATATAAAAAATGCAAAGAATTCCATAAATTATGGTGGGAAATAACTATTGGTAAATATGTCTAATTACTTAAATATAATATATGTATTTGCTAATAGTAATTCTTCTTTTAACATTTAAGCCTATATATGTCAATATGGAATAGGGCATAGTTGAAATTCTATGATTCAAGCATATTTCTTTTGAGGTCACTTTGCTCAGATATGATTGGTTAAGACCCTCTTTCATAAACCTTAAGTGGCATTAGCAATAAAGAGGTGACACGATTGAAGAGATTTCAACTTGACATATTACTTGGCTCCTAGCTTAATAATGGTTTCCATGCATAAAATACTATAATGTGAGAACTAAGTTTAAAGATCGATGACTTCTCAAATCATTGGAATAAGTTTTATGCATCATCACTACAACCTTTTTTGAAGTATCCTTTGTATTATAAAATTCACCTTAAACCATAGAGAGTGTGATCATATGAAAGAAAATTGTGCAGAACAAACACTATGTTACCTTCATGAATTAGACAACCTTAGGATTATGGTCTCCCTAAGTGAGAGGGAGTACGGTTAGTTAAAATATTTCTTTAAGAATGTTTTGATCTGGTATCCCAGATGTATAATAAACATGTGAATGATAAAATAATTGTTGCTAGAATGTCTAGTTGCAAGATTGTGTATTTTGGAGAAGCTCTTTAGTGAGTTGTGTGTCATCATACATATATATGCTACTTGAAGGAGCACTGAGGCTCTCATGGATGGATTTTTAGGTTGCTGATATCGTCACGAAGCCTTAGGGAAGGTAAATTTCTTAGCCTTAAAAGTGCAACATTCCCTATATGGAGGGATCGTGATTGAGTTGAAAATTGAGCTTTGGGAGCTTGGGGTACTTCTTGGAGCTATATGAGCATATGGTGAGTGGTTCACCTTCCTCTGTGGACTACATACCCTGGCATGTGAACACAAGGTGAGTATTTCACCTTCCCCTATGGATTACATACCCTAGTATGTGAACATAGGGTGAGTGGTTCACCTTCCCTTATGGAGTACACTATATGAGAACAGGGTGAGTGGTTCACCTTCCCCTGTGGATACCCTAGCATACATCATGTCGTTGTAGTCTAGAACTCTTGGGAAGTACCTTTCATCTAGATAATGATTTGGGTAAAGTGGTTAGGGTTAATTAGTATTATCGATTGACACTTCAGGTACTACCGTATTCCCTATTACTAGGATGCATGATGTTCAACAACTTAATAACTAAGGATCAAGCCTGATAGGGTTTCTATCCTTGGACATGAGGACTTTCTTCTATCATTTTGGTGAGGAAGGAAAGGTCTTGTGACCCACCCTCTTTCAATCCTCTTATTGGATTGTTATATCAAATATTCAACAAATACGAGACAAGTTGCAGAGATGACACATGATGGGCATGATGGAATAATAGTGGATGAACGTTGACAGGTGTAATTCCTCCATAGTTGAAAGGGAGTGTTAAAGAGTTCAACTAGGGACTAATTCTCGTTCCTATAAGTTTGTTATCATTAAAAAATATATAAAAATAATTATAAATAATTACAATCATAAATAATGAATAATTAACTAATAATTAGTGTTGAAGAGTCACGCTCTAACATCCCTTGGTTGATTTTCCATGTAAAAAATATAATACCAAGGTCATGGGACACATATTACAAGCTGAATGGTAGGAAAAATATCCTATTGGGTGTTCATTTCGTTTATTATGGCTAAGGGGAAATTTCCAAGGGCATTGGTAAAGGCTTTGGAAAGGAAAAGAGGCATTAATCGACATTTTATTTATGAAGATAAATGAAATTATGAGAAAAGGAAGGTGAAAGGTCATAGGTTGCATGTGAGGAGTAAATTGAAGGAAAATAATGGAAATTGAAGAAAATAAAGGCCTTAATGATAAAAAGGCTTATGAGGATTAGTTCATGCCTTTTTTCAGTACAAGATTTTTATTTGTTAAATTTTGAGCTCTCTCTTGTTGTTTTTATGGCTAATTTGTTGTCCTTGATTGAAAACTACTTGATAAAGATGTCAACATTATGGTAGCAATATGATTATATAGATTGGTATAGATGTGATAAAGGGAATGAATAAAGGAATATCAATTCACAGATATATGAATATTAAAGGTGAAGTTTGGGAAAGTATATGCAGGTCTTGTGAAGAAATATCATGTACATACATAGGTATGGTGAACAAAAATCACATACATATTCTGCACCATGGTAATTGGAATACCATGGGTATTTATGATGGTATTGTCCCATAGTAATGAGTGCGACAATTGATATTTGATCCCATCAAAGAATACCATTTTCATTATTAAGGGATTTGCCTAAGGTATGGACTAAGGCAATAGATATATCAAGAGATTGAGATCAATGCGTTAAATGTATAGGCGATGGTTAGTTTATGAATGATTTTATTTGAAACTGTTGTGCACCAGGGAGCATGGAGATGGATCAGATCTGATAGATATGAGATGAATAAATATTGGGTAATCTATTTATGATTTGATAGATCTATGATGATGATATAATGATATGTGACTGTAATATTTTGTATGCAAAAATTTAGGTTTGACAAATGTTATGTTGTGCAGTGAGGGAATGATTTAGTGATTACATATCTATATAATGGTTTTCCTCTCAGAGGGTGCGTACATACACGAATATGCTTCTAGGTAATTACGTACACATTCTGTGAAAGTTCAGAATTTGTACACGTGTCAAGAATGAGAAGCACGTACATATGCATATGTTCTTTGTAAAATGCATGCATATTTGTTAGTTTTTTGTAGTGTGAACTGTTGATGATGGCTAATCAATTATGTTATGTTTTTTGTTGTTTTTCGATGAAGTCTCTCTTATGATAATCTGTGTTTGACGATATTGGTTGGGTTGAACTAATTATGGTAATGAATGTTGACTAATGATGATGCTTCTATATGGTGATCTGTATTTAGTTTAGTGATCTATGATGGTTTCATGATGTGATGGAGTGATAGATATAATGATACAGTGATTCATATTCAATTATCAGTATTTTTATATTTTCACATAGGTCTTATTCAAGGGAAGTGCATACAAATGCGGGTACTATTCAAAATAGTAGCGTATACCTTCTTACATATGATTGATCAAGGTTTGCAGTGATATGATATTATTTATGTGATGAACAAAGTATGGTCTGGTATAATTGTGAATGATTGTGCACTGATATGATCAGTTATGAATTGGTTTTATCTAATTGCATTGGTTGATTAAGATTAAGTGATTGATTTGATGATTCATTTGGTTTATTGATTGAGTGATTTAATTCAACGAATGGTTTCATAATTTTTATTTAATATTGGGCTTAAATGACGGAAGTGGGTGTGGTATAAAAATACGATGAAAAGTATCATGTAAGTTTTGGTGTTTTGAGTCAGTGGATCTAGTATGAAATATTATGAAACATGGTCCACAAAGGTACTGAGTGTTGGAGCCTTCAGTGGTGGATTCAAAGCTTCCTTCAAAGTGGTAGCCGGTAAATCTAATTAGGGTGTTGGAGCTCCCTTCCAGTGGGTGCTAGAGAATGAGAGAAGGTTGTAGCCTTTTGTAGGTGTGTGTCTGCATACTATTATGAGTTTTGGCCAGTACAAGATCGTAAGATGTTTTCCTTTATAATAAAAGAAGAAGGCATCAACAACAACAACATTGGTTTTCTTCCACGTTGGGTTTCCACCTAAAAATCCTGGTGTCCTCATGTGTTGTTGTGTTGATTATGTGTGATGGTTTATTATGCTCTTACTTCTCATGGTTAATTTTTAATTAATATTTAATGAAGTAATTATGCACTAGTTTAAGTTAAATAGATGATGAAATAAATGAAAAGTTAGTTAATTGGATATACGCTATTTGTCTTCATCACACTCCTGCACATATGCCGGTTTCCTTAATGATAGTAGCGTACAAATTTTTTAATAATAAATGGAAATTTAAACTTAGTTTAAAATACTAATCCTCCCCCCCCCGCATTATTTTTTCCAACAATTGGTTTCAGAGAAGGTCACTCGAGCTGAAGCTTGATCGCTTGAAGTGGATCAAGGGTGATGAGAAATAAGCAAAAGAAGAAATCATCTCAAAGAAATAAATCCATTCAGGAGAGAAATGAAAGTGATATTGCATATAATTATATGGAAATATCTACATTTATAGGTCAAGAAAAATATGTTTCAGAAAATAAAGGAAAGTTAGAAACAATGGACAATAAAAATATGTTTATGCTAAGTGATGATAACAACTAGGAATGGAAATAAAAGATGAAATCTAGGTTAATGAACCTAGGATCTGATGTTTAGACCTGTTGACGGGAAAATTTGTCCGACCAATAGTAAGGGATCTCCCCGGTAAATAGTCCTGATTAGACTCTAGATCATTTGTGATAGGGATCTCGTCTGAGGTGTGGGTCCGGCTACTACTGAATACTCCTTCTCTTGGACACAAATGAGCCTTGCAGAGTCATAGGAATACAATTATCGAATGATACAAGACGAAATATCGATGATTGTCAATGAGCATAAAACACTACAAATAGCAAGATAAAAAAAGAAACACGCAGCTGAAGGAGGTGCTGTTAGCAACATATCATTGAGGCCATGTTTGTAAAAGTTGTTCGAACCATAGAAGAAACAATTCTTTATGGTGAACATTTCCTCGTATACCTGCCTCATGGTGGTTTCCAGTGTCACCAACTCTCTTTGGATAGTGAGTGGTACTTTTTTAATAAGGGTGTTCTTATCTTGTAGATGTTGGACTTCTTCCCTTAGTGCTATTTTTTCTTGCTCTGACCTATCTTCGCTTTGTTCAGAGTCTTGTAATATATTTTGTAGGGAGAGGATTTCCCTACTTATCCGGCTCACTTTTTATTTTGTGGTTGCGGCGAAAGCAGTGCCGACTGATGCTATCATTACTGGGTTGGTCCTAGTGTCCAGAACTATGTCCTTTTCTGTTGTGGCTATGAATGGTGCGGTAGGGTTCCGTGCTAGGCATCTCCTCTTTTCCTGCCTGATTTTGAATGTGAACTAGTCATAAGTGAGCCTTGTTAGATTGAACACATCCTCCTCCTATCCTTTAGAGGTACCTGTTTTTGAGAGCGCAAAATGTGTGTTTATTGCAGGAACTTCGATGGTCGGCAGCTCTGTCTGTACCCTTGTTACTGGAGGAGGTGTCTCGGTGTCTTTGGAAGAATTGTCTTTCGATCTTCAATCCTCTTCCTCTTTTCATTTTTGTTCTACTTCTTCTTCCAATAGCCGCTCCGCCTCTACCTTATCTTGTTCTTCCTTTTGTCTGCGCTCATCTTCTGCCTTATCTAGTTCCATCTTGAGTTGATGCTCAACCTATGCTTTTGTTTCCTCTTCTTCCTTCATTTTGCGTTTAGCTTCCACCTTATCTAATTCTATCTTGAGCTAAAACTCAGCTTCTACTTTTGCCTCCTCCTCTTCCTTTCTTTTGCAGGCATCTTCCGCTGTTCTGTTTTTAGGTGTTTTTTACATTTATCCTCATCCTCTTTTGCTTTCTTTTCAACTTCTCATTGAGATTTTGCTTCCTTTTCTTTCTGTTGGGTGGAAGAGCTATGGCCTGTGTTAGTTCAGGGCTTCTTGGCCTGGGAAGACGAGGCTCCTCCTAATTCGTGGATTCTCTCTTCTAGAGTTTGATCATCTTGGTCCTCTCGATCGGTCAATGCTTACGGGGCGAGTTCCCTATCCTTATTGTACCAATTTCTTACCCCATCTTCAGCTAGGCATTTAGTATGTTGGTAGCTCCATTTAAACTTGGCCCGTTTGCAATGGGCAGGGACTATCCTCTCATGATCATATGTCCGGTGCTCCAAATGTGCCAGGAAGAATCCTCTGATTTGCTCAGCTTCCGCCTCCACTTCTCTGAAATCCTTGAATGTATAAGCACTGATGGTGAGTAGCAGTGTTGGCCATGGCTTCTTCTTACCTTTAATAAGGACCTTCGAGAAGACGGAAGTCATCTGATAACATTTTTCCTGAAGTAGCATCCTTTCAGTGACGAATCGAGGCAGAGCATGGGGAGTCTTGAATGAACCAAAGACTCAGATGAAGGTGCCTTCTGAAAATGGAAACCAATGTGCCACCTTGATTATCATTTCCATGGCTCGCTAGGACATGCATGGGGTATCCTGACCGAAAAATTTCTCGTAGAGTGTAGGGATGAAAATGTGTGCGATTGGCTCTATATCCTGCTTATATTTGGAGTCCTAGAATACCTGCAACTCCTTGTGGATTGGGTGTGCGCATTCCTGATCTTAGTTGTGAGCCCATCCCTCAAAGTGGCACCTGGCACAAACTGCATCCAATAGATAGGAGGCCATGTAAAATTCGGATGAGTATCCCTCCTCGGGTGCTAGTCCTGCAGATATGTTTGTTTTAAGGGCTGATATCAGTAAGTTGGCCCAATTGAAATGGGCACCATGTATGGTAACAAAGTACATAAGGGATACCCAAGAACCGCTGAAAGTGGTGGAATTGGGATGACCATACATTCTACAAAGCATAGCTACTACGAGCTTATAGACCTTCCTGAGGCCTACTAATTGATACTCCTGGTCCTTCTTGACTTTGAACTTCTCCAGTTCTTCCCACCATCCTCTCAGGGTGTTTGCTATGGAAACTACATTGGTAGTGGCCCATTCCTCTATAAAATTCTACTCCTGAGATGGAAGTGCGTAATAGTACTCTACATCCGGGCCTTTTAAAGTTGCAAAATCTCTCCCCTCGTGATCCCGAATCACCCACATCATGGGGTTGATATTTTGTATGATCCATTCAATAATTTCAGCGCATGGGAATATAGATGGGTGGGCCCCTGTGTAGTGAAGCTTTGACCTCTTAACTTTCACATATACCTGCTGGTCTGGGAGGTCCTCTGGAAACTCAAGTTGTGCAAACTCTTGGTATACTTGATAGTAAATTGATGGCGGTGATGGGACAGGCATTAAATAAAGTGCTTCTAAATCATTTTAAAATCTCTTTAAATTAATCTCTTATAACCCAATTTTCATTTCAAACAATACTGGCTCATACCTGAAGTTTCCAATGCGTTAAATTTCAAACACTGTCTCATACTTGTCACACACTGAACTGGTAGAACTGCAATTTCTGAAACGCTAAACTTTAATATGCTAGAGCTCTGCATTGTTGGCTGTAAAACTGCTTCTTCAAGGCTTAACTTTCTGATTTCTTTGAAGTCAAATTACACAGACTTTAATTCGATTCATCTAGAAATTCATTGCTCTGCATCAAAGCTTGAAATCGGCTTCTATACATTGACTTATCAAAATTATACATAAATAGAAATTGATTCCAGCAATCAAAATGAATTGCTTCCTTTCAAACATACTTCTCTCTATGCTGAAGATTGTGTTTTAGCAACATTAACAAACAAAACGAATTGCTCTCTATGCTGAAGATTTTGTTTCAGCAACATTAACAAACAAAACAAATTTCTCTCTATGCTGAAGATTGTGTTTCAACAACATCATAGATTCTTCATTGGTAACTTTTAAAGCTAGAATCACATTGATTCTTGCCAATTGAACCATAACTCTTATACAATTTCTTATTGATATCAGAATTGATCTCTGATATTAAAGAATTACTTCACACTAAAAAAATGTGTTTTATCTTAACAGAGAGGATGCAGGAATATAAGCATCTGCAAACATAAAGAAGTATTCAAAGGGTCTGCATTGCACTCAAATTGATATCGAACTGTATAATTCAAGAATTTAAAAAAAATCAATTCTTCTTTTAACAGAGACCACAGAAGTTCGATTGCCCTCAACTCATACAGAATATCACACCAATAAAATTTCGAAGATAAAAGATCTCCGGGGATTGCCAGTATGAACCTATAATTCAGAACTTTGTAATCTTTATTAATTCCAATCCTCTCAATAATTATTCACGGCCAACTCCCAATTTATCGATTACAAAGATTCTAATTTATAGTTTTATTACAAAACAGAGACCTCCTCAATTTAGGATCAGATTTCCTAAATAGAGACAAAATCCTACTTGCCCAATATCCTCCTAAAATCTATCAACTGCAGCTAGATATGCTCAACAGGCTCACACCTATTCAAACCACTTATCTCTAAATACTCTCCTAATTTATTTCAAAAAATAATAATATTAATTTGTTTGAGGAATTAAATCCTCTCATTAAACATTTGAATTTCACCCATTAGTGAATGAATTTAAACTCAGCTAGCCACAACATGTGAACAAGATTTCACATTGCTGGCTAGAATCTAATGCCCCTGCATCAGACTCCCAAGGACAAAATTCTTCATGGGCTCTTGTCCATGAGCTCCTTCACAGAACTGTCCAGCTTCTGCAACATAGCTTCTGTCATCCAAGTAGCATCTTCAATTGGCTGATCTTTCCACTTGATCAAATACTGGAAATACTCTCGTCCTCTAGTTCTCTTAAACACCTTCTTGTCTAAGATCATCTCTGGTTGTAATGGCTGTGCTGTAGGTAACTGTTTTACCCAATCAATCTGCTCTTTGTCTTCTGGTCTTTCATCTGTGCCACCATCTTCATACCTGTACAAATTTGCAACATTAAATATTGGAGATATTCCAATATCAGATGGTAATTCAATTTCATAGGCATTAGTAGAAAATTTTCTTAGGATTCTACATGGTCCTATCTTTTTAAACTTCAGCTTGTTATACTCTCTTTTTGGAAATCTGTCTTTCCTCAAATGAGCCAAAACTAAATCACCAACTTCAAATTGAACTTCTCTTCTGCTCAAATCTGCTCTGCTTTTGTACTTGATACTGCTGTCTTGTAGCTGTTTCTTTACCTGCTCGTGAATTGCTTGAATCTATGAAGCAAATTCTTCACCTTCAGCGCTTCTCAATTCTGCTTTTCCCAAATTTCTTAATTCAGAAACTCCTCTTGGGTGCATCCCATAAACAATATGGAATGGACTCTGTCCTGTACTTCTGTTTTGTGAATCATTGTATGCATATTCTACCTGTGGTAAGATATGATCCCATTGCTTAGCATGTTCTCCTGCAAGACTTCTCAAAAGATTACCTAAACTTCTATTTACTACCTCAGTCTACCCATCAGTCTGGGGATGATAAGCTAAGCTGAAACTTAGATTAGTACCGAGCTTTTTCCACAATGTCCTCCAAAAATTACCAACAAATCTGATATCTCTATCAAAAACAATACTTTTAGGCAACCCATGTAATCTAAAAATTTCTTTGAAAAACAAATTAGCAACATGAGTAGCATCAATGGTTTTATAACATGGAATAAAATGTGCCATCTTTGAAAATCTGTCAACAACAACAAAAATTGTATCATTCCCTCTCTATGTCTTAGGCAGTCCTAAAACAAAATCCATACTTACCATATCCCAAGGTCTGTCTGGAATAGGAAATGGAATGTACAAACCTGCATTCTGGCTTCTACCTTTGGCATACTGACAAATTTTACAATTCTTCACATACTTTTCCACTTCAGATCTCATTTTTGGCCAATAATAAAAATGACTCAGCTGCTCATAAGTTTTATCAGTACCAAAATGTCCAGCAAGTCCACCACTATGCTTCTCTTTGATGATATTTTCTCTCATGGAAAAATTTGGTATACATAATTGATTTCTCTTGAACAACAAACCTTCTTGCAAGAAATAATCCAACCACTGACTTCCATCAATCAAAATAGGATTCAAAAATGCTTCAAATGCTTCCTTGAAATCCAAATCTGTTTTATACAATTCCTTAAGAAAATCAAAACCTACCACTTAAATTTGACTTTCTTGAACAAGAACGTTCTTCCTACTCAAGGCATCAGCTACCTTGTTTGCCTGGCCACTTATATGTTTTAAAACAAAGTTGAAACTTTGAAGATATTCAACCCATTTAGCATGTTTTTTATTTAACTTAGGTTGCTGCATAATGTATTGCAAAGCATGATTATCTAAATATAGTACAAATTCTTTAGACATTAAATAATGTCTCCACTTCTCTAATGATTGTACTATTGCATAAAACTTTTTGTCATAAGAAGAGTATTTTCTCCTTGTGTCATTCATCTTCTCACTGAAATATGCTACAGGCCTATCTTCTTGACTTAAGACAGCTCCAATAGCTTCTCCACTGGCATCACACTTTACTTGAAATGTTTTAGTAAAATCAGGCAACACTAATACAGGTTTCTCTGTTATTTTCTGTTTTAAAAACTGAAAATTATTTTCAGCTTCAGCAGTCCACTTGAATGGTTGTTTGTCCTTCTTTGTGGTTTCAATGATTGGTGCATTAATCTTGCTAAAATTCCTTATGAATTTTATGTAAAAACTAGCAAGTCCATCGAAACTTCTTACCTCAAAGACACTTTTTGGTGAAGGCCACTCCACAATTGCTCTGACCTTTTCTGGATCCATCTTTAATCCTTCAGCAGAAACAAAAAAACCCAAATACACCAGCTCTTCCTTCATGAATGAACACTTCTTCAGATTTATCAACAACTTCTCTTGATGTAATTTCTTCAAGACATAGTTAAGATGCCTTAAATGTTCTTCTTTTGTTTTGCTGTAAATTAGTATGTCATCCAGATATAATATTGCAAATTTACCAATAAATTCTCTTAACACTTCATTCATGAGCCTCATAAAAGTACTGGGTGCATTTGATAAGCCAAAAGGCATTACCATCCACTCATACAATCCCTTATTTGTCTTAAAGGTTGTTTTCCATTCATCACCTTCCCTTATCCTAATCTGATGATACCCACTTTTCAAATCAAGTTTTGAAAAATGTCTCGCTCTACTCAAACAGTCCATTAAATCTTCAATTCTGGGCAAAGGAAATCTATACCTGATTGTTATCTTGTTGATTGCTCTTGAATCGATGCACATTCTCCAGCCTCCCTCTTTCTTCGGGCTCAAAATTGTAGGTACTGCACAAGAACTCAAACTTTCTTGAACCAAACCTTTGTCAACAAATTCCTGCACTTACTTTCTAATTTCTTCATTTTCTTCTGGAGTCATTCTGTAAGCTTTTTTGTTTGGCAGATTTGATCCTGGAATCAAATCTATCTAATGGCTAATTTTTCTTACAGGTGGTAAATCATTAGGCAAATCATCCACAATTATATCACAATAATTGTCCAACATTTCTTGAATTTCAATTGGTAAATCAGAGTTTTTTGCAGAGGTAAGTACTACTTTAGGCTTGCAAACAAAAGAAAAATTTACCTCTTCTTCTTCAATCTGCTGCAAGTATTCATTCCCACTCAGCAATAAAACCTTTGGATCAGATTTTTTGCTTGATGCTTCTCCTTCTTCCATTGGAAACGATGTTTGATACATACCATCCTTGAAGAACTTGTAAGTATTTCGCTTACCGTCATGTACTGCTCCTCTGTCATACTGCCAAGGTCTACCCAGCAGTATATGACATACATCCATAGACATCACATCACACATTACCTTATCTTTGTAGCTGCCCATCTGCAATTCTATCTCACACTGTTCTTTCACAATCAGCTGATGGCCCTTCTGAAGCCATGACACCTTGTAGGGTGTTGGATGTTCCCTTGTCTTCAATTTCAACTTCTCTATCACCTTTGTAGAGACTAGATTGTCTGTGTTGCCACTATTAATGACTAGTTGACAACATTTCCCTTGAAATTTGCATACACTTCTGAACAAAGTTTTCCTTTTTGCTGGTTCAACAACTTCCTTTGCTTGCTTCAGCAAAAATTTGTTAACAACCAAAGATTCTCCCTTCTCTGGCACAATTTCTCTTTCAGCTTCAGGCATCTTTGCGACTTCTTTAGTCTGAGCAACAATTTCATTTATTTGGCTTGTACCCACATTCTCTTTCTCTGGGCACTCAAAGACTCTATGTCCCAATTTGTTACATCGGTAACATCTCACCTCTCTTCCTCTGCTTCTGCCTCCTCTTCCTCTGTGGGAATTTCTTCTGCCACTTGCATCACCATCTGTCTGTGCATGCTGAGGTGAGATGCTGCTAGCTCCATCCTTTGGTGTTGTAGATCTCCCTCTACCACCTTGACTTCCCTTTCCTCGGAAAGTACCTCTTCCTTTGGCAAACTGATTTCTCAGCAGTTTCTCTTCAGCTTTCAAAGCCATTTGATAAGCCTCTTCAACTGACTTAGGAGACAAAATACTGATTTCATCTTGGATCTCCATTCTGAGACCATTTACATACCTAGAAATATTCTATGCTGTGTCCTAGATTTTTCCAGCTCTTATACTCACTTTGTAGAATTATTCTATGTACTCTTTCACAGTCATTAGTCTTTGTCTAAGATTCTGCATTTGTCTAAACAATGTAAGCTGATAATCACTAGGCAAGAATTTACCTTTCAGTTTGGCCACCATTCTGCTCCAAATTTTGATTGGTTGTTTGCCAACTCTCCTTCTCTCTGCTTGCACTCCATCCCACCAAAGTGCTGCATGTCCCTTTAATCTTGTGACTGAAAATTTGACTCTCTTGTATTTAGCCATATCTTCATAATCAAAGAATTTATTCATCTCATTGATCTAGTCTATCAACTCTTCTAGATTCAATCCTCCTGCAAAAGCTGATACTTCAAGTCTAGGCTTGGATGTAGATCCTCAAACTGTCTTAAAGAATCTCATCTCAGGAGTAAGCTCAACCTCTCCTCCTTCTTCTTCTTCAGCTTCTGGTTCACTAACATCTTCAGTATCCCTTGGTTGTCCTACTTCGATTGCTTCCAATTTGGCTTGGATCTGCTGCATAGTCTCCAGTACTACTGCATTAGCAACTAGCCTACCTCTTCTTCTACCAGCAGCACCTCTACCAATTTGAACAACCATGATAGATTCCTTCTTCTGACTCTGGGAAGTCTGCTCAATCTCTAGCAAATGCTTTGAAGTTGGCTTTGATACCACTAATGATGGCGGTGATGGTACAGGCGTTAACTAAAGTGCTTCTAAATCATTTTAAAATCTCTTTAAATTAATCTCTTATAACCCAATTTTCATTTCAAACAATACTAGCTCATACCTAAAGTTTCCCATGCGTTAAATTTCAAACGCTGTCTCATACCTGTCACACACTGAACTGATGGAACTACAATTTTTGAAACTCTGAACTTTAATATGCCAGAGGTCTGAGTTGTTGGTTGTAAAACTGCTTCTTCAAGGCTTAACTTTTTGATTGCTTTGTAGTCGAATTACACAGAATTAATTCGATTCACCCAGAAATTCATCACTCTACATCAAAGATTGAAATTGGCTTCTATACATTGACTTATCAAAATTATACATAAACAGAAATTGATTCCAGCAATCAAAACGAATTGCTTCCTTTCAAACATACTTCTCTCTATGCTGAAGATTGTGTTTCAGCAACATTAACAAACAAAACGAATTGCTCTCTATGCTAAAGATTGTGTTTCAACAACATTAACAAACAAAATGAATTTCTCTCTATGCTGAAGATTGTGTTTCAGCAACATCATAGATTCTTCATTGGTAACTTTTAAAGCCAGAATCACATTGATTCTTGCCAATCGAACTAGAACGCTTATACAATTTCTTATTGATATTAGAATTGATCTCTGATATTAAATAATTACTTCACACTAAAAAAATGTGTTTTATCTTAACAGAGAGGATGCAGGAATATAAGCATCTGCAAACATAAAGAAGTATTCAAAGGGTCTGCGTTGCACTCAAATTGATATCGAACTATATAATTCAAGAATTTTAAAAAAATCAAGTCTTCTTTTAATAGAGACCACAGAAGTTCGATCGCCCTCAACTCATACATAATATCACACCAATAAAATTTCGAAGATAAAAGATCTCCAGGGATTGCCAGTATGAACCTCTAATTTAGAACTTTGCAATATTTATTAATTCCTATCCTCACAATAATTCTTCACGGCCAACTCCCAATTTCTCCATTACAAAGATTCTAATTTATAGTTTTATTACAAAACAAAGACCTCCTCAATTTAGGATCAGATTTCCTAAATAGAGACAAAATCCTACTTGCCCAATATCCTCCTAAAATCTATCAACTGCAGCTAGATATGCTCAACAGACTCACACCTATTCAAACCACTTATCTCTAAATACTCTCCTAATTTATTTCAAAAAATAATAATATTAATTTGTTTGAGGAATTAAATCCTCTCATTAAACATTTGACTTTCACCCATTAGTGAATGAATTTAAACTCAGCTAGCCACAACATGTGAACAAGCTTTCACATTGCTGGCTAGAATCTAATGTCCCTGCATCACAAATCATGCTTTCTCCATTGCTAAATATACATGCGGTGTCCCCATAGATAGGGGGAGGAGACATAGGTATTTCACTTTCTGCGATCTCTATCCCTGGGCTCTTGTTTTTCCTGCAAACAGCCGGAGGCCCCATGTCACTTGAGGCTGAAGATACAGAGACACACTCTAGCTCTACTTCGAGGTTTCTTGGCATGTTCATAAAACATTCCCAGGATAAGACAAATACCATATTAATGAATGCTTAATATTGCTTTTAACTTTGCCCAAATAAGGTCAAGGAAGGGGTGAACCCGTGACTTAGCGACCCATTCCCCGGGTCGCTGAGTCATGCTGGTTTAAAATTTTAGAGGAAAGCGACCCTGCGACCTACCGACTTGTGACTAGGTTGCGAGGTCGCTGAGTCCCACTGGTCAAAAATTTACGAAGATGTGGCCTTGTGACTTAGCAACTTGCGACCGGGTCGCCAGGTCGTTGATTCGCAAGGTCGTAAAACTTTAGTTTTGAGCGATACGTGACTTGGCGACTTAGCGACCAGGGACCGAGGTCACTGGGTCGCAGGGGTCATAAGGTCGCGGGGTCGAAGGTCGCACTAGGGTTGGGCGAACGATTTTGAACGGCGACGCGGTATTTTAATCAATTTTAACTTAAATCAATAAGGGTAAACAAAGAGGAGAGGTAATATATTAAAGAAGAAATGGTCATTGGAGGAAGAGACTGACACAGGGGAGGCTGGTTTGCTTCATCTACAAGTTTTGCATAAAATTGATAGGGTTTGGAAGCTCAGAGAGGAATGTAGGTTCTAAGAGGGTCTTAATGGAGGGTAGATGGTGGTTTAAAAGAACTGAAATAAGGGGGAAGGGGAAAAAAATAGACAAACAGGAAACAACAGGAGGATTAGGTAGCTTACCCGAGAAAATCTTGCTCTAGTTGGCCTGTCAGATGCATTTTTCTTTCTGTCGTGTGGGTGAAATGCGAGCTGCGCGACCCTTGTATATATAAAGGGGTCACGTGTGCGGGCAGTAAATGAGGTTTTTGGGTCGTGAAAAAACCGTGTTGATGATATGTGTGACCTCGCAACCCTGCGACTTGGGGGTCGCGGGGACGCAGGGTCGCTAAGTCGCAATTGTTTAAACTTGAATGCGATACACGACTTAGCGACTTGGCGACCTGATAGGTCACAAGGTTGCTGATTTGAGAAAATGACCTATTCTGCGACTTAGCGACTTGAGGCTTTTGAAAATATTTGAACTTCAGGTTTTGACTTCGCTTCTCGATGCTCGGGGGGGCTCAAAAAATTTTAGAGGGTGAAATTTTTGGAGGGTGTTGTAGAGGCTACAAGAAATGGCGATTCATTGGTAGGGTCTAGAATCTCTGCCAGTGTTTCTTCTTGAGGGGGTTGGGAGGGCATAGCGCACTATTCCTTTCACCCCATGAGTTCCACTTCTTCCGTCTTTGAACCTTGCGTATTTTCTCTCCCTATCTACCTACCCTTGGGTGCTGGTTTACCGTGTTTTAATTCTTGGAGACCGGATGGAAAAGTTCGGAGTAACCTCAGGGATTTTCGGATCCAGTTTAGTTTATTTGGTCCTCATTGTGTCGCTCCACTGCCAGTGAACCAGATGGTCTTGGCGGAGTCACTGCCTAGGAATCACAATCATTGCTCCGCTGCCAGCGAGCCTAGTCAGTACCCTGGTGGAGTCGTCGTATCGGCTCTCTGCGCAGGAAGCTTTTCTCAATCCTTTACCATTTATTCATGTGCTTAATGGACTTATTAAAATGTGCTCAGGGAACTTATTTTTCGTGCTCAGGGCACTTATTTTATTTGGCAATTATTGCTTATGCGGATGAGGGATCCTAACTTATTTTACTTGCAAGAGAGGTTTCTCCTGGTCTACATGAGGAATTGGGGTTTTTCTGGATTTCCGTTCGTCACTTGAGGCTGACTCCTCACTTTTCCATCTAGTAACTGATTTAAACAAACATTTCCTTTTTCACAGCAGTCCCTTGGGCCAGCATACTAGGTAAGCTGTCGCGTCTTGGTCCGAGGGCCTTATTCATGTTCTCGCCATTGAGTGCCCATCACAGGTATGCTTGCCTCTTTTACACTCTGGGAGGAGATAATACACCAGCATAGATCCCGACTCAGTATGCCACTTGGGTAACTTCTATATCCCCTTTCAAAAATTTGGATGCCAAAGAAAAGAAATGGTTAATGGGAGCCTGTGTGGAACAAGTGATTTATTGAAAGCAAGAAAGGTAAAGAATGAAAAAAAACAAGAAAAAATATGGTACAGGGTGTAGCGACGGCCCCTAGGGGCTGTCAGGTGAAATAGTGCTTAAGGTCATGTCCATTCATAGGGAGGACCTCAATCCTCCATTCACGAATTGTAACCTGTAAGTGTGGGAACTGACCTTCTCTCTGATTTGGAAAGGGCCTATCCATAATGCTTGGAACTTGGAGTGTTTCCCTTTATCTTCATAAGATTTATCCCATTTGAGGACAAGGTCACCTACTTCGAAAACCTTGTTCCCAGCTGACTTCTTGTCAAACCATCATTTTATTTGTCCTTGGTGGATGGTGAATTGTTTCTGAGTTTTTTGCCTTTCCTCCTCAAGTTTCAACAGTGTGTCTATTCGGGCTTGTAAAGCAGGGCAGGGAGTGCCATGAGTCTCCTGGGATAATCGGAGGGCCAGGAGAGACAAGTTGGGAGGAAGGATAGCTTCTTTTCCATATATGAGGAAGAATGGGGAGGTGCCTAGGGAAGGTTTGGGTGTGACTTGATCTGCTTAGAGGGCATTGTGGAATGCCCTATGCCAATTTCGTTGTTGGGACAGCAGAGTATTTTTGATGATGCAAATTAGGTTCTTGTTGGTTGACTCGGCTAACCCGTTTCCTTGAGGGTAATAGTTGGTAGAATGTTTAAGTACGATACCATTTTCTAGAGAAAAATCATATAATTTCAACGATGAGAAATATGTTGCATTATCAAAAACAAGGGAGGTTGGAATGCCAAACCTGATCATGATGCATTGGGTGATGAAGGCTATTACCTCTTGTTCATTTACTTGACATAATGGTTTCGCTTCAACCCACCTTGTGAAGTAGTCCATGGCGGTTAGGATGTACCTTTGTTGCTTGGAAGAGTGTGGCAGGATTTCCCCAATCACGTATAGCCCCCATTGTTGAAATGGTTCTTCCACTGCGACATACTGTAACGGGGTGAAAGGCCGTATATCTCTATTTGTGAACTTTTCGCACTGCTGGCATTTCCGGACATATGCATGTGCATATTTAAACAAAGTAGGCCAATAGAAACTAGCATGCATGATCTTGTGAGCAGTGGTGTCTCCTGCATAGTGGCCCCATATGGGGCCATCGTGAAGTTCTGTAAATAGCTTTTGTGCCCCATCCCATTCCAAACAACACAACAAGACACTGTTGTGATGTTTGCGAAACAACTTACCCTGCACTAGCTGGTAGGATACAACTTGAAATCTCAACGCACGCTTCTGCTTAGTAGTTGAAGCAGGGCCCATGGTGCCATGTTTCAGATATTGCAGAAGATCTATGTACCAAGAGGAGGTATCCTGTGGGGCTGTGCTATCAGTTTGATACATATCGATCTCATGTTCGCAATTTTCTTCCTTGCTGCACTGTGAGTCTACTGCCTCTACGGCCATGCGAAAAAATCCTTGGCCCTTTACAGTGTGAGCTGTCTTGAACTCCAGGTCATACTCATGAAGGCATGTCATCCAGTTGTGTCTTCTCTCACCCAGCTATTGTTGTACGAATAGTGAGCGCACAACTAGGTGAGGTACGAAGATCGTGACATGATTGTTCAAGATGTATGGCCTGAAGTGTTTAACCGCCTTGTACACCACGTAAGCTTGTTTGTCAATATCTGGGTAGCTTAGTTCGGTACCCTGCAACCCAATACTCATAAATGATATAGGTTTCTCATTGTTGTTGTCATATTTCTGAGTGAGGATGACTGCCAAAGATGAATATGAGGAAAAGGTATACAAGATAAAGCCTTTGTTTAAATCTGGATTGTGCAGAGCATGTGCTTCTGCGATGGCTTGTTTGATGTTGTTGAATGCTTCTTTCTCAGGAGGATGAAAATTAAAACTTGCATTCTTCTTAATCATGCCATGTAATGGTTTCACGATTTGGGAAAAACCTGATATAAACTTTCAGACAAAGTTGATTTTTCCAAGGAAGGAATGCATAACTTTTTTACCACTTGGGGGTGGTATTTGAGCAATGATTTTCGCACATTCTGGGTCCACTACTATGCCGTCTTGAGTTATTATGTGTCACTTGAAAATATGTTGGACCTACAAAACCGCTTCCGGGGGCCTCCAAACATGAAAGTGTGAAGTTCAACATTAGCACACAGACAAATTAACCTCGGGACAGACAAATATCCCAAGCTCGTCAACCTAGGTAACGAGTGCACCCCCCAGGAGGAACAAGCATTCACCGAGTTATTCAAGAAGTACCGAGATATATTTTCCTGGACATATTATGAGCTTCAGACATATGATACACGGATCATCCAACAAGTCATACCCATGAAAGAAGGAGTGAAGCCTTTTCAACAGAAACTGAGAAAATTACACCCTACTCTAGAACCAATGATCCAAAAGGAACTAAAGAAGCTCTTGGATGCACAGATAATTTTCAAAGTTAGACATTCGACCTGGGTGTCAAACTTGGTCCCTGTACGCAAGAAATCTGGCGAAATTTGTCTGTGCATGGATTTCCAGAATTTAAGCAAAGCCTCCGACAAGGACAACTACCCGGTCCCTCCTATGGAGCAAATCCTTCAAACTGTATCGGGGTCGGAAATGTTCTCTCTATTGGATGGGTTTTTAGGGTATAATCAAGTACTGGTGGCTGAGCCTGATAGGCTCAAAACAACATTCGGAACTAAATTGGAACTTTCAAATTCAGACGCATGCCCTTTGGCCTGATTAATGCCGGTGCCACCTTCCAAAGAGCTATGGACATCGCCTTCATAGGACTCATCGGGAAATGCGTGGTAGTATACCTTGACGACGTTACCGTTTTCTGCAAGTGTAGATCTAACCATCCACACCACCTCAGGCATATTTTTGAAAGTTCCAGGTTTCATTTCTTGATTGAGTGAGGCAGTCCGAACACATTGAGGAACTACCTGGGGTAGCAGTCCCTGATAGGTCCTTTGTTGAGGTGGAGGGGTTTTCAACAGCTAGTAGCAGCTCCGACTAGACGTCTTGAGTGACCAGGGATTTGGGGGTTTGATAGCATCCGAGGATGGATTCTAAAAAACACATACCAAGCTCTTCTTGCGCGAAAATGATCGGTTCATTAGTTGCATCCAAGTTGGTCACAGTATGTTTCATGTATGGTTCACTCTCGACCCGTATCTAGTTATTCCTGCCTTTGTACTGAAGCCAAAGGTAGGACCAATCAGTCGCTAAGTACCCTTGGAGCTTACTGGACCACTCTCTGCTTAACAGAAGGCCATAGGCCTCGGGGATATCCATGATTACTATGTTGATACACTGATGCACTCTGGAGTTTGATGATAGGCAGATGATGACGTTGTTTAATTTTCCTACTACGGGGACTTGATATCTGTCGAGCTGGATGATTTTGGTGTCGATTTTCTTAGTGCGGATGTTTAACTTCTTGCACATGGACAAGGGAATAACATTCGTGGATGCACCAAAATCGACGAGGAAATTATGGACATTGAAGTTAAAGATCTCGAAGGAGAGGAGGAAAGGTGGCATGGTGCCCCTAGAGTTGGCGTTCACCACATTCACGATGGATTGGGGACTAGTAGTAGCTTGGGCAGACATGATGCTTACGGGTTTGGTTGCTTATAGGTTGGAGAAGGTTTTGAGAATGAGGTCTCATTGGTTAGTAATGCGAGCGAGCTCATAGAGAGAAATATTGGCTCGGGTCTTCTTCATATCCTCGATAATGTTATACGCAGAATCTGTGTGTGAGGTGGGCTCAGTGGTGTTCTTCAGGGAAACTAATGAAGGTTTAGCCTTGGGGCCTTCTCGGGGAGTAGTTGGACTAAACTTTTCAGGAGCTTTGTCTTGGTTTTCTGCGTTCGGTGGTAGGATTTTCCTTAAGAAGGATTTTCTTTTCTCTTCGAAGGATTTATTAGGCACTGGACCTTTGCTCCTCAAGCCACAGTTTCGAGGGGGTTTAGATTTAGGTTTTTCAACTAGGTTTATCCCAGAGGTGGGAAGGGAAGACTCTCCACGGATGACCTCGAAAGCTAGGACAGTGGAGCCCATATCTTCATCTGGGGGGGAAATCTCTTCGTTGTCTGAAATAACCTCCTCCTCCATATCCCCGGGGGTTTGATCTTCTAGAAGTTGGTTCACCACTGCGGTCATGCTATTAATCCACTGGGGGAAAGTCTTCTTTGAGTGAGAGGCTTGATGAAAAGAACAAAATTTGTCTTTGCCGATTTCTTCAACATTGAGACCTGCACTCGAGCTTAACGGGGGTTGGTTCATGGAGGGATTATTATTTTTTCTGAAGAAAGGTTTATGCATTTTAACAGTTGGGCCGAAATTGTTGTTCTTCCTCTTCAGATTAGAGACTTCATTGCTTAGAAATTTAATGGATTTTGCGATACTTTCGAAATCAAAGGGGTCCTTATCTTTGTCCTTGAATTTATGACTCGAGGATTAGGCTCTCTTCGTGGTTGTTTTTTGATCATCCCGCCCTTCGTGTTCAATGGCCCCTATGGATAGCATGCCTTTTTGACAGCAATGACAGTGGCGTAATTGGCTGCCAAGGTAGCTCTGGCCTCGCGTTTTACAAACATGGCAATATCACGTGGGAGGGCTCTGGTGTAGTAGTCAATGGTAATGGTGCAATATTCCCTTTCTCGATCCAGTCAAAGTGGATAGAATCAATCCATGGTATTTTCCCATGGTATTGACCCATAAAGCCTATAAAAGGGGAGAGAAGCTAGGCATTTAGAGCATTCTGGATTATCTATCTTATTGTGTTTGGGTTGAGAACCTGGCCTGGCCAGTTCTAGCATTGATCCTGGGACGAAAACCCCGCGGTGTTGTTTATGTGGTGGATCCATCCATGATTCACAAGTGGGTTTCAGTTTCTTATATTTGTCATTTTCAAGCAGCTGTGCATGCCATTTGTAGGATTTTATGGTCTAGGCATGTATTTTACCCTCAGTGAATAATAATATAAATAAAATGGCTGCATTTCTTGTGTTCTGGTTCTTGATGAAATACTTTATTAAATGAGAACACTAATGTGTTTTAGATCTATCAAATTTTTTATTTTTTGGAATCTTACAGTGGTATCAGAGTTGTGCATCCTATGAGCCTGAGAGTTTTATGCAAGGAACTTCGGTGAATTTTAATTTTCACCCTAACCAACATTTCTCACTTTGGTGATATTTTCACCCTTGTTGGATTTTTATTTTTCAGTAAATTATTTTATTGGGAGAAATAAGTGAAGGGAAAATCATTTATAAGTTTGTGGGTTAAATTTATGAAAATAATTGAAGGCATGATTGACAAAATCATTTATAGCTTGTATGTAGCCTCTTATCAATAAATGTACCCATGATATTTATTCATGTGTATGGAAGATTCATATCTTTCTTGCAAATATGGTCATTGTTGAAAATATGGAAAATTATTGCTAGACAGGGATCATTCCCAGGTTTCTCATTAGCTAAGTATTGAGATCCATTGATGCCAATGTCATCATTTTATTTTTGGAAATGCCACAAGAATCAACATAATGATATATTAGTAGATTCTCTGGGCTACAATACTTCTATGTATCAAAGATGGCGACAACATACAAATCAAAAGCAAGAGCAGAGCAACATGCCTTTCTCTTGAAAGGTCCATGTTATCCTTCAGCAATCAAAAGATATCCGGAAGGAAGATGTAACAAGAAAGTGTCTCTTCGAACTTGGATCCAAATTACTGGGTAAAAAGTCAAAATATGTTCTCCTACAACTAGACACATTAAATATGGCTTTGAGCTTGATAGAGAAATCAAAATGGGAAGGGTCAAGTTGGGCCTTGAAGCCATCCATGCTTGCTTTGATACAACCTAGGTTCTTGGAGCATTCTTGTGAAAAGGTTAGACTCACGGTTGCCTCTTGTCTCAGTAAAATCATTGCCTTAACAACACTGCTATTTCCATACAAGGATGACATCATGAGGAGGACTTTTCGGGTAATGGTGGAAGCACTCCAAGGGTTGGACAACACCGCCATTCTTACTTTTTGCTAGAAGCTCACAATTTTGGAACGCATGGTGAAATTTAGATTTGGTATGCTTATGCTAGATCTAGAGTTTGATGGTTTAATCCTTCAGATGTTCCAATACTTCTGCAATGGAATTACAACATCTCATCCAAACTTCATCAAAACAGACATGCAAAAGATCATGTCTCCGATCCTAGGAGAATATAGGGCCATCTGTGAACAATTGAGATCCAAATTGTTGGCCATTTGGAGGAAGGAGTTAAGTGCATCACCTGCTGCTTATGAACTAGCTGAGGGGTTGATCAAACAGAGCATCAAACTTCTTAGAAAGAAGTTAACCAAGGAGGAACTAACAAAAATTTGTGGAAACAACAAGAATGAACTAAGGAGGAAAGGCTTATGCTTTTTATGCAAGGGAGTTTGGGCACTTGACCATTCATGTCCAGAGGCAACAAGGATAGAAAAATTAGAGACTTCTTCAGATCACGGGGATTCATCCATAGATGGGTTCGCTGGTTTTCAGGAAAGGACCTATGAAGGATCTGAGCATTCAAGTACAAATGGTGAGCAACAACACCATGCTCTTCAAAGAAACTTGCAAGACAAGCTGAGTAGTCAGCTTGACAAAGTACATGACGAAAGGAAAGATGCAGTTTCTCCTGATGATGTGGTAGTTGAATCTATAAATACAAAAAATATATCCATAAAGAGTATAGGAAATTGGGTATAGACAAAATTCCACTAGTACATCCATGTTTGACAACCAGAGAGGAAGGACAACTGATCCTCACATGCGAAGAGGTCCATGATGAATACACCCAAGGATAATCAAATGAGGAGAGGATCGTGCATTTTCAGGAAAGGATCATGCATTTCAAGGCAGATCTTATGTTTTTGAATCAAAGAGTCTGGACAGTCCGAGACACTGTCTTACAAGAGAACAGAAAAATTGAGGAACTCATAGGGTTATGTGCCGAATCATCGACCAAGTTGTCTAGTATTGAGGAACAACTCAAGTCCCTCACAAGGCCACATGAGGAGTAAAATTGGAAGTCCCATAGCAGCGCTCTATAGGAATACATAGATAAGGCTTGCAACACCAACAACCCACCTTTATACATTGAGAAGAACAGGGCAGAGTTCTCTAAATACATCATGTTGGGTAACCAAGTAGAGCAGGTGAATTGAGCATCGAACAACATCAACATAGTATATTTGCAGATATTCATTCTTTCCCAAGTATGGATTGGCGAGAGATTATGAGTGGGTATTCTATTCATGGGTTGATTACTTGGAGGATACCCATAGCCAAGGGAAAATCACATCTTGGAACATTTGGTGCGGGCAGCGATGGAGAGTTGAAATGGTACCATAACCCACAAGTCCCAGGATTTAGGTGGCATTGGGATCCAGGAGAATCCATTGGGAGTAGGATTGGCCAAAGGATTGTTTGGGATCTAGGTAAATCTATGTAGGGAAGGATTGGTCAGAGGATTGTTTGGGATCTAGGTATTGAAGGATCCATTCAGGACCATTCAACATGGAGGGCACATCGGATTGTATGGGATCCTGGTATTAATGTAAAAATGCTTCTGTTGTGGTTAGAAGTGGATTGCTTGAGGACAAGCAATATTTGGGAAGGAGGATTTGTAATATTCCCTTTCTTTATCCAGTCAAAGTGGATAGAATCGATCCATGGTATTGACCCATGGTATTTCTTGTTGGTATTGACCCATGGTATTTCTTGTTGGTATTGACCCATGAAGCCTATAAAAGGGGAGAGAAGCTAGGCATTTAGAGCATTCTGGATTATCTATCTTATTGTGTTTGGGTTGAGAACCTGGCCTGGCTAGTTCTAGCATTGATCCCGGGACGAAAACCCCGCGATGATGTTTATGTGGTGGATCCATCCAGGATTCAGAAGTGGGTTTTAGTTTCTTATATTTGTCATTGTCAAGTAGTTGTGCATGCCATTTGTAGGATTTTATGGTTTGGGTATGTATTTTACCTTCAGTGAATAATAATATAAATAAAATGGCTGCATTTCTTGTGTTCTGGTTCTTGATGAAAGACTGTATTAAATGAGAACACTAATATGTTTTATATCTATCCAAATTTTTGTTGTTTGGAATCTTACAACTGGAATCATCTAAGGCCATGTTTGGAGGGAATTTAGTCAATATAGTGGTGAAACATTGATTGAAATCCTTGAACTTCTCCTTCTTCTAACATTTCAGTGTGTTGAGCTCTGTGAGGAGCATCGAGGGGGTTTTATCTTTTGATAATTTTTGCAGGAAGGTACGACAGAAGTGTTCCCACGAAGGGATAGAAGCAACGGGGAGCGACTGCTACCATGTTATAGCTTTATTTTCTAGAGTATGAGGAAAAAGGTGACATGCTATGTCGTCATACTGCACTCTCATCATTTGTAAAGACAGGTAGAAGTTGCTGATGTGGTCTTCGGCCAAAGTACCTTTCTCAGGGTCGAACTTAGGGAGGTGTTTTTCAGGGTGTCGGGGCATGTCATGGAGGGGACCTTGGATACCTAAGGGGGACCGGGCCATCCAAGCCAAAGGTTGTACACGTCTAGCCCGTTGGTGGCGTGGTATGTATACATGTCCCCTCTCACTTTCGGATTCGCTACCCATGCCAGACCTGGAGGCCTCGCCCTCATGGTGGGACTGCATGTCTTGGTTTTCTCCACGGTTTCCTGTATTTCTGATGTTTCTCCAATTGTAAAGAACATGAAACCTATTCTAGTTTCGGTGGGGCCGGTGGTCAGAATTTCAGCCTTTCCCATGGCCCCTATCTTCCCTACCTCTGTTACCTTGGCCTCTTCCAGATCCTCCCCCGCGTGGGTCGTTGGCTTGCGTGTTATCATGCAAATTCTGGTTGGGTTGGGGGCCGGTGTTGGGTTGAGGTTCAGTAATTTCGGGGCTGTCTTCTTCCCCCTCCCTAGGGCTATCTGGGGGGGTTTTAGATTTTCGCTCAACTGCGTCTACATAATATTCGATCATAAGACCCAAAAGCTGAGGAAGGGAGTTGACAAGGGTTCCTTGGCCTGTATGATTAGATGCAGGAGTTCTAGGATTTGTTAAGGAACTAGTGACTAGGGCTCACTGTAAACCCCTGATAAGTTCATGGGCGATAGGGCGCAAGGCCCTTAGCTGGGTTAAAGTAACCTCATAGAAAGGGGGTTCCTCCTCCTGGGAGTTTTCCAAAGGAGGAGGACCAGTATTGTCATGTATGGTCTCCCCTTAGGGAGTTTGTAATGGGATGTTACTTGTGTGCTGGGAGGCTGCCATCAGGCCCTCCTTCTAGCGCCAAATCTGTTGACAGGAATAAGGGATCACCCCAGTAAAATGTCCCGATTAGACTCTGAACCGTTTGTGATAGGGATATCGTCTGGGGTGTGGGTCCGGCTACCGCTGAATACTCCTTCTCTTGGACACAAATGAGCCTTGCAGAGTCATAGGCATACAATTATCGAATGATACAAGATGAAATATAGATGATTGTTAATGAGCATAAAACACTACAAATAGCAAGATAAAAAAAGAAACACACAGCTGAAGGAGGTGCTATTAGAAGCATATCATTGAGGCTGTGTTTGTAAAAGTTGTTCGAACCATAGAAGAAACAGTTCTGCCTGGAAATAACAACCTATGCTTACTTGGGCGTTTTCTTGAATAAGATAGATGTCAATAATGAAGTTACAAACATCTCCTAGGTAAAAAAAATACCATCATTAACACATTTAGTGAGCTGAAATGCATGAAGAGTATAAGTAGAAAATGCAGATCAATTAATCATAAGATATTAGACATACACGGAAAAATACTCATAGTATTAACACATTGATTCTCATCAAATCCAACAGTGGATTTAAGAAAAATTCTTGTATTCATTCAAAATGGGTTGTTCAATGCTTTAAAACTCTCTTCTCTCCTTTGGAGTACAAAAAAAAGATCCTTTACAAGTCCCCGAAGGGAGTATATATAAGACAAAATTGACTCTTGGGTGTCTTGACTTTTCGCCTTCCCGCCTGTTGGTATGCTTTGAGACCTGAATGGAAAGTGAAATTTGCGACTTGACCATGGAAGATGCGACTTGCGACCCCTACTATAGGCTTTTCATTGTGATTTTATCATGGGAGCGTGTGTGTGATTGTGAGGTCGGGAACATCTACTTGTTTCTCTTTAAGGAAATTTTTCCATGCACGATAATATGCAGCAACTGGGGAGATCAGAGGAGTATCTTCCCTTAACCTGTGTAGGCATTCTAAGTCGTTTGGGATCAGATTTTCTCTCTTGACTGTGACTTGGTTGGATAAGGAAGCCATTTTGGTGTAAATCCAAACTGGCGTCACGACGAACTTAACCAAGTTCTCTTGCGATGCCGGAAGATTAGGTGTAGCGGCGACTTGTCTAATAGGTTGCAAGAATGCTTGAATTTCCTGATTTACATGTTCCCATGTCTTTTCTTCACCTAGTGTACCTAGAGAAGGAATATGGTGCAGCTCAGCCATCGAGTCAATTCCGCTGATCAAATTCTCATAGGCGGTCATCACATTCTCTAGGTCTTTGAATAACTTCTCCTTGGATTGCACCTTCATGTGAATTTTGACCTTGTCATTCTGAGTGCAAATCCAATCTTTCCTGGGAAAATTTTGTGGAGCCTACGGATATCTGTTTGTCCATTTTAACATTCTATCCAAGGCTGTGGAGGTTTCTTTCAGTTGCTCATTCCTCTTCTTAGTTTCTGCTTGAGCTCTTAGTAGAGGTGCAACTGTTTGCTTTATGGTGAACATTTCCTCATATACCTACCTCTTGGTGACTTCCAGTGTCACCAAATCTCTTTGGACAGTGAGTGGTACTTTTTTAATACGGGTGTTCTTAACTTGGAGCTGTTGGAATTCTTCCCTTAGTGCTCTTTTTTCTTGCTCCGACCTAGCTTCCCTTTGTTCAGATTCTTGTAATATATTTTGTAGGGAGAGGATTTCCCTACTCATCTGGCTCATGTTTTCTTCTGTGGCTGCGACGAAAGTAGTGTTGGCTAATGCTATCATTACTAGGTTGTTCCTAGTGTCCAAGACTATATCCTTTTCTGTTGTGGCTGTGAATGGTGCGATAGGGTTCCGTGCTAGGCATCTCCTCTTTTCCTGCTTGATTTTGAATGTGAACTGGTCATAAGTGAGTCTCGTAAGATTGAACACATCCTTCTCCTGTCCTTCGAAGGTACCTGGTTCTGAGAGCGCAAAACGTGTGTTGATTATAGGAACTTCGATGGCCAGTAGCTCTGTCTGTACCCCTGTTACTTGAGGAAGTGTCTTGGTGTCTTTGGAAGAATTGTCTTTCAATCTTCGATCCTCTTCCTCTTTTCTCTTTTGTTCTGCTTCTTCTTCCAATAGCCGCTCCACCTCTACCTTATCATGTTCTTCCTTTTGTCTGCACTCAGCTTCTGCCTTATCTAGTTCCATCTTGAGTTGACACTCAACCTTTGCTTTTGTTTCCTCTTCTTCCTTCCTTTTTCATTCAGCTTCCACCTTATCTAATTCTATCTTGAGCTGACGCTCAGCTTCTAATTTTTCCTCCTCCTCTTCCTTTCTTTTGTGGGTGTCTTCCGCCTGCTTCTTCCTCTATTCTGTCTTTAAGTGTTTTTTACGTTTATCCTCATCCTCTTTTGTTTTCTTTTTAGCTTCTCATTGAAATTTTTCTTCCTTTTCTTTCTATTAGGCAGAAGAGCTATGGCCTGTGTTAGTTCAGGGCTTCTTGGCCTGGGAAGATGAGGCTCCTCCTAATTCGTGGATTCTCTCTTCTAGAGTTTGATCATCTTGGTCCTCCCGATCAGTCAATGCTTCCAGGGTGAGTTCCCTATCCTTATTGTACTAGTTTCTTACCCCATCTTCAGCTGGGCATCAGTATGTTGGTAGCTCCATTTAAACATGGCCTGTTTGCAATTGGCAGGGACTATCCTCTCAGGATCGTATGTCTGGTGATCCAAAGGTGCTAGGAAGAATCCTCTAATGTGCTCAGCTTCCGCATCCACTTAGTTGAAATCCTTAACTGTATAAGCACCGATGGTGAGTAGTAGTGTTGGCCATGGCTTCTTCTTACCTTTAGTAAGGACCTTCGAGAAGTCAGAATTCATATGATAACATGTTTCCTGAAGTAGCGTCCTGTCAGTGACAAATTGGGGCAGAGCATGGGGAGTCTTGAATGAACAAAAGACTTGGATGAAGGTGCCTTCAGCAAATGGAAACCAATGTGCCACCTTGATAATCATTTCCATGGCTCGCCAAGACATGCATGGGGTATCCTGACCAAACAATTCCTGTAGAATGCAGGGATGAAACTGTGTGTGATTGGCTCTATATCCTGCTTATATTTGGAGTCCCAGAATACCTGCAACTCCTTGTGGATTGGGCGTGCGCATTCCTGATCCCAGTTGTGAGCCCATCCCTCAAAGTAGCACTTGGCAGAAACTGCATCCAATAGATAGGAGGCCATGTAAAATTTGGATGAGTATCCCTCCTCGGGTGCTAGTGCTGTAGATATGTTTGTTTTGAGGGTTGCTATCAGTAAGTTGGCCCAATTGAAATAGGTGCCATGTATGGTAACAAAGTACATAAGGGATACCCAAGAACCGCTGAAAGTGGTGGCATCGGGACGACCATACATTCTACAAAGCATAGCTGCTACGAGCTTATAGACCTTCCTGAGGCCTACTACTTGATACTCCTGGTCCTTCTTGACTTTGAACTTCTCCGTTTCTTCCACCATCCTCTCAGTGTGTCTGTTATGGGAACTGCATGGGTAGTGGCCCATTCCTCTGTGAACGTCTACTTTCGGGCTGGAAGTGCGTAATAGTACTCCACATCCTGGCCTTTTAAAGTTGCAAAAGCTCTCCCCTCATGATCCCAAATCACCCACATCCTAGGGTCGATATTTTTTATGATCCATTCAATAATTTCAGCGCATGGGAATATAGATGGGTGGGCCCCTGTGTAGTGAAGCTTTGACCTCTTAACTTGCACATATACCTGCCGGTCTGGGAGGTCCTCTGGAAACTCAGGTTGTGCGAACTCTTGGTATACTGGATACCAACTCATGATTTCTCCTTTGCTAAATATACATGTGGTGTCCCCATAGATATGGGGAGGAGACATAGGTATTTCACTTTCTGCGATCTCTATCGCTGGGCTCTTGTTTTTCCTGCAAACAGCTGGAGGCCCCATGTCACTTGAGGCTAAAGAGACGAAGACGCACTCTAGCTCTACTTCCAGTTTCCCTGGTTCCCTGGCATGTTCATAAAACAGTCGCAGGATAAGACAAATGCCATATTAATGAATGCTTAATATTGCTTTTAACTCTGCCCAACTAAGGTCAAGGAAGGGGTGAACCCGCGACTTAGTGACCCATTCACTGGGTCGCTGAGTCATGCTGGTTTAAAATTTCATAGGAAAGCGACCCTACGACCTAGCAAATTATGACTAGGTCACGAGTTCGCTGAGTCACATTGGTAAAAAATTCACGAAGATGCGACCTTGCGACTTAGCGACTTGCGACCAAGTCGTTGGGTCGCTAAGTCACAAGGTCACAAAATTTCAGTTTTGAGTGACATACAACTTGGTGACTTAGCAACCAGGGACCAAGGTCGTTGGGTCACGGGGGTAGCAAGGTCGCGGGGTCGGAGGTCGCACTAGGGCTTGGTGGACGATTTTGAACGGTAACGCGGTATTTTACTCAATTTTAACTTAAATCAATAAGGGGAAACATGGAGGAGAAGTAATATATTGAAGAATAAATGGTCATTGGAGGAAGAGACTGACACAAGGGAGGCTAGTTGGATTCATCTACAAGTTTTGCATAAGATTGACAGGGTTTGGAAAATCAGAGAGGAATGTAGGTTCTAAGAGGGTCTTAATGGAGGGTAGCTAGTGGTTTAAAAGGACTGAAATAAGGGGAAAGGGGGCAAAAAATAGACAAAAATGAAACAACAGGAGGATTAGGTAACTTGACCAAGAAAATCGCACTCCAGTTGGCCTATCAGACACATTTTTCTTTTCGTCGCGTGGGTGAAATGCGACCTACGCGACCCTTCTATATATAAAGGGGTCACACGTGCGGTGAATAAATGAGGTCGTTGGGTTGCGAAAAAACTGCGTCGATGATATGTGCAACCTTGCGATCCTGTGACCTTCCGACCTGGGGGTCGCGGGGTCTCAGGGCCGCTAAGTCACAATTGTTTAAACTTGAATGCGATACGTGACTTAGTGACTTGGCGACCTGATAGGTCGAAAGGTTGTTAGGTTGCTGATTGGAGAAGATGACCTATTCTGTGACTTATCAACTTAAGGCCTTTGAAAATATTTGAACTTCAGGTTTTGACTTCGCTTCTCAATGCTCGGGGGGGTTCAAAAAATTTTAGAGGGTGAAATTTTTGGAGTGTTTTGTAGCGGCTACAAAAATACCTTAGTATGTAATGGTTGGCACTAATAATTCTCCATCAAGTGAAGAATTACATAAGAATAATATATATTTAAACGAAATATTTGGTAACATAACAAATTCTGCATTAGGAAATATTATGCACTATGAAACTGCAAAAGAAGTATGGGATAGTTTGAAGGTCATTCAAGAAGGAAAAAAAAGGAAGATTGGACATTAAAACTAATAGGTAATCATGTTTCTAAATAAAATAATGGCATATAAAAACATGAGTATGCTATGTCATATAGAGTCACTAATTCATAAGAAGATATGTTATAGGAAGTTCTTAACCTTAGAAGAAAACTTGTTTTTTCCTTGAAAAGGATTAACAATCTTAAGGATAAGTTGTATGCATATGATAACAAGGATCATGTTAAATTGGTAAGTGTCGCAGTAGAATATACACAATATTTTGAAGGTCTTGAAGTTGATATCATATCTCTAAGAGCAGATCTTGAAAAGTCAAACAAGTGAAATAAATAGTTACTTCAAGCATTTGAAGAACAAGAGAATGGTCTCAAGGAAGATATTATCAAATTAAAGAGGAAAAAGGAAGAAGTAATGAGAAAGAAGTATCTAGAAAAGGAAGATAAATACTAAAGAATGGAGATTGAGGTAAACATTCTAAAAGGAAAATTAGAAGAAAATAATAAACACTTCAGAGCAGGTCACTCGAGCTAAAGCCTTATCGCTTGAAGTGGATCAGGGATGATGGGAAATAAGCAAAAGATGAAAGAAAATCAAAGATAAAAATTCATTTAGGAGATAAATGTCAATGATGCATATAATTCTATGGCAACATTTGCATTTATAGGTTAAGAACAATCTGCTACAGAATATCAAGGAAATTCATAAACAATGGACAACAAGAGTACATTTATGCCAAGTGATGATAACTATTAGGAACATAAAGAAAATAAGAAGTCTAGGTTAATGAACCTGGGATTTGATGTTTGTACCTTAGTATGTAATGATTGCACTAAGAATCCTCAATTAAGTGAAGAATTAGAAAATAATAATGGAGCTTTAAATTAAATATTTGGTAACATAATAGATTTTGCATTAGGAAATATTATGCACTATGAAACATCAAAATATGTATGGGATAATTTGCATATCATTCATGAAGAAAAAACAAAGGAATATTGTTAATCAAAACCAATAGGTAATCATGTTTCTAAAGAAAATAATGATATATCAAAACATCAGTATGTTATGTCATATGGTGTCACTAATTTAGTAGAATATAGGTTAGAGGAAGCTCTTAACCTTGGAAGAAAATTTGATTTTTCCTTGAAAACGTTTAAAAATCATAAGGATAAGTTGTAGGAATATAATAACAGGGATCATGTTAAATCGGTAAGTGGCACAGTAGAGTATGAAAAATACTGTGAATACCTTGAAGCTGAGATCATCTCTCTAAGAGCAAATATTTAAAATTAAAACAAGTGAAATGAAGAGTTACTTCAAGCATTTAAAGAACAAGAGAAGGGGCTGAAGGGAAATATTATCAAATTAAAGGAGAAAATGGAAGAAGGAGGAAAGGTTGAAGAAGGAATGAGAAATAAGTATCTAGAAAAGGAAGAGTAATACTAAATAATGGAGATTGAGGTAAACATTATAAAAGGTAAATTATAAGAAAACAATAAACACTTGATATTTCAAAATAGTACTAATATTTTGGATAATATTCTTAGTAATCAAAGGTTTCCTTCCATTAAATTTTGTTCTTGATTTTCATGAAACTGAAAAGGGAGAATCTAGTTCACAGGCTTGTGAAAGGATATTGAGGGATACAAAATATGAAATTCATCTTAAAGATATAAGAATTCAACCATATCTATATCCAAGAAAGATGATTTTTCAAAAGAAATCTTATGCTCCAAATAATATAAACATTAATCGATTCTCCCTCTTATCAATAACATTGAATTATGTATATCTCATAATTATGGACATGTTGCAGCCAATTGTAGAAGTAGATTATTTCAATTTCAAGTAAGTATTCATATCAAAAGAAGATAATTAGATCCCAGGTACTTACATTTCTTTAAGGGATATTATTTTACTTGCAACATATTTGGTCACAAAGCTATTAATTGCAATATAAGGAATATGAAACATAAATATTATGACTCCTATACTTTGTTTTTTGGGCATATAAGATGTTATGCGTATAAAATATTTGGGCATGTAGCAAAAGAATGCAAGAAAAAATAAACGGATCTCCATAGACAACATGGCAAGCAATCAGATAATAACTTTGTTGTCACAACACCCGAGAAAGATGGATCCACCAATACTTCTCATATTAAACAAAAGGAAGAAGAACATATAAGGTGTGGTATTTCTCTTTTCTCATTTGGAGATGAAGATGAATGGTACATAGACAATGGATGATCTCATCACATGACTGGAGATAAGAACAATTTTGAGTCTCTCAGGAAAAGAAAAATTGGTAAGGTTATTCTTAGAAATAGTACTCCAACAATATTTCTGGGAAAAGGTAGAGCCAAAATTAATAAATATAGAAGAGAAAAATATACTTTATTAGTTGAAGGACTAAAGAAGAATATTCTAAGTGTAGGTGAAATGGCGGGTTAAGGAAATGCGATTGTGGTTAGATAAAAAAAATTAAAGGTTATATATGAAGAAACTTGAAAGGTCATAGGAAGAGGATATATAAATCCAGACAAATTATATGTGTTTAAAGAAATGAATTCTTGAAGGAATGAGTAGGATAGTTCCTCTTCTTCAGAGTCAAAGTGAAAGAATATGGTTCCCATTGAAGCCCATTTTTCTTAAAAGAATACTTCTAACAGTGACTACAGAAGTAATGTGAGGTGCATAACCTCATGAAGAGCAGTTGATGATTATCAAGTCCTCAGAATCACCGATATAGAATATCAGGTGGAGATACACATATTTATATCTTGATTTGTAGCCCCTATGTTGTTTTGATATTCATTTGGTATTAATGACATTGCATGTGATGTAGTAACAATGAACAGAAACATATAGTACAGGCTTAGGGGGAGATGTGGTTATGAAAGTTCAACATTTTACTTTTTGTATGCAGATATTATGAAGGAAAGATGTGTATATAACTGATTATTGATTTATATAGTAGCGTATATTTCTCCGAGATAAAGAAACTATGGGACAAACTCAAGGAGAGGTTCTTATATGCTTCAGCCAATTATTATTTGGATTTCTGGTTTTGACATTTATTGGCTACAGTCTATTGATGCTCATATGCTACATAGAAGTGGCATTGGCTTATGATGGTTTATGAGTTTCTACAATATGACATTGCTTCTTTGGTTATTTTGATGGATTTTCTGATGATGAAGTTGGATATGATCAGATTTGATAGTGAATAGTTGGCATAGTTTCATGGGGAGCATCTGTTATGCTTCTAGTAATGCATTGTTGGAATTGTGATTTCTTGAGCATTCCTTGTTGCATAATGGTGTTCATGAAAATTTTATATCATTGGTGATGCCATTGAAGACACATTTGTTGTTAAAGTTTTGGATCATGAATATATGTTTCTTAATTTTGTTTTAGTTAAGATTATTATGTCATTTCATTGTCCTTATCTCTTTTATGATGCTTGAGTTGCATATATATTTCTTGAGCTACATGTGAAATTTTTTGATGATGATGCCCTTGGGTCTCACATATTTTGGTGATACATGGTGATGATGCATGTATATGTTACATTTGATGATATATATGTTTCTTGAGAATTTGTGTCTCTTCATATGTAGATAATGTTGATCTTGATGATATGAGATCAAGGAGATGAATTACTAACATAGCTTGATTGTAAAATCTCATGCTATCATTGGTTGATGATGATGATTTCATACATAATGTTGTATCTATATCATGGGATATCAATGAATTGTATATAGGGATCTTATGAATGATTACTTGAGTTTCATATTGGTGAAGTTGTCTATGGTGTGATAATTCTTCTTGATACACTTGATTGATGTCGAAGGTTCTCATTATCTTTGATAGATTCATGAAGATAATATGATGATATCACGATCCAAGAGAATGATATTGTTGATTGTGAATTATAACTCTTCATATACGAGGAAAAGGCTTGTTACATAAATTCAAGAGGATGTTTATTGATATGTTGCTACTACATATTCTTGGTGATGCTTGAAATCACTGCATATTTGGTCACATGTTGATGTTGTTGAGGATTTATGCTACGTTTCCCTATATTACTTCATGATGATGATGAATATGTTCATGTTGTAGAATCCTATATGGTGTATGATGGTTGTTGATGACTATCATGGTCTTGCTATATCTCTATTGAGGTCTTTGGTTTTGGTTATAAATATCATATATCTCTCTTGATGTAAAGGTCATGTAAATACCCATGTCATAAATCATTGTAAAATTTAGTCATGTATGGAATATTGGGGTCAAGTCATGTAATCCCATTACTTTGGGCATTTGATGTAATGTTGAGTCAAATATGTAACCCCACTGTGTTGTGTAATTGATGTGAACATAAGTCATTGGTGATAGAAAATTTCATATTTGGTTGAGCCAACATATAGTCATGTACTTCTTTGTATATATTCCAGAATATTCAACATATGCATAGGGGGAGAATCATCAATATACAATGTTCATATTCAACATATTAGATCTACAATACTCATCTCTACAAAGGGAGAGAGAAGTATTCATTCATATTTGGTAAAACCTTTGTCCTTGATGTCAAAGGGGGAGAGTAGCTTGGTGTTTGGAGAAGAATTCTTGGAGAGAAGCTTGGTGACTGGGGAGAGAAGCCTGGTTTTCTTACCAATATGTTTGCAGGTATTTACAGGTAGTGGTGACCCAACATCAAATTGGTTTCCATCAACTCAAAAGGGGGATATTGTTGGCATTAAGGCTAATGTGTTGTCCTTTATGGAAATATACTTGATAATTATGTCAAAATTAGGGTAGAAGGATGATTATACAACTGGAATATATGTGATAAAGAGAATTAACAAAGGAATATCAATTCAAATACACAAGAATGATAAAGGTGAAGTTTGGGAAAGTATACGCGTCTTGTGAAGCAAGATTGTGTATATACGTAGGTATGGTGAAGCAAAGTCGCATACATATTCCGCACCATGGTAATTGGACTATCAGGGGTCTTTACCATGATAATGGACCATAGTAATTCGCATTAAAACATATATTTGATCATGTCAAAGAATACCATCGACATTACTAAGGTATTTTCCTATGGTACTGACTAATGAAATAGCTATATAAGGAGATGGAGATCAATGTGTTAAGTGTGTAGGTGATGGATAGTTTATGACTGATTTGATCTGAAAAAGGTGTCCACCAAGGAGCATGGAGATGGATAAGTTCTGATAGATATGAGATTAATACATATTTGTTAATCTGTTTATGGATTGATATATCTATGATGATGATATAATGATGTGTGACTGTAACATTGTGTATGTCGATATTTGGGTTTGACATATGTTGTGATGGGAAGCGAAGGAATGATTCAATGATTACAAATTATTTTCCTCTAAGACAAAGTGTACATACGCGGATATGCTTCTGGGTAGTCGCATATACATTTAGCGAAAATTTAGAATCTATATGCAGGTGTTAAGAATGAGAAATGTCTACATACACAAATGTTTTTTGTAAAAGAAACATATATCTACTAGGGTTTTACAGTATGCAATGTTGATGATGTTTGATCATTTATGTTATGTTTGTTTTTTTCTATCGATGAAGTCTCTCTTATGATAATATTTGTTTGACGATACTGGTGGGGTTGAATTGATTATGGTACAGAATGTTGACGAGTGATGATGTTGTTGTATGGTGATTTGTATTTGGTTTAGTTTAGTGATATGTGATGGTTTTAGTATGTGCTTGAGTGATTGATACACTAGTACATTGATTCATATTTAGTTATTAGAATTTTGAGATTTGTACACAAGTCTTCTTCAGGGGAAGTGCGTACATATGCGGGTATTATTCATAACAATAGCGTATAGCTTCTAAAATATGATTTATTAGGGTTTTTAGTGACATGATATTATTTATGTGATGAACATAGTATGGTTTGGTATACTTGTCAATGGTTGTGCAATGATATGATTTGTTATAAATTTTTTTGATCTAGTTGCATTGGTTGATTAATATTCAGTGATCAATTTGATGATTTATTTGGTTCAGTGATTGAGTGATTTTATTTAGCGAGTGGTTTCAGAATTGTTATTTGATATTGGGCTTAAATGATGCAAGTGGGTCTAGTATGAAAATATGATGAAAAGTGACCTACATGTTTGATGTTTTAAGTCACTTGGATCAAGTATGAAATATTATAAAACATGGTCCACAAAGGTACCAAGGGTTGGAGATTTCTTCCAGTGGGTGCTGGTAAATGAGATCACGGGGTTGGGTCTCCCTTCTAGTGGGTGTTGGAGAACGAGAGAAGGTTTTATCCTTCTGCAGATGGGTTCCTGCATACTGGTATGAGTCCGCATGAGTACAATATTGTAAGATGTTTTCCTTTATAATAAAAGAAGAAGACAAATATGACACTAAGAATGGTTTTCTCTCACATTGGGTTTCCACCTAAAATTCTTGTTGTCCTCATGTGTTTTTGTGTTTCTTATGTGTGATGGTTTATTTTTTTAGGTCCCTATATTACTAGTGTAGTCCATTATTGTTGTTAGTGTAGCCCCCTTATTTTTATTGTTGTACATTCGTAGTCCCCATATTGTTACTATTGTGCCCCATAAAAGCCCACTATTGTTATTGTTGTGCCTAAATTATTACTATTAGGTCAGATAGGATTATATTATGAACCCATGGAATCCTAAATATAAAAAGGAGGTTTTGTCATTTGTATCATCCAAGAATTATTCATTTATGTAAAGGAGGTTTCCCCCTCGAAGAGGCTAATTTATAAGACGTTGATTTATCTTTTCTTCTATTTTGTGAGTTGGTTTCATAACATTTGGTATCAGAACAAAACCCACAAAAGGTACACTTTGAAACTTTATATTTAGAACAAAATACTTTTTGGAACAGAGACTATCTTTAGAAGAGCAGTAAAAATGGGTCACAAACATGATGGGTTATGACTTTGAAATCATATACAAAAATGGGAAGCTAAATGTTGTTGCAGATGCACTCTCAAGAACTTTATGAGGAAGGAAAAATCATATTGGAACCTGAAGTAGTCACAGAAACAAGAACTCGACAGCTACGAAATCAATCAATTTCAGAGTATCTCATCAAGTGGAAGAACTTACCCACTGAATATTCCACATGGGAGGATGATAAATTTATACAAAAGAATCTAGAACTACTCAAGCATCGAGGACAACACTTTTTTGAAGGAGAGGGGCATGTTAGGTCCCTATATTACTAGTGTAGCCCCTTATTGTTGTTACTGTAGCCCCCTTATTGTTATTTTTGTACCCCTGTAGTCCCCATATTGTTATTATTGTGCCCCGTAAAAGCCCACTATTGTTATTGTTGTGCCCTTACATTATTATTGTTAGGTCAACTAGGATTATATTGTGACCCCATGGACTCCTATATATAGAAAGAAGTTTTTTCATTTGTATCATCCAAGAATTATTAATTTATTTAATGTAAGGAGGTTGCCCCCTCAAAGAGGCTGATTTCTAAGGCATTAAGCTATATTTTCTTCTATTTTGTGAGTTGGTTTCATAACATATTTTTCTTTACTACTCATGGTTAATGTTAATTAATGTTTAATGAGGTAAAGATACACTAGTTCAAGTTGAACAAATGATCAAATAAAGGAAAAATTAGTTAACTAAATAAACACTCTTTGTCTTCATCACAATCTTGTACATACGATGGTTTACTTAATGACAATACCATACAAAAATATTAATAAAAAATGGAAAGTTGAACTCAGTTTAAAATAATGATTCACCCCCCTTCCCTCTCAATATTTTTCCCAACATCTCTCTATTCTCTTCCTCTCATACTCTTACACACTTAGAACATTATTGGAGCACTCTAGCATTTGATAAAGAAAGGCAAAGAAAAGAAAATATCAAGCAAGGAAGAGTTGGATCAAGCTGCTATAGCGTGATTACTTGTATGTACTGAGTTTCATGTATTATTTCCTTTCTAGTTTTGGGCATGCATGGTATATGCATTTTTGCATTTGGTTCCCTTGTTGTCATTAGAATGAGTTTTTCCAGGTGTGATAATGGTTTTCAACCTTTCCTTTCCATTTTTCTGGATAGCCATGGTGTGATGGGGTTCTTTTACTTAGTTTAACTGAATTGCTGGACGATTTTGAAATTGAATGAGGTGGTCTCAGGAAAATTCCCAAAGGTCAAGAAATTCCTGAACCGGTAAAGGTGGGATATGTAGTAAAGCCTATGGGTGTAGACAAAAAATTCCTCATGATTTAGGTGGAGAGATCCATAGGCAACCATGTTTGTTTAGGGCCCAGTGATCCCTGAATTGGTAATGTTGGGATTATGCTAAATCCTGGTAGTGTATGTTTATTTTTTAACTAGAAATCCTTGATCTGTGTATGGTGGGATATACGGTAAAGCCCAGTTCTATAGGCACTTGATTCGGGCCTATAAATCCTTGATTGGTTTTGGCGAGATGTGTGGTAAAGCCTAAGAATCATGGCCGGTTTTGTTATGAGTCCCACATTCATGTTTGGAATATGGCATGGGGATGATTGATTGAAAGAAATATTTAGCTCATCCTAATCTATAGTCAGGTAGTACGTGGAAGTCCCTAACTTAGTTGGCTTTTTCATATGTTAATAAGAGTTATTTCCTCTTATATTTCATGAGTATTTATACTTGTTATTGTGTGGATTTAATGGTTGTTATATCATTGTTATTATTATGGTTATATGTTGGTTATATGCATGGTTTTATAACATAATTTAGTTATGGATCTCATCATGTTCTGATTAGTAAATGAATGGTTAATGAATGTATGACCTAATAGATGATAATGCAGTGAGAGGGAATCAAACCTCCTTGATGATTCTCAGATAAGTATGAGATCCTTATCTTGAAATATGGAATTGTGACCTGTAGATTACATGTTCATGAATTGCTTAATGGAATGTATATCGTAGTTAGGCCTTTCTAGGTCAATTCCTTATCTAAGATTTGTATGGACGGAGTTTTCTTTGCGTCATTCATTACTTTGGAAAGTTTCATCAAGTTTTAGGTAGTGACTTGGAGTCTAGCCTTGAAAAGGTGGCACATATTTCAAGGTAGTGGGAAAACAACTGTGAAATTGAGACTGCAGTCACTCCCTTTTATGTTTCAGGATCATATTGGAGGCTTTCAATTGCATGGATTCAAGCTTGTGCATGCGACTGGGAGTTCAGGCCAGTGAAAAACAAATCTAGCTTACGATCTGGGCACCTAGAAGGGTGGTTTATCCCATGGGGGTCCTGTAGAACCTGAGGGAAGTTAGTAAGTTTTTTTTTTAAATTTAATCGATTCCACTTCCTTAAGGTGATCTAGGAGGTTGAATCATATCATAGTAACACTTCCTCTCATGTTTACCCTAGCATGGCGGTCAAACTGGGTAGATATGGGAGGGTTGGTTTCAGAGTGGTATCTAAGTAGTTACCCTCTCCTTAGGTAATATATGATACCATAGAATGGTATTGGTGCATGTTTCATTCTCTTTGGATGATATCAAATGCCAAAGAGTGGTATCTGAGCTTCTGGGTTCAAACACTTGGACTAGATGGGTGGAATGTGTTTTTCATGCATGCATGTTAGTTGTATATGTGATTTTTATGTATGCATTGTGATATTCATTATTGCAGTTTTTATCATCATCATGCTACTGGTATGTTATGATGTTAGTTTTTTGGACGAGATAGAGTAGGAGAAGCATATTATTAGAGTGAGGTTGCAGCACTAGATCTTAAGGTAACAATAGATTGTCATACATGTTTGTATGTCAAGCATGTAGGTATGCTGGTTGATGGATTTTTATATGCATTAGGGTTATATAAATATCTATCATTCTATTATTGTTATGGTTACATGCATGATAAATGCTAGTTGTTCAATGTAGTCATATGCACATGCATTAGATAGTCATGTATGGTAGTTAACTTGTTGTTATATCCATTTCGGTCATAGTACACATGATGATTATGGTCATTACATTTAAGATCTTAATGTTATATGTATCGTGCTAATATGGATTAGCCTATGCATATGGTTATGGTTACAATATATATGTATGGGTTGATATACGTGTGATAATTTGTCATAATAATATAGACTGACTTGTGAAAATGTGATAGCCTCCCCTGAGATACATCGAGGTATGAGTTAGATTATGTTGTCTACTTGGTTTAGATAACATGGTATGCTTATAGGTGGTTTGAATGTTTGATTAATTATATTATATGAGTATGTGTCTACAATATTTCATGAAGTAACAACCTTGTTTTAAGATGGTTGTACTAACACATTATGTGTTGAGACAACTGATATGAATTTGAGTGTAAGTGGGTGCTAGTTGTAGTAGTATGACTAATTATTGTTAGTTGATTATGACATGACTATTAGTCTTGGTAAGGGTTGATTTCAAAGTAATAGACATGATGTATTTATCTTTGGAACATGTGGCTAACATGTGTGAACAGTTGCAGGGAAACATGCTTGGTATTAACATGACAATGTAACAGTTAATTTAGCTATATATAACTAATAGTTGGGTGTTGTGATAGTACATAATAAGACTCAATTGTAAGGTAAAAGTTAAAAGAAAGGAATTAGGTGAGAATTCCTCTATCTATGTTTGGAAACCATAATTACAAATGAATGAGTGCTTTGCATGAATACATTAAGTTTTCTTAACCTTGGCTTTGTCTGATATTACGTGGATATGTGTAATATTCCTGAACATGTATTTTATAGGTATATTAGATAGTTTCTAGTTATAGTTGGATTCATCAAGGAAATTAGAGTCCCTTGAGAGATGGCACGTGTGTTTTCAGTTACAAGGTAGCCTACTCGGCACAACAAGGTAAGATAATAGGTATATTGTTATTTACTTATTTGCTGAAAATTGTGTGTTTATGGTAGCATGATGCAAGGGATTACATGGAAAAATGGCTACCATGAAATCTTGAAGAAGCCCCAGGTTGAGCCTTCCTTGGGAACCCATGGGAATTTAGTCATGGTGTCTATTGAGAATTTTGTGCTTCTGTGCTTTGTGATTTGTTTGCGCTTGATTTTAACTTTTTTTAATGTCTGGTGCATGGCCATGCCACTTTGTTTGTGGTGTCATATTATTATTGGTTTTCATGGTTTTCTTCTTGTTTGTTTCTTATACTTAACTTTTATGTTTTTAGGGTCTTTGGAATTGGTTGGGGAAGAGGAAATTTAATGGATCTCGGGAAGAGATGAAACAAACACAATAGGTAATGTAAGACATGGATGAAGTTTTGTGCATGTGTAAGGGTAGTTGAAGGAAAGAGTATGATAACTAGTTGGACTAGTTGGGTCTATGGGTTAAACGAACTGTGGTAGGACATTCATGAGAAAGGTAAAGTAAATGGATTTGAGGCGTCAAATTTCTTGGTTATGTTGGGAAATGTTGTTCTTGATTTTGTGCATGTGATGCATGGATAAATGAATTTCTCTTAACCTTGACCTTATAATATCTAGTAATTATGTTGTGATTATGATTATGATGATGTGTATATATATATGTGTGTGTGTGTGTGTGTGTGTATGTATGTATGTTGTTGTCTTATAGGGTCATTGGGGATCATGATTGTTTTATGTTGATGTTTATATGTATATATGTATGTATGTATTTCGTTGTCTGACAGGGTCATCAGTAATAATTCTTGCGGAGGAATGATTTCTTATGTAGGTGAATGACATGAAGGGGATCCTGGTTTATGAGGAATCAGGTGGGAAGAGTAGCCCTAATAGATATATGAGGTTAGTATCATGTGAATATTAATATATAATATATTATTATACTATGCCTATGTTTATGTTATGGATAGGTAATGTTTAGGGATACATTAGCAGAAGGAAAGAAGTGTGGTCTGTGGCATCTTGGAACAAACATGAATAGTGGAAAGATACTAGAAGAAATGTTGCTTGGTAGAGTCAGTGTGGTATTTGGATGTGCAGTACTACTATTGTGTATCTGTTGTATCTATAATGATGTGTACATGTTTTATATGTGTTATTCTATACATATGGTGTTGTGTGCATGTTGTATGTGTGATACTGTGTACATATAGTGATGTGTGCATGTTTGATATGCAGTGTTGTGTAAATATGGTGTCGTGCGCATGTTGCATATGCAGTGTTGTGTAAATATGGTGTCATGGGGATGTTGGATATGTGGTTCTATGTACATATGGTGTTGTGTGCATGTTGTATATGAGGTGTTGTGTACATATGGTACTATGTACATGTTGCATATGCAATGTTGTGTACATGTGGTGTTATGTACATGTTGTATGTGAAATGCTATGTACATATGGTGTTGTATGCATGTTGTACATGTGGTGTTATGTACATGTGGTTTTGTGTTCATGATTATACATGTGGTGTTGTGTACATGTTTTACATGGGGTGTTGTGTGCAAGTGGTGTTGTGTACATGCCGTGCATGTGGTGCCATGTACACGTTGTGCATGTGGTGTTGTGTACATGTGGTGTTATGCACACATTGTGTAGGTGGTGCTATGTTCATGTTGTGTTGTGTACAAGTTGTGCAGGTGGTGTTGTGTACATGTGGTGTTATGTACACATTATGCAAGTAATGCTATGTATAGGTGGTACTTTGTGTTGAGCTCCAAGAATGTTCTTTCTTCCACCACATTCCACTCCATTTCTTTTGTCCATTATTAATCCTAGGCTCAAATGATCAATGAAATTAGTTAAAATTGCTTTAAGAATGAATATTATGACTAACTTGCTATGTTTTTATGATTTTATCATTGTAGTGCTTTTTGAACTAGGACTAGCTACAGAATGCAGACATTCTGTAGCTAGTTGCCAATTCTGCAGCTGTCTTCATGCTTAAGTAGGTTACAGGTGTCCTCTCAGAGAAAACCACATATGGTCGTATTCCAGATCATGCCCTCAGCATTTGTTTCTCTCCACGAAGATTGAACGGAATTCTGTACGTGGTTATGCACGTGGGAACTCAAACTAGGAGATAGACTCCTAATAGAACAAGGACAGTCCAGATGTCCTTTGTCATATTACGATGTCACCTTTAGAGTTCTAGTTTGATTTTAGTATGGAAAGACAGTAATCCCTGTATTATCTCAAGTTCTGTTATGTAAATTTTCTATAAATGTAGCTCGGGAAACCGAGAGACAAGGTTAGATTTTGGTTAGATTTTGTGGTTGGCTGCTAGATTTTTGAAGTCCGAGAATACTCTATTTTGAAGTGATTCCTCTTTAATGAAAGAAGCAACATTTCCTTGAACGCGTTGAGTCTATCTTGAACTAGATTTCGTGCTACTCTGGTGGTAGAGGGCCCCTGCCTCCTGAGCGGCCTTGTTTATACAGTAGATAAGTATTTTAGTCTCGTTTTTATTTCTAGTTTAGGCAAGTTTCTGAAGTTTATGTTCATACTTGTTTACATTAATTATCACAGCTAGACTTACTATAATAAGCTCTTCCAAAATATCATTATGATGAATAAGGCATAGCTGTGGTATTGTAGGTTTTAATTGCATTTTCTTTTGTTAATTATCATAGTTGGACTTACTCTAATAAGCTCTTCCAAAATATCATTATGATGAATAAGGCATAACTGTGGTATTGTAGGTTTTAGTTGCTTGTTTACACTAAGTGTCACATCCGGTCTTACTCTTACAAGCTCTTCCAAAATATCATAACAATGACTAAGAAACAACTATGGTGTCTTAGATTTTAGTTGCATTTCCTTTTGAATTTCTGTTTACACTAAGTGGCATAGCCAGTCTTACTCTTACAAAGCTCTTCCAAAATATCATAACAATGAGTAAGAAGTAGTTGTGGTGTCTTAGATTTTAGTTGTATTTGCTTTCAGTCTTGTGTTTATGTTCAATTGCATTGAATAATACAGCCATACTTGTTCTCACAAACTCTTCCAAAATATCATTCATACTGAACGAGATGGGCTGTAGAATTCCTTAGGTTAGTTGCATGTTAATTTAGTTATAGCACTCCAGAGGTAGAATGCATGTGGTTCATCTCTGTCATTTCATTTCCAGTTTGATAATGGCTTTTCAGTTTAACATTGTTCACTGTACTTCAAATAGACTAGTGGTACTCTAGTTTAGCTTTAACTCACTGTATTAGCACTCCAATTTAGTTGTCATCCATTGCATTTTTAAATTATATTAGTTGTTAAATTTAAATACCACGGTCTTCATTATTTACAAAACTTATTTTGTTCCAAACTCATATTAATACATAATTATCTGGACAGAAGTTAGTATCAGTCTAAAGGCCGGAGTATTTTGCAACCTTTTTACCATTTCACAAACAAGCCTTTTCTCAAAGACTATTTTAAAAAGAGAAAGCTATAACTTTGAGTAAGGCATAGTGGTGCTAGATTGAGTTGTAGAACATAATTAGAAGCTAGTTTAGAATAGAAATCTTATGGTGCTACAAATCTTCTTTTCCAAATATATTCCAATAGACCTTTAATCATGGATGAGATGTTGTAACATTGTAAGTTGATTGTTTGATTGTTTAGTTAGGAGAACTTCATTTACACTTAACTTGCCCATTTCTCAAGCTCTTCCAAAACATCTTTAATGAATGAATTGGACAAGTTTAAGCTCATGTTGTGATTTATTTCCTTGAAGTCATTATCAAACTTTGTATTTTGCTAGCCATAGTTTAGGCTTTGTTCTGTTTCAGTATTTGCATGTCATTTGCCATCCATAATTTGGGCTTCACTCCGTTTTTAACCAACAACTTCTTTTCACCAGCATTTAGTTCTTTCCCTTGTGAACATAAAACCATAAAAAATCAAAATCATCATAAAAAACTAGAAACAACGTAGTGAGAAACAAATACTTAGGCACATATAGTGCACCACACTTTAGCAGTTTACCAACTCTGGTTGACAATTAATGAACTCAATTTAGGAGACTAGGTTGAGCACAAACACTTTGTACATGTGGTATTATGTGCATGTCATACATGCATTGTGTACATGTAGTACGGTGTATGTGCATTGCGCAGTTGTTTTATGAGGACATGTGTATTATGTGTGTTGTAATTTGTGTACATATATTGATTGTGTTGTACACCATGTGTAGGTGTATGTATTATGTTGTGGTGTACGTCAGGTGTAGGTGCATGCATTGTCTTGTACACCGGGTGTAGGTGTATGTGTTGTATGCCGAGTTTAGGTGCATGTATTATGTGGTGTTGTATGTCGTGCATAGATGTATGTGTTGTGATGCACATTTTTATTTGTATGTGATTGAAAAGAAGCAGAGGAACTAGGTGCTTTCTCGGTATGGCAACTGATCCCGTGTGTGTACAAAAAGGACAAAGGTAGAAGAAAAAGATTGATTAAAGGATACATATCCATATTTTATTTAAATTTTATTATGCATATGATCTATGACTCTAATTTATGATGGTTACATGTGATATATTATTTTGATTTATGATGGTTTCATTTGAGCTAACTAGATGTGATATGTTATACATCATGATTTGATCAAACTAATAGTTTGACTTGTTGTGACAGGAAGTGAACAAAATTGAAAGTGTAACTTATCAAAGAGCCACCAATGAGGTATTATGTGAATTTATTTTAGTTTATCTTGAATCTAATGGAAATTATGTGCTTGGTATAGGAAAGCATGGAAATGCTCGGTTTGGGTGGTTGAAACTGACTGTAAGAATTAGAAGCAGGAAAAAAAGGAATTGGAATAGGACGCAATATGCTAGAAAAGCACAATAGTGTCCATTGATTTCCATGAGCATACCATGATCAGTATGATGGTTTTGAGGGAAGGATATGCCTTGGTTTTTGGACCTTCCAATGTGAGTGAGCCTTGCTAAGGGAGGGGTCACCCAAGGGACTTTGTAACAGAGAAGGGGATGCCCGCAAAACTTGGAAGGTGTGTGACTGTATGGAAGGGGGTGACCGGATTTCCCAAGGGACTGTGTAGCAGAGAAAGGAAGGCCAAGAAATAAATTTATTTTGGTCATTAGAATTTCCTATTGGAAACATAGTCACATTGGCAGTGTGCCTTAGAAAAATGAGTTAGTAACTGTTCACTGAGAGGAAAAATGGTGAAATATTGTAGCATTGGAAATTAGATGTAGATTTGAATTTGACAATGGATTTTGGACTTCCTGGAAATGAAGTGAATCCTAGTATTACTTTGAGGGTGTAGGTGTGAGCCTCTGGATTTCCTTGTTGCAGATGTAGGCATAGTATCCATTCATTTGTTGGTAGAGAAAATGTGCATATGTATATGTGTATGTTATTATAAATATTGTATCAAGCTAGATTTATAAAGCTCCATAAGTAGTATTATTATTTGCTGGTTAAATAAAGTGTGCATGAGTATATGTGGTTATTATTGTAAATATCGTAATGAATTATGTTATAAAACTCCAGTAAACGATATCACTGTGATTTTTCAAGAGTGGTAATTGTAAATAATGCAACGATATATTTATAAAGATCCATGGGAAATATGTTTTGGTTTCATTAGTTTGCTAGTTATACGTGTCATAGAACACCAAGGATAGTGCTCCCCCAAGGTGGAGGGCTCTGTAACAACCCCTGGTTGACTTTCCATATAAAAAATATAAGACCAAGGTCATGGAACATGTATTCCAAGATGAATGTTTGGAAAAACATTCTAGTGGGTGTTCATTTGGTTTATTATGGCTAAGGGGAAATTGGAAAGGTCATTAACAAAGGCTTTAGAAAGGAAAAGAGGCATTAATTGGCATTTTATTCATGAAAATAAATGACAGTAGGAGAAAAGGAAGGTTAAAGGTCACAGGTTTAATGTGAGGAGGAATTGAAGGAAAATAATGTAAATTGAAAAAAATAGAGCCATCAATGATAACACAGCTTCTAAGGATCAGTTCATGGCTTTTGTTAGAACAAGCTTTTTGTTAGTTCAGTTTGGAGCTCTTTCTATTCTCTCTCTCGCATCCTCTTGCACACTTAGAGAATTATTGGAGCACTCTAACATTTGAGAAAGGAAGTACAAGGAAGGATAAGGAAAGAAAATATGAAGCAAGGAAGAGTTGGATCAAGTTCCTACATCACGATTACTTACAGGTACCTAGTTGCATGTATGATTTCCTTGCTAGTATTGGGAAAGCATGGTTTATGAATGTCTTCATTTGTTTCTCTTGCTATCATTGGCTTGGTTTATTCTAGGCATGAAAATGGTTTTCATCCTTGCCTTATCATTTCCTAATAGCCATGATGTGATGGGGTTCTTTTACTTGGTTGAGATGAATTGTTCGATGATTTCAAAACTAAGTGAGGTGGTCTCAGGAAAATTCTCAAAGGCTTAGAAATACTTGGACCAATAGAGATAGGATATGTAGTAAATCCAAAGGGTGGAGATGAGAAAATCCCTCACATTTTAGGTGGAGATATCTAGGGGCATCCATGCTTGTTTAGGTCCTAGTGATCCCTGGACTAGTAATGGTGGGATTGTGGTAAATCCTGGTAGTGTATGTTTCTTGTTTGGGCATATGAATCCTTGATTAGTATATGGTGGGATATACAGTAAGGCCTGGTTGTATAGTTACTTTATTTGGGCCTATAAATCCTTGACCAGTTTTTGCGGGATATGTGGTAAAGAATAAGAATAATACTCAGTTTTTTTGTGAGTCCCACATTAATGCTTGGAATATGACATGAGGGTGATTAGCTGTAAGAAGGATTTCGTTCAGACCAATCTATGGTCAGGTGGTATGTCAAAGTCCCTGACTTGGTTGGCTTTTGAATATGTTAATAAGAGTTATTTCTTCTTGTATTTCATGAGTATTTATACTTGTTATTTTTTGGATTTAATGATTGTTCTATAATTTATATTATTCTGGTTATAGGCATTGTTTTATGACAGACTTTAGCTATGGATCTCATCATGTTTTTATTACTAAATGAATGGTTAATGAATCTATGGCCTAATAGATTATAATTCAACTATTATGAGAGGACGTCAAATCTTCTTGAATATTCTCTAATAAGTATGAGATCCCTATGTTCAAATATGAAATTATGACATGTAGATTACATATTCATGGTTTGTTTGATGGAATGTATTTCATGGTTGGGTATTTCTAGGTCAAATACTTGTCTAATATTTGTATGTAAGGCTTTGTCTTTGTGTCATTCATTTTTTTGGAAAATTTCATCAAGTTCTGGGCAGTGACTTGGAGTCTAACCCATAAAAAGTGGCACATATTTCGCGATAGCAGGCACAAAACTGTGAAATTGAGATTGTAGTCGCTCCCTTGCAGGCTTCTGCATGCGACTCGAGGCTTCCAATCACATGGATGAAGGCTTCTGAAGGTGACTGAGAGTTTAGGTTAGTGAAAAAAAAATTTAACTTAGGGTCTGGGAACCTGGAAGGGTGGTCTAGCCCTTGGGGGTCCTATAGTACTTGATGGAATTCATTAAGTTTTTTATTTTATTTTGTCAAATCCATTTCCTTAAGGTGATTTAGGAGGTTGAATCATATTATAGTAACTCTTCCTCTCATGTTTACGCTGAGGGGCTAGTGAAATGGGTAGATATGGGAGGGGTGGTTACACATGTCTCCAAGGACATGACCATTCATGGATGAGTACCTACCTAGGTATATAGTTGGTACCCTCATTTGTAATCAACTCATATCATATGTTCTTGTGGATATTGTTGATGTTATAGGTACAATTGCTGTTATTAGGCTAATGAAACATTGTAGTAATTGTTGCAAGCATAGAAGATACCATAAAATTTTTAACACCTAGTGTGTACCTAGTGAGAAGGTCTAGAAAGATAATGTCTCATATGGATAACTTATAGGGGGAGTTGAAAAGTATTAAACCCCCCACTTTAAATAGAGGACATAAGAAGGGTGAAGAATCCAAGGCTTGGATATTGGATATGAAAAGGTATTTGTAATGTTTAATTATTCTTCGAACACATAAGATTGAATTGATGTATATCAACTTAAAAGGAAAATACTAATTTATGGTGGGAATAACCCAAGGAAGTGAAGAATATGGGTGAGAGGATTTTGACATAGCATAAATTTAAGCAATACTTCCAAATGAAATATGTATATGAATGTTATTAGGAAAAGAGGATGTAAAAGTTTTTTGAACTAAAGTTGGGCAATAAGACCATGGACGAATATGGTCAAAATTTCACAGAGTTGCTAAGGTATGCCATATTTATTAGGGATGATAAGGTCAAAATCCAGAGATATGTTAGTGGGATTCCTTCATTCTATGCATATATACTTAAATTTGTTGAGCCCAAAACCATAAATATGTCCATGAGGAAGGTTGGGGAGTTATATGAGCATAACATAAATAAATCAGTTTCACAAAAAGTATGGGAAAATAAGAAGAAGAGTTTTATGGAGCAATGAAAGAAGGGTTTTGAATCCTCACCATTCAAGAATGAGCCAAATTTCAAACATCAGTCAACTCCAATTTTTAGTGAACCTAATGGTAGTTACTATGAATTAAGAAACCCTCAATCCAACCTATCAAATGTTGGGGTTGTCAAGGATAACATATATTTTAAGACTACCCTTATGAGCATGCAAGTGAGAGGATGATGCAATAAATGAAGATAATTGATACAATGGAGGGTGTGGGAAAAAGCATGTTCAAGATCTACACAATGCAAGATAATAAGAAAGTTAAGCACTGAGAACATATAATTGAAATTGAACATAAGTTACATAATAAACCTATATTTATTTTAATTAACTCCATGGCTACTCATAGTTATAATGACCCAAAATTCATAGAGAAATTTAATTTGGAGAAGACCAATCACCAAAAGGCATGGTTACTTCAAATATCTATAGGATTAAGAGGAGAGTTACAAAAATAGTGAAATAATGTCTAATTGATATGAATGGATTGAGTACTAAGGATGAGTTGAATGTAACTTCATTGAGGTCTTATGATTTCCTTATCGATATGGATTTGGTAGAGAAGCATCATATGATCCTGAATTTCTATAATAAATATTGTACCTATATTGATGATGAAGGTAAACAAATGCAGGTCCATGGAATTCTTAGACCGATATCAATTAGAGGGATATCAAATTTGTAGTTAAGGAAGAATTTTGGAAAGGATGTCATATTTTGGTAGTTCATTTAGAGGAACCCAATAAGGATCAACACGATAATTTGGAGGAGTGTCCACTACTAAAATGATATGTTGATGTATTAACTAAAATCCTAGAATTACCTTTGAGGAGGGATATAGATTTCTCCATTGACTTGATACTTGGAGCTACTTTGGTTTCTAGTGAAACTTAAAAAATAAGCACTTCATAGCTTAGAGAAATTTAGATATAGTTGGAAGATTTTTTGAATAAGGGGTATATACGACCTAGTGTGTCACCATGGGGTGCTCCAATAAAAGGATGGAACATTATAGTTATGCACATATTTTTTGTGGTTGAATAAAATGAATATTAAGAGTAAATATCCATTGCCAAGGTTAGATGATCTCTTCAATCATATTCACGGAGATAAGTTGTTTTCCAAGAGTGAATTGAGGTCAGGATATCACCAATTGCAAATCAACAAATAAGATATCTATAAGACAAATTTCTGAACGTGTTGTGGACATTATGAGTTCATAGTGATACCTTTTGGATTAATTAATTTTTACATGGAAAAATCCCTGTTGCGGACAACAATGATCTCCTTAGAGTCCTAGGGGAAAAATGGAAACAAACAGAAAATTGAATAAATATTTTCCTAAGCATACTTTGTTTGAATCATAAAAACAAGAGAAGGAGTATGGTACCCTTACCTATTTGAGAAATTCTTGTGGAGATCCCTGTATATCCTGATGCAGCTCCTCAATGCTTGATAAGATCTATAATCACAAACATAAAAGAGATAAAAGGCATATGAAATATAATGACTCAAACAAGCTTAATCTAATGATCAAGGAGATTAGAAATTGATATCACATTAATGAAAAAATAAAAGGAACTTAAATCATTCATAATTTCAGTAAGAAAATACAATGGAAAAAAATATTCATTTGTATTAATTCAAAGATAAAGAAGAGCCTTACAACCTTTGCCTTGATTTCATGAGGTTCCTCCCAAATTCCTCCAATCCTATCCTTGGATGATAATCTTCCCAATCCAAATTCAACAACAAAAGACTACCTTTTGTGAATCTCTCTAACCCTCTAGCCTCTACTCAATTTATAGGCCAAGTAGAGGAATTTCAGATCCAAAGGAGAGGAATGAGATCCACTAATAATGGGATTAGGGTTCCTTGATGAAAGGGCATTAGCTCCATGATGTGATGGGTAGGGATCAAATAGATATGACCAAGAAGATTTTAGTTGGCATATATTCACCCAACAAGGCTTCTAGAATTTACCTTTTATTTTTTACTTTTCATTGAGTCATGTGTGTAGTCTACAGTGGGAGATAAAGTGAAATTCTTCATTGGTTTCAACGGAAGAAACCGTGAATGTGTATAAACTGGCTAGGAAAAGTGTGCAGGTCATGCTAAACCGGTTAAAAGGCCTTGTTACCCAAAATTCATCATTTCTTCAAGCATTTTAGATGTTTGAGTTACAAGGGAATGCATTGCAACATGTGTATGGATTGCGAGAGATCCATTTTAATTGTCAAGTGTCACAGTGAAAAAATGGCGTATAACAAATTTCCCCTAAAGTGTGAAGTCTGAAAAGTCATTAAAATATTAAAGCACTTTATCATGCCAAAGATTGAATCAGAGGCTATGGTCGAAAACCTTCAACAATAATTCAAGGGTTACAATGCAATATATATAATCATCACTGAGGTAGGCATTTCCATACTCAGAGTAAAGCTAACTTGATGAACAAGTACATAAATAGCCTAGAATCATATCAATAATAAACATAGTATGGACGAAGGCATCTATTACAAATTTTTCTACATAATCATGAATACATAACTCCTCGAAGCCTCGATGGATGAAAATATATCCAAGGTCTTGATCTCCATCTCTTGTTCTGTAGTATGAATCTGACCATGTGAACAAATATCCTGAAATCGAACATGGTAGATACCACTTGATTACTGGTCAATGATGTGAACCATTAATAAGTGCAAGAGAAACCACCACTAATGACAATGGCTCTCAAGGTACTCTCAATAAAATCTATGAAGTGTTATTAGATGTCATGAAGTCGAACACTCATAGAATAATTCGATCAAAGGTCAATGATGAGAACCTGTCATCGAAGGCAAGAAACCTGCCATTAAGGCATGCATGATTCAAGGTATTTAAAAGGATTTCTAGATCAACTTCCTAAATAGTGAGCTTTAGTCGATAGGAAGCGTAACTTCATAGGAGGTCCTACGACATGAAACTTCATGTCAAGTTTTGAAGAATTGTTTTGCAAGGATTAACTTAGGGATGTCCAACGTGATCGAGAGAAAAAAATTGCAAAGGAATATGAACTAAGGTTGAACTTCTCTTGAACACATGGAGACACAAAAATTGTCTTGGAAACATTTAACTTAATGATAATACCCAAAACCAGCTAAAGAATTTCAATGAGGTTCTTTTAACTATAATAAAAATGGATTTACCAACCCGGAAACAAGTTTGATGGAGTGTTGTGTTCAAGATCAACATAATGCTTTATAATGAATGCAAAAATTAATACCTTTTCCTAATTTCCCCCCACCATTACTGGAAAGTACCTATTTATTTTTGTCAAGCTTGAGGAGGATAAAATTTTCTTGTATTGTAAGCTCATCCTTCGGATGAGTCCTCCAAAGTATTTTTAATGAACCCTAAGAAGGAGTGGTTTGGTCTCATCATGATTAACGAGTCTTACACTATTTAGATTTTATGAGTCTAATGCAGGGTTATGTTAGGTCCCTATATTAGTAGTGTAGTCCCTTATTGTGGTTAGTGTAGCCCCCTAATGGTTATTGTTGTACCCTTGTAACCCCATATTATTATTATTATTCCCTTACATTATTATTGTTCAACTAGCTAGGATTATATTGTGACCCCATGGACTCCTATATATAGAAAGGAGGTTTTTTCATTTGTATCATCCAATAATTGTTCATTAATGTAATGTAAAGGAAGTTTCCCCCTCGAAGTGGCTTATTTATAAGGCGTTGATCTCTCTTTTCTTCTATTTTTGGAGCTGGTTTCATAACATTTGGTATCAGAGCTTTGGATTCTAGGGGTTCACTACTCCAAACAAGTCATCATGGAAATTTCGCTATAAATTTTTTTCTACGAAGGTTCATAAGCTGAAATTTTTACAACATGATGCTGAAATCCTGAGGAAATTCATGTAAACATTTCAGTTCTTGGTTCGAAATGTTTTTAGAGATATTATCTGTGGAAGTTAGGGTTTCTGCAGGATCCTGAATTTCATCTAAAAGAGGTGACCTTGGGAAAATTGCCATAACTCTCTCTCTGAGCATCGGATTGAAATTTGTAAAAAGTGGCCAAAAAGAAACACACATTAGTTTCCTATGCATCAATTTCAGGGCCGAAGGAGGAAACAATGACACGTGGCATGTCGTACAAGTTCGCTCTACTAAACCAGTCCATAATTAGGTCATTGTGGGATATTGGGCATAAATTTTCCTTGAAGAATCAAAATCATGTCAGACCTATGGAATTCAAAAGAAGATTTAGAGGGCTAATATAGGACCGAATTTTAGATATTGAAGATCTGAAATCATAGAGATAATTTAGTTTCAATATCGAGCTCCTCAAAAGAAAGAAAAAGGTGTGTATTTTTTTCAAATTGCATAAGTCTTGTTTGAAAAAATAGTTTGAAGTGATTCCAAGGGCATATTGAAGCATATATATCAGTATTGGGTTCTAAAATTCCCCCTAAAAGGAATTCAACACCCATTAAGCCCTCTAAATACTATACTATGACTGACGAAGATGAAGAAGTGAAACATGATATTTAAAAATTACAATAGCAAGTGCACCAAATTTCTCTCTCGCAAATAGCAAAAAAAAATGAAATGGAAGTTTTGAAGAATGGTGTGGAAGTGAATATGGATGGTTTGAAGAAAGGCATGGAAGCTAATATGGAGGGTTTGAAGAAAGACGTTGAAGCTAAGATGGATGGTTTGAAGAATGGCATGGAAGAGATGGAAGAAAAAATGAAAGACAGCATGGAAGACATGAAGAATGATCTAAAAGTAGACATGGAAGGTTTGAAGGAAGGTTTGACAAAGTTGATACGAGACATGATTCCTAATGGAAAAAAGATAGTAGAGGAAACTCACGATGAGAACAAAATAAATGTTAATCATGATTTCATGAACTCTAATGTTGGATCGAATACCCACCATATTCCAAAGATCGATATGAGGAAGTTTGATGGCAAGGATCCTGTAACATGGATACTATAAATGGAGAAATATTTTGATCTCAATAATGTTCAAAACACACAAAATGTACGCCTTGCAACTTTATATTTAGAACAAAATACATTTGTATGGTATTGATGGCTTTGCTCCTATAAAAAAATTGTCACTTGGTCAATTTTTACGGAGGAAATGATAACACATTATGGGGATACAAATATAAACACCTTCTTTAGCCAATTGATAAATCTCAAACAAAAGGGTTCAGTGGTGGAGAACATTGAGGACTTCCAAAATTTGAATATAAGGGTAGTTGATAGTCCATAGGAACTCATGATTGATGTATTCATAGGGACTATAAAGGATAACATCCAACATGAGGTTTGCCTTTGGGAACCTGATTCATTGGAGAGGGAATTTAGGTTAGCAAGAAAAATTGAATGTAAAATCATGGTGACAAGGAAGCCTACCACTCAAATCTATAAAGATGGAAGTGTTGCTACTTCTATAATTCCACAATCTACAAGGTTGATACCACAACAATTGAAATGAAAAAGAGAGAAAGGGCTTTTCTACAGCTGTGATATCAAATGCACTAAAGGTCATAAGTGTTGTGAGAAGAAATTATTTTACATATATTTTGAAGAGGAGGAAGAAAATGAATAAGAAACTTCAAAAGAAGAGGATATACACTGGGAAAAAATCCTAGAGAAAGAAGAAATGAGTCTGACCATATCCTGTAATGCATTGGCAGGAATTACCACTCATTAATCTCTCAAGATAGAAGGACATATAAAGAAGAAAAAGGTAATAATGTTGATTGATTCGGGTAGTACCCATAATTTTATTCATTGTAAAGCAGCCAAGGAATTGAATTGCTTCCTATACCTAGCACTAGAGTGTCAAGAGATGGTTGCAAATGGTGGAACTATAAATTGCTCTGGAAAATACCATAATATCAAGCTAACCTTGGGGGAATATGTATTGAATATTCCAATGCTTTCCATTATAATGGGAGGTGTTGATGTTGTACTAGGAGTACAATGGTTACAATCTTTGGGGATGGTAGCTTTTAATTTTTAGGAACTTTTCTTCAATTTTTTTTCAGAAGGAAGTTGAATTACAGGGTATCGTAGGGAAGCTGGGAAAGATAATAAGCTCTAATGTCATGAGAAAGCTTCTGAATAAATAAAAATGAGGCATAATTGCACCATTATGCTCACTAGAAGTTCCAACATCAAAATCATCTATTTCTCCAGATCTCCAAAAAGTCTTGGACAATCATTCCAAGGTGTTTGAAACTCCCAAAGGACTTCCACCTATTCATGATCATGATCATGATATTCATTTGATTCCAGGAAGTATTCCTCCAGACATTAGGCCTTACAGATATCTTTATGTCCAAAAGAGTGAAATTGAATGTATGATTGCAGAAATGTTAGAGGCTGGTATAATTCAACCTAGTCAAAGTTCTTTCTGTGCTCCAGTAGTATTGGTGCATAAGAAGGATGGATCATGGCGCATGTACCTGGATTATAGGGAGCTCAATAAGCTCAGTATTAAAGATAAATTTCCCATTCTTGTGATTGATGAATTATTTGATGAATTACATGGAGCAATTTATTTTACCAATTTGGATCTTCATTCAGGATATCATGAAATTATAATGAAGACTGAAGATATTTCGAAAATAGCATTTCGAACTCATGAGGGTCATTATGAAGTTTTGGTCATTCCTTTTGGCCTTACCAATGCACCTTCTACATTTCAAGGGTTGATGAATTCCAATTTCAAACCCTTCCTTAGAAAATTTGTGTTAGCATTTTTTGATGATATACTAATCTACAAGTCTTGGAAGGATCATGTTCAACATGTTGACATGGTGCTAAGACTATTGGAGGAGAAACAACTATATGAAAAAACCTCCAAATGTTTCTTTGGAGTACAAGAGGTGGATCTGGGTCATATTGTATCTCACGAGGGTGTTAAGGTAGACCCTAAAAAAATTAAATCCATTAAGGAATGGAAAGTCCCCAGAACCATAAAGAACTTGCAAGGATTTCTCGGGTTAACATGGTATTATCACAAGTTTGTTAAGAATTATGGGAGAATAGCAACACCTCTAACAACATTATTGAAAAAAGATGCATTTTCATGGACTCCTGAATCAACTAAGGCCTTTGAACATCTTAAAGAGGAAATGTGCCTAGCACCGGTCTTAGCTATGCTAGACTTCACAAAAAACTTTATTGTGGAATGTGATGCCTCAGGAAATGGAATTAGTGTTGTTTTAATGAAATAAGGAAGACCCATTTCTTTTGAAAGTCGCCCAATCAAAGGAAAGTATTTACATAAAGCTATTTATGATAAGTAAATGTTGGCAATACTATATGCACTAAATAAATGGCGACCTTACCTAATGGGAAGATACTTCAAGGTAAAAACTGATCATGATAGTCTTAAATACTTTTTGGAACAAAGACTATCTTCAAAAGAGCAGCAAAATGGGTCACAAAGATGTCAGGTTATGACTTTGAAATCATCTACAAAAAATGGAAGCTAAATGTTGTTGCAGATGCACTCTCAAGAAAGGATGAAGAGGTGGAAGCATTGTTTTGTGCCATTTCTATTATCCAATCAGATTGGATAACCAAAGCAAGGGATGAATGGAAAAAGGAGGAAGAAGTGTTGGCACTCATTCAAAAGTTGCAGCAAGATCCTAGTACATTTGGTACATTTAGTTGGAAAAATGATTCCTTTAGGTACAAAGATCGCTTATATCTTTGTAAGAATTCCCAAATAAAACAAAAGATTCTTTTGGAATTGCACACTTCTCCCTTACGAGGACACTCAGGAATTTTAAAAACTTACCACAGGGTGAAGAAAGTTTTTTTTTGGGATGGACTTCAATCTGATATTCAAAAGTTTGTGGCAGAATGTTTGGTTTGCCAACAAAATAAAGTGGAGACAATTAAGACCCCGGGTCTTATACAACCTTTATCCATTCCAGGTCAACGTTGGGAGGATATTTCAATGGATTTTCTCACAGGTTCACATAAGTCTAAAGGAAAGAGTGTCATCATGATGGTAGTTGATAGAATTACCAAGTATGCACACTTTTGTGCTTTATCCCATCCATTTAAAGCAAGTACATTTGCTACTGTATTTATGGAAACAATTCAAAAGCTACATGGAAACCCAAAGTTTATTGCCAGCTTCATATATCCCATTTTTAATGGAAATTTTTGGACGGAATTATTTTCTTGTTTGGGTACTCAACTACCTCATAGCTCATCTTATCATCCTCAATCCGATGGGAAAACTAAGATAGTGAACAAATGTTTGGAAGAATATCTTCATTATTTTGTATCTGATAAACAAACACAATGGGTCAAGTGGTTACCTATGGCTGAATGGTGGTATAACACTTCCTTTCATACTGCAGCGTAAATGACCCCATTTATGGCACTTTGTGGATATCATCCACCCTCCATCACATCATCTTTAAGAGAAAATTCCAAGGTTCAAGTAGTGGAAGATCACTTAGAGAATCGACAACAAGTTCTCCAACTCATAAAGGATAACCTAAATTTGGCACAAAATTGAATGAAACAACAGGTAGATCAACATCGAAGTGAGAGAAGTTTTGATGTAGGAGATTGGTTATTTTTCCGGCTACAAACATACAAACAAATGTCCCTCAAGAAAGCTAAGAAGGATAATAAATTATTGCCAAAGTACTATGGTCCTTACAAGGTTTTGCAAAAGATTGGTACTATGGCATACAAATTGGAGCTTCCTGCTTCTTCTCGAGTGCATCCAGTTTTCCATGTTTCATGCTTAAAGAAGGTTATATGGGAAAAAATTCCAGTTCAAACAATATTTCTAGAACTTGATGAGGAAGAAAAAATCATATTGGAACCTGAAGAAGTTGTAGAAACAAGAACTCGGTAGCTACGAAATCGACAAATTTCAGAGTATCTCATCAAGTGGAAGAATTTACCCACTGCAGATTCTACATGGGAGGATGAGAATTTTATACAGAAGCATCCAAATATACTCAAGCGTTGAGGTCTAAGGACAACACTTTTTTGAAGGAGAGGGGCATGTTAAGTCCCTATATTACTAGTGTAGTCCCTTATTGTTGTTAGTGTAGCCCCCTTATGGTTATTGTTGTACCCCTGTAACCCCCATATTGTTATTATTGGGACCTTACATTATTATTGTTAGGTCAGATAAGATTATATTGTGACCCCATGGACTCCTATATATAGAAAGGAGGTTTTTTCATTTGTATCATCCAAGAATTGTTCATTTATGTAATGTAAAGGAGTTTTCCTCCTTGAAGTGGCTCATTTATAATGTGTTGATCTCTCTTTTATTCTATTTTTGGAGTTGGTTTCATAACAAGCTAACTCGATCTCGTTTTCATATTTAAAGAGTTTGAAAAGAAACAAAAATAAAACTCTTTAAGTTCTTTCAACACAATTTTTTAATGAGTACAGAGAAAGTAAAACTTGGTGTTTTTTAGTTTTAGGGAGTTAAGAGAAAAACATAAGAAAAATCCATAGTGTTATTTTTCATAAATTTAATCCCTCAAGCCAGAAAAATGATAAAATAATGCAGGAGAGAACTCTATTGACCATGTTTAGTCAACATATACCTTTTTCATAAAAAGTCTAGTTCAGTCAGGGAAAGGGGTAAACTTATACTGAATAGAAAAATGTTCAATTACTTTTACGAGATTGAATAGTCAAGTAATAGACGATCTTTTCATGTTTAGAGAGTCTAAAAAGGGCTAAAAGAACTCCAGGGTTTTTCTTTTTTGTATTTTTCAAGAGCCAAAAAAAGTGATAAAATTTTTCTCATAGTAAAAATGGCCCATTTTATGTTGTAACCTGTATTCTGCACATTACACCCGATAAATTATGAGAACCACTCAAAATTATAGAAACCAGGGAAAATTTTAAGGATGGAAAATTATCTTGAAGTTTAAAAACATTGGTGAATCTCACTAGTCCATAATATGTTTATTGATGTATTTGTAATATTATTCAAATTTATAATGCTTTTATATATACTCTTTATATAATGTTGTTGATTTTTAAGGTAAAATAATTTTATATTGTAACATTTGGGCTAATAATTTTCATAAAAAAATGGAAATTGGCGGATTTAGTTTTGGAAAAATCATGGAAAATTAACCCACATGTGAATATTAGCCCCTAAAATTTTCCATGAAAGAAACAAACATCAAAATTTGACTTTTAAAAGTTTAAAGGCATAAAAAATATTATTTTGTTGACCTAAAAACCTTTGGAATTTGAAAAAGTAATTTCATTTTTACTATATTTAGTTTTAACCAATTTGAGAGAAGAAAAGAGAGTTTTACCACAAAACTTCAAAGGCTGATTCCGAGCAAACAAGTGGACCAATCCGTAAATTGTTTTCTCTAGGTAAGAGATCTCTTCATTATATTTCTTTTCATTTGATTAATTTTTTATTTTAACCATCGGTTTTATTTTTTGGGGGAGTTCAAGTTTTGAAAACCCGCCCACAGATGTGCACGGTTTCCCTTTATCGGGACTGCACACATCGGTAATATTTTTACATACTAAAAAATGTGATTTACGCAATTTCTATATTGAGAAACTGCACAAATGCACTCTTTCTTTAAAGAAAAACTGTGCAAGGAGCTGAGGGTTTTAAAAAATAAATAAAAATACACCCCAAAACTTACAAATTTCTCTCAAACATTTTTTGAACATTCGTCAATTGTCATTTTCAGGAATTTTGATCAATCATGTTGGAGCGGAGAGAGAGAGAGATAGCATGAAAACCATGATGCAGAAGCTATGGGTGATCTAGTAACTCTACAAGCTTTGAAAATTTGTGGCCTCTACAAATATTGGATTATTTCGGGAATGAAAGCTCAGATGGAGCTCATGACATGGATGGTGAGGACTTGGGGTGTCTAGGAAGAGTGTTTCATGATTGGCGATCATCGCCTCACCATTGATACTGATGATATGTACTTCTTGACTTGGCTCTCTCGTAGAGGGGTTGATATTTATTCTTTGGCCATAGACCAAGTGGAGATACTACTACTTCATATTTGACGTGATATTGTGTTGATGGGGCTGAGCTCAAGGATAATAGGATTGATATAAAAAAAATCAATCAAATTTATTTGAGAACCATTTCTTTCACAATCACTAAACTATGTGGAAGCGCAATGCCTCATGTGGCCACAAAGACCCATATGTAGATTGCATTGGAGTGTTCGCAGTCCACTATTTTCAACTGGTGTGAAGGAGTAGTTGTCAAAATTAAAATACAACTGACTAGAGCCAAGAATGGTAAACTAATTTTTTTTTGTTATGGTTCCATTCTCATTTCATTTTCTCTAGAGAGAATTCCACTTCTTATCCCACAACATATTCTCATGGATAAGACAGGACCTCGAGATCCACGTATGCTGCAGTTGGTTTTGTTGATGGCTTGCCATGGAGGTGATGGCAACCCAGTGGTAAAGTATACTCCTCAGTTTTTCGTGTGGCTAGGAAGGCATATATTCATGATCGAGGATTTCCCATATGCAGGGATGGATGACAAAGGTGGCCTAGATATGTCACTCCCAACAAGGATGTAGTGGGGTGATCTAGGTAAAATTTTATCATTTTGATGTTTTAATGTTTTTAATGTTTAATTTTGTTTTTAACATCCAAAGATAATTATCTTAAATTCTAATGCATATGTGGTCCTAGTTCGACGAGTAAAGCTATGACGTTTTGAAAATCAATGGGACTAGCTTGCAACAGTTGTATTACCCCACTTAGATGTAGCAGAGGCCTTGACTGAGTTGAAGCACAACCTAGAGAGGTTGAATATAGATATCCCTAAGACTGGGACTCATGATTTTCCTCTCCGGTACTAGAGGCACGTGGTCATGGTTTCAGGATGGATTAGGTGACTACTACATCGAGTATCTCATGGTATAGTCTTCTATCATGATCATCATCATAGATAGTTGCTAGTATTTTAGGGCTAAATTTTTATTTTTGTTTCAACATATTCAGCTAATAAAGGCCACAGGGCTTTATGTCTTTGGATGATTTTTTTGTGAAATACTTTTTACAGACTATATTACCTAATGAGAACTACTACTTTTTATTTCAATTTATATTTTTCAATGTGGGTGAATATCTTTTTAATTTAAAAATGTTGCAAATGTTTATTTAACACGTGATTGGCTAATGCAACAACTAATGTGTTTAAATTTCTTGGGATGTGTTGATATTCAATTTAATTGAATTGTCTTGCCAAGATACGAACCTGTAAAAACATTCTTAATATTGATGAAATTCTTACTGTATAGACAAAATTTAAATGTAATACTATGAGTTGCAAATATAACTTAATGATTGAACGTCGAATGCTAAATGTGATGGCATCAGATAATAGTTCAATGATTGCACTATATTTTTCTATGTTGTTTATTGTTTGACCAAGGAATATCCCATGAATAGAAACTAACTCATCAGTGGGTGAATAGATGACCCAAGCTGCGGAAGAAAAATTCTGAGTACTATGACTAGCATCATTAACAAAGCTAATGTAAGTCTGATGGAATGTCGATATCCACAAATTAAGTGTAATCCAAGATAAGCAAGAAAAGTAGTAGGAAATCGTAAAAAATGTGAAATATAATGCACACACTCATAAGAATATGATACAAGTAATGTAAAAAAATCTTCCCGAAATCAATCACGCATAATATCTCTTTAGGTAGAGACCATTTATGGGCTCTTGTAAACAAACACTGTCATATTAAACTAATTCATAGGCCTCTTTGGCTAGTACATGTTTGGTGATATAAGGACCATGACACATAGGTTTGAATTTACCAATGCCTAGCTTATCATATGTTTTATCATAGAACAAGACTAGGTCACCTTCCAAATAAATACGAGGATTCATGTTTTGATTAAAACGAGCCTTAACACATTTCTTATAAGCCTCGCTAGCTAGTGTAACATTACAACGGGTTTCATATAGTTGTGCTAAGTAAAAAGAATGTTACTCCTTTGTAGAGGTAGCTAGTAGCAAATTAATGGATAGCTTTAATGATGTAATTTAACACTCAATCGACAAAAATTTCTCCAAACCATAAACAAGTTGTAAGGGAGTAAATCCAGTTGAAATTTTTGCAGAGGTACGGTATGCCCACAAGGCTGAAAAAACATGGTATGCCAGTTTAGTTTATGAATGGTGACAATTTGTTTCATCATATTGGTAAAAACATTGTTAAAATATTGAACTTGGCCATTCTCTTGTGAATAATAAGGAGTAGAGTTGTCATTGCACAAGCCGAGATGTGTAGAAAGTTTGGTCATCATAAAATTTTGAAAGTGGCTACCATGGTGTAATAGCCCAAAATGGAATAATGCATTGATACAAAAACACCACATTTGTAACACAAAAAATGTACATGTAAATATTTAACAATCATAGAATATACAGAATAGGTGAGCCTTTTATTATCATTGGAGATGGATAAAAAGTACAACAATGCTCAAAATATGAGACACTCAAGCCAAATACATAGGCTAGAATGACCTTGTAACATGCCCAAGCAGGAACTACGTAACATGAGAGATGCTGGAAGAAAATACTACACTATCCCTTCAGCAGATAATGTAGATCTAGCTGCTGGCTGAAAGGAAAATGCATATCTATGGAAATATAGAGCTCTGATTATGCCAAGATTCTAGATCTGGGCTCTATGATGGAAACCCAATATAACTAAGAAAGGAAATTCAAGATCTATGAGATTGGAAATTTACGCTCTTGTGGTTTGATCCCCGGTCTACTGGGTTATGCAGATTTGAAGCTAGATCTGAAAAATAGATGGCTAAAATATGTCACAAGATCATATATAAGCTTGAAGGGCTGATCCCTTCACTAGGTCTCAAGCTAGAAGCTCAAGATCTAGCTCCTTAATCCTCCTTTGAAGATTTCAGCTGCTGCTACACAACTGCTCATAAAAATTGCGCTATAAAGGAAGGAGGCTCTCTAGCTTGCTACAAATTATGGCTATGAATCTCAACGCTGATGGAAATAATGTGTACAATATGAAGGAATGGTACTCCATTAGATTACTAGCTGAAATGCTAGCAACTTCCCTTCTCCTTTGGATCTACAAGAATGGACTGCACAATTCCTGATGGAAGTGCTATTGCTGGGTGATGAATGATAGATGGCCTGATGCCTGATATAGATTTGAAGCACTTGAAGGCTAATCTTGAAGCTCAAGGTGATAGGATGAATCCTTCACTGGTTCCTCAACTGAAATTTTGAAGGACAACCTCCTCTTCTCAAACTGATCTTCAGAAATGTGAAATTTATGAATATGGATGTTCTGCAAAAATTAGGAACAATATGGCACTAATGCTTGATGATGAATGTATTTTGCATGAAAACATTCTTCCCTAGAGGTCACTCAAGGAATGAGGTGGGATTCCTGCTTAGGAACACCCTGTGCTAAAAAACACTACAGACTTAGTTAAACATCATAAGAGTGCATGGAATGTCAAATGACAAATCCAGATCTAAACAGATCACAAATCAATAATCTAAAGCCTGCCTCCAATGTTGCCTTGATCTTCATTATATAGTTTGTGAACCTTCCCATGCCTTGGCCCACCTCATAATTACGGTATACATGTGGACATAGGCCTCTATGTTGATTGCGTTGTCTCTCTGTGATATCCATGATGTGTGAATGTCATGATCACCCTCTCCATCATGTGTGCATAAAATGCACTACTCCTCCATCATCTCATCATGAATTCTCTATGATCTTACATTTGATTCCTTCCATGATCTTAGTTGACTGCTTCAACCTCCATGATATTTCTCATTAATGAGACATGATCTCCACTCCTTTCAAATTAAGTAGCTGCTCCACTACTCCATTGTGTAGATCTAAATCTGAAATATCCACACACACACATCAAAAGTGGATTTTATTTATCTTTGGGGATTGTGGGTCCCTCCACCCTCTTATTTACTTACTTAATTAAGTTTATTAAGAACTCTAATATTCCAATTATCTTGTGGAAAAATTGGGAATATTACATTCCTCCTCGGAAAAATGTTGCTTTTCCTCAAACAACTACAAAAGTGGATGCTACAACAAACATCCTTCCTCCAAATGGCATCCTCATGTGGAAGGCCTCCTCATTTGTCACAATGGGTCATGCATGTCCAGCTCCAAAGCTGCCTCTCTATAATGTCTAGAATAATCTCCAAATGAAAAATTAGATACCCATATTAATCAATGAATCTCCAAATGGAAACCATATGATGACCAAAGATCTCCTCTACACATGAGATACATAAGGTGAAGTGGTTCATTCCCAAAGTGGAAAGTCCCAACTCATGAACTATCTCTCCAACCCATGATACATAGAGTAGATTGCATGTATCAATGCTCTCATCATTAGCCCTGTTGGCCATGTAGGAATCAAACATCATATCAACATAGTGAAAAAAAAGAAGTAGAGACATATGGAAAAACATGAACAATGTCAAACCATATTCTCATAATAACAACCAATGCAGAAAAGCCTTTTATTGCCATGCTAGATCATCATGAAAGCAACGAAGAGAGCCATACTCTCAAAAGGAGCCACCGCAACAATGCTTCTTGTTGCCATGCCAAATTTGCATCAATATAGATATGAGAGCCATACTCTCTCAATAGAAGCCACTGCAGCAATGCCTCTTGCTGCCACACCACATCATCATTGTACCAAATTTAATGGCCATATTCTCTCAAGAGAAGCCACCTTAATAAGGCATCTTGCTTGACTATCACATCATCATCATACCATGTATAATGAACATAATCCCTCAACAAAAGCCAATGTTGTAAGGCCTCTAGTTTCCATCCTCCATGCAATGTATGGGAAGAATTCAATCCATACTCTCCCAAAAGTAACCAAAGCAACAAGATCCCTTGCTGCCTCCTTACATCATCATGATGCAATTCATGGAACAACCATATAGTAATAGACATGTGAGATGTCTCATCAACATAATACAAACAAGCTCCCTTATGCCACATCATGTGAGAGTTATGCTTTCTCCCAAACCCAAGTACATACATGAACATGAGATACATCGCAAATAGAAGTACATGTAAATACATGATACATATCCCAAACAAGAGTAAATACATGGACATAATATATATCATGAGAAGTCCAAACTCTCTCATCAACAACCAAAGTAACCATGCCTTTTTCTTTTGCATTCTTCCAGTGATGTGCAAGGCAGGAATTAGGAAAATATGATCCATTGGGTGGTGTTATCACAAAATTGTACTTGATTGGCTGCTGATCAGACAACTCTATGTAACTGCTTCAAACCAGCTTTTGACTGAAGCTTAGCCTCTTCAGTCTGAGAGGGCTCTCTCAAAGGGGTTTATGATATTAGATAATGATAGTACTAGATGGCTAACTCTATTTGAAAAGTAACTTGATTTTTGTGTATGTAGGTTGAAAAGAATTCAGGCTTGCAACCATTGGGCTTATGGAGTCAAAAAATCAATAGTTTCAGTAGCAAGGTTTCTTGACATGGAAGCTGAGGCAGATAAGAGTCTTTAACAAAGGTAAATCACACATAGAACATAGTGCAACACAGTCATTTCATCAATAAATGAAGTCAAAGCATAAACATATGAATTCTGAGTAATAAATATGAAATCTATTGCAAGTGGTAAACATAAAGATATATATAAAAAATACATTAAAAACTCCATGAGAATCTCAAGTCTGTCAAGAAGAAGCCCTTTGTATTACTGATACAAGTCAAATTACATAAAGTAGCAATATGGTGCAAAATATCTCCAACCCTTTACAACTTTGATAATTTTCCTCTAAATAGACATTATTACTGCAGGGATGATTTGCCTCTTGTCTAGATTCATCGAACACTTCCTATGACACCTCACATAATAGAAAAAACATGTCTTTTAATAAGAAAATGACAACTACACCCTAAAGATGACATTTCCTAATAGGAATCAAACTCCTATTTATTACATCATTCTTCCTTATCTTTGAAATAGTTACTTGCCAGTTACAACTAAGCATCACATGCTTGAATAAGCTATGACATAGTTAATCACTACTTGACATATTAAATACCCTCCTAAACATATGGAACCAAACCCTATTTTTCAAGAAAGCAGGACCCTTATCTTCAATGAAAGCTTTAGCTGATGAGCTATCTCCACAACACTCTTTTTAAATCATAAATGATTGATGGTAAGGTCCCTTGACCTGTTGGATGTGTCCACCTGTCCAAAATTTCCACTGGGATGCTTCAAAACCTTCAAAAATAGCTCGCTACAAAAACAGGACAGTTTTCATAGTGAGCTTTCGTAGCGTCCAAAAAATAGCTTTTGTACTTATAAATTTTTCACTTTGGCTATTCCAGGGTGTCAACTAAGACATGAAACATCATCACCACTATTTTCCCTCCTTGAAAGCTTCAAAAAATGATTTTAGAGGTAAAAATAGAGCTACAGAAATTTTCGTAGCGTTTTCCTGGCTTTAAGCCTAGGAAATGCTATGAAATTGTGAAAAACTGCAGAAATTCCAGATTTTAACATTGTCCCAAAAAATTGACCTCCAGCTACAAAAAATTGGTCTTCAACATGCCATAAGACTTCTAAAACATAATCAATCTCAACTTAGGACCCCTGTGGTGTTTCTTCTTCATTAATGATAAGTTGCGCTATGGGATCCTCAACTACAGTCATATTCAAGCCCCTTTTCTCGAGCTCTTCATGAATCAATTCTAATTGCTCTTGGAGGTCTTTGAATTGGTATTTTAGTGTCTTGTTCTTAGACTGTAAGTGCAAGGTCATTTTTCTAATATGATTCACCTCTCCTCTCAATGGCTGAGTCCATTTGATTAATTGATGTGTGTTGTCCAATATTTTTGACACACTAATGACCTGCTCTTCCCAAATCTCTTTCATTTTCTCAAACTGCACTTTTTGAACATTATGTTTCCTTTCTTCTTTCTTCAAGACTGCTATTTCATCATTTTCCATCTTCAACTTCTCTTTAAGGACTTCAATCTTTGTTTTTTCAATAGTCTTCTCTTTGCCCTTATTTTGCTTAATGACTAGATCTTCTTTTTTCTGAGAATCAACAAGATGATGACCTTAGTGAAAAGTAAGCACCTTCACTAAGTGGGGCCCGCAGGCTATTTTTAGGTGTATGTTTATTTTTATACATGGTGAGCATATTCTATAAGTTGCAGGATGCTATTTGTAGATGGTTGGTCAAATGTGAAAAATAGATGAAATTCTATTTTTAGAATATTGGGTGAAGTCTATTTATAGATTTTCAATCTAAAAATAGATGCATGTCGATTATTATTAGCCCTTAATAATAATCCGACAATAAATATCAACTTATTCTCTTGGAGTAATTTATTTCAGTGAACAGATTTGGAAAATCAGTGGGCTGAAGGAATTACACAATTCCTAGGGTTATTGGTGGCTCATGCATGGAGGACTTAGTTAGAATTGAAGTGGAAAAGTTATGATAGAGTTGGAAGAGTAGTTATGGGACTTTTTATTTAGTTTAACTCTGTTAAGTGAGTTAAACTCAGTTGAGCTAGTTGTATCTAGTCTAACTGAAAGATACACTAGTGAGAGTTTAGTGAATTAATTAATTAATTAATTCACAACTAATAACTCACTAAAAACTGAACAAATACAACAGTTAACTACTTGCATGCCAGTTCCATTGGAGACCCAATGGAGAGATAGGTGAAAGGGTGAGATGGACTATCTGTTGCGACTATAGTGATGCATTCAATGCATCTAACACACATTGGAGATGCCAATGAGGATTACACAGTCAAGGAAAGGCCAATTCAAATTCATTCAGGGGTCTTCTTAAGCAGGGATTGTGCAGTGGAGGCAGATTGTCAGGAGGCAAGAAATTGGTGCATAGAGATGCAAATTTCTACATGATAGTGTCTAATGATTGTATATTGTACTGAGAGCTTGATGTACTAAGATTGTATGAGCTTATTACATGATTCCATTGATATACATAATATATGATAGTTTGGGTTTTTAGCTTTAAGATTTCCCGTTAAACAACTGTGTTTATGTGCTATTGATTTTCTTCACATATGTTTGCAATTGAGTTTTAATTTCCGCAAGATTAACAGTGGAAGGATTCTGTATTTAGCAAGAAGATGAATATTGTGAGATCAGGAGAATAAATTAATACATCGGTATTAATAAATTTCTACATAGTATCATAGCAGTGTTAATCACTGGAGATTGCAATTGTGAAGAGGTGCTGAATTTTGTGCTGGTGGACAATTCAAATTTGTTGCAGAATTTTCTTGGTGCGACAGTTGAGTATTCATTGAAATGTCTTTCAATGGGTTGCGATTGGAGTATGCCCTTGAGGGTGGCTCGAATTAAATAGCTTGGAAGGATAGGATGGAGGCGGTGCTTGAAGATAATGGACTGAAGGAGTTCATCGATAGCAATTTTCCTAAGCCTACTTCTAGCGATGTTGCATTACTTGATGCATGGAAAAAGAAGGTAGCGAAGACAAGAAGAATTTTGTTGGAAGGTGTGAAAGACCATATTGTGTCAAGCCTTCATGAGAAAGCCACTCCATTTGCAATGTGGAAGGCTTTGATAGATCTTTTCCAAAGCAGTAGCAACCATAGGAAGTTGGCACTGAAAGATAAGCTCAGAAAAATTAAAATGGAGAAGGGCGACAATATTCCAAAATATCTCACGAAGTTTGTCCAATTTAGGGATGAGATGGGGAGTGTGGGGATTACAGTTGTAGATGATGAATTGGTGAGCTTGGCTCTCCTTGGGCTTCTGAAGAGTTGGCTTAGCTACGAAGACTCTGTCAATGGACAGGAGAAACTACAAGATTGGGAGCAACTTTGGTCGGGTCTTGTGCAGGAGGAGATAAGGCGGAATACTAGGGATGGCTCTTCATTGAAGAATGATGATGAAGAGAATTACGCTTTGGATGCTAAATCAAGGAAAGGGAAGGGGAAGAAATCCCATCCAAAATCCGAGGCTAAAGGCAAGAAGCTTGATTTGTCCAAGGTGAAGTGTTTTCACTGTCACGAACATGGGCATCTTGCCACTAACTGCCCACAGAAAAAGAAGAACAAGAAGGTTGTTGGAGTTGCAACTGGAAATTCCTTAGCCTCACAATTTGAACTTGATTTCTCCTTGATCATATGCTTTGTTTCAAGCGGAATGCGATCGGTGTGGTATCTTGATAGTGGTGCTTCCTTCCATATGACGAGAGACAAGGAGTTGTTTAGTGACTTGGAGGAGAAGGATCTCCAAATGCATATAGAGATGGGCGACGATGGTAGATATAGTGCGACTGGAATTGGAACCATTAAATTTGAGAGGGAGTCTGAAGAATAACTTGGTCTCGGTCGAAATGTTGGAGGACAGAGGTTATGACATTGTTTTCAGTAAGGGAAAAGATTTCTTGTGACATAAAACAATGGGTCAAACCAAGAGGATACAGATTCAAGTTAAGAATCTCTACAAGCTAGAGGTAGATGGCTGCACTGCAATGATGGGCAAAGTAGAAGAAGTGGTGAGCTTGGATGAGGGCGAATTATGGCACAGGAGATTGGGCTATCTTCACCATGGCGCCTTGAATATTTTGCAGTAGATTTCTACTGGACTTCCCAAGGGTGTTCTTGCGTAGTCAGATCAGTGCAAGGTATGTACTATGGGTAAGTTTGTGAAGACCACCTTTCATGAGAAGGAGAACTGTGCTTTGGTGATCCGGAGAGAATCCACACAGACGTGTGTGGACCTTTCTCGGTTGCTTCAACAACAAAAAATAGGTATATGTTATTTTTGTTGATGACTATTCTCGTAGATGCTGGATATTCTTCATGCAGAAGAAGAGCAAAACATTCTCAAAGTTCTGTTAGTTTAAGGCATTGGTGGAGAAGGAGTCAGGGAATCAAGTGAAGGCTTTGTGGAGCGATAATGATGGTGAATATATCTCGAATGAATTCAAAGACTTTTGTAGCAAAGAAGGAATTCGAAGAGAACTCATAGCACATCATAACCCACAATAGAATGGGGTTACAAAGAGGAAAAACAGAACAATCGTGGGTGTTGCACGAGCTATGCTGCATGACCAGGGCATACCGATGCACTTGTGGGCGGAAGCATGCAACATTGCGGTTTATGTGCAAAACTATTGTCCTCATAGAGTACTTGGCATGAGTACACCTGAAGAAGATTTTACTGGTAAGAAACCTGATATTTATCATTTGGATATTTTTGGCTCATCTATTTACATTCATGTGACAAAGGACACCAGGAAGAAGCTGGAGCCGACTGTAGAAGTTGGGATATTTTTGGGGTACACAGAAACACCCCATAATTATCATGTGTATTTTCCAAATTGTCGAATGATCATGGTGCGACGGGATATAAAATTCAATGAGGTGAAGGCTATGAAGTTGTCGCTTGAGAGGGAGCTACACTTGCATGCAGAGGAGGAACTTCTTGTTCCCAAAGATGAGCCTCTAGATGTGGATTAGCCATAGGAGGAGACTCATGGAGTGGAGGAATCCACTCATGCAGAACCAAACATCAGAACTGGCAGAAAGCATAACACAGAAGTTAAGATACTGAAGCTTGATGTGGCATAGAATGTAGGAGTCCTTACATCATAACGTAAACAGAGATAGTCACCTGACCAATTTACTAGATACATGGCTCTTATGAGCAAGTGTATCATGATAGAGACATCTTCTTTTGAAGAAGTAGTGCAGTAGCTCACATGGGAAGATGCCATGGTGGAGGAGTATGACTCCATTGTCAGAAAAGGTGGGAGATTGTTCCAAGGCCGGTGGGTAAATCAGTTATAGGATCAAGATGGATCTACGAGGTAAAGCAAGTTGTTGATGGGAGCGTCGAGAAGTATAAGACAAGAGTTGTTTCCCGAGGCTTCTCATAGATCGAGGGGATTGATTATGAAGAAACCTTTGCACCTGTCACACAGTATTATTCCATAAGGACCATCCTTTCTCTCTCAGCACAATGGGTTGGCACATTCATCAGATGGATGTGAAGACTGTGTTCCTTAATGGGATCATTGAGGAAGAGGTGTACATTGAACAGGCTGAATGATTTGAGATCTTTAGCAGCCAGTCGCATGTGTGCAGACTCAAAAGAGTGATGTATGGGATGAATCAAGCACCATGTGCTTGGTACACACAGATCGACAACTATTTCACCAGAATTAGCTTCACCAAGAGTGAGGCGGATGCAAACCTGTACCAAATTGTGGTGGAGGGTAATATTTTAATCATTGTTCTTTATATTGATGATTTAATACTAACAGGTGATGAGAAGTTGATACACTCATGCAAGGAAGATCTTGCAAAGGAGTTTGTTTGAGATGAAGGATTTGGGCCTCCTTCATTATTTCCTTGGATTTGAAATATGGCAGCGAGGAGGTGAACTGTTTGTGTCTCAAGGCAAGTATGCTCAAGAGATACTTGGTAAGTTTCACATGGAGGATTGCAAGCCCATGGATACTCCTCTTCCAGGAAATTGGAGGAAAGAGGATGCTGCATCGGTAGAGGTAGTGGATGCCACTGTTTATCGACAGTTGGTGGGTTCACTCATGTATTTAGTTAATACAAGACCAGACATATGATATGCGGTGAACCAACTTTCTCAAGCAATGGTTAAGCCTACCAAGCTGTTTTGGAAGACATATAAGCATGTCTTGAGGTATCTCAGGGGCACATCTGAGTATGGCTTATGGTACAGACAGATAGATGAGGTGAAGTTTCATGGCTTCACGAATGCATATTTTGCAGGCAGCCCAATGGACATAAAGAGAAAATCAAGAGGGGTTTTCAGTATTGGATCTACATCAGTTTCTTGGTACAGCAGGAAACAAAGATCCGTGGCACTCAGTTCAGCAGAAGCAGAATACATGGTAGCAAGTAAATCTGCATGTGAGGCTATCTGGATGAGGAAGATCCTAATCGGTTTGTTCGGTTCTCATTTAGATCCTACAGTGATACATTGTTATAATCAGAGTTGCATTAAACTCTCGATTAATTCATGATAGATATAAACATATTGATATCCGGTATCATCATATCAGAGATTGTGTGCAGTGGAAGATCATGTTGCTTCAGTACATTCCTACAGAAGATCAGGATGTAGATATTCTGACGAAGGTGCTCAGCAAGAGAAAATTCGAATACCATAGAGGTAGGATCGGGGTGAAGGATAATCCCTAACTTTTTTAGAGGGAGTGTTGAGATTCAACAAGATGATGAGCTTAGTGAAAAGTAAGCACCTTCACTAAGTGGGGCCTGCAGGCTATTTTTTAGGTGTATGTCTATTTTTAGACATGGTGAGCATATTCTATAAGTTGCAGGATGCGATTTGTAGATGGTTGGTCAAATGTGAAAAATAGATGAAATTATTTTTTTAGAATATTGGGCAAAGTATATTTATAGATCGTCAATCTAAAAATAGATTCATGTTGATTATTATTAGCTATTAATAATAATCTGACAATAAATATCAACTTATTATCTTGGAGCACTTTATTTTAGTGAACAGATTTGGAAAATCAGTGGGCTAAAGGAATTATGCAATTCCTAGGGTTATTGGTGGCTCATGCATGGAGGACTTAGTTAGAACTGAAGTGGCAAAGTTATGACATAGTTGGAAGAGTAATTATGGGAGTTGTTATTTAGTTTAACTCAGTTAAGTGAGTTAAACTCAGTTGAGCTAGTTGTATCTAGTCTAACTGAAAGATACACTAGTGAGGGTTTAGTGAATTAATTAGTTAATTAATTCACAACTAATAACTTACTAACAACTGAACAAATACAATAGTTAACTACTTGCATGTCAGTTCTAGTGGAGACCCAATGGAGAGATAGGTGAAAGGGTGAGATGGGCTATCTGTTGTGACTATAGTGATGCATTCAATGCATATGAAACACATTGGAGATGCCAATGAGGATTGCGTAGTCAAGGACATGCCAATTTGAATTCATTCAGGGGTCTTCTTCAGCAGGGATTGCGTAGTGGAGGCAGGCTGTCAGGAGGCAAGAAATTGGTGCATAGAGATGCAAATTTCTGCATGACAATGTGTAATGATTGTATATTGTAGTGAGATCTTGATGTACTAAGCTTTGTATGAGATTATTACATTATTCCATTGATATACATAATATATGATAGTTGGGGTTTTTAGCTTTAAGCTTTCCTGTTAAACAACTGTGTTTATGTGCAATTGATTTTCTTCACGTGTTTGTAATTGAGTTTTAATTTCCGCAAGATTAACAGTGGAAAGATTCTGTATTTAGAAAGAAGATAAATATTTTTAGAATCTATGCTTCTGTGATCCATATACAATTGTAAAATCTCTTTCGGTAATAATCACATATAATGGAACGTTGTCGACGCGTTTCGAACCAACCAGTGTGGTTCATCATCAGGACTAGGTGAGAGATCATATCAAATCAATAAGCTTAAATAGATGTAGAGATGTTTAAACTAGCCGTTTTCTAAACGGCTAGTTTGACTTTTTAATAATTTAAAATGTTTTTAATAAGTAACGGCTAGTTCCCTCCTACTATTAAACCAATTAATAAATTTATTCGGTTAGTTAATAAATTAGTAAACTTATTAGTTATAATTATTTAGTAAACTTATTAGTTAAAAATTTATTTATTTATTTATTTATTTTATTTTATTTATTTATTTATTTTATTTATTTTTTTTAAATTAAAGTGAGAGGTTAAAAAATAAGAAAAGAAAAAGAAAAAATATATGAATAAATAAATAAAAATATAAAATAAATAAATAAATAAATAAAGAAAAATAAATATATAAATAAAAATATAAAATAAAAATAAAATGTAAATGTAAATAAAATATAAATATAAAGATGAATATAGCAAAATAGAAATAAAATAATGATAGAATAAAATAAAAATAAAAAGAGAAAAATAAATAAATATCAAACTTTCAAAAAAAAAAAAATAATAATAATAATAATAATAATAAATAAATAAAAATAAAAATAAAAATAAAAATATAACTAAATAAATAAATAAATAAATAAAATAAATAAAAATAAAATAAAATAAAAAATAAATAAAAATAACTAGATAAATAAATCAAATCAAATCAAATCAAATCAAATCAAATAAAAAATAAACAAATGCAAAAAATAAATGAATAAATAAATAAATAAATGAAATAAATAAATAAATAAAATAATACAAAAATAAAATAAAATAAAAAAAATCAGGGACATAAGGCAGGTATCCAACACCTGCTAATGTTCCAACCATCATCTCTATTGAGATTAAGGGGTCTTTTTTCGATTTCTAAGGCCTCTCTTAACTTACGATGATGGAAGTGGTCAATCCTAGCAATGACCTTCGCCTCTTCAATACAAATATGATGGTTAGTCTTTTCTGCATGTTCAGCTAGGGCAGACGAGCGGGATCTTCCATGCTTAATGTCAGCAGCATGTTCAGAAATCCTTTGATTTATAGAAATTGGTCGTTCTATAAATCAAAGGATTTCTGAACATGCTGCTGACATTAAGCATGGAAGATCTCGCTGTGCACACCCTAAGCTAGCCATCATATTTGCATTGAGGGCGAAAGTCACATTGCCAGGGATCGAGCCATTTCCATCATCGTAAGTTAAGAGAGGCCTTAGAAATCGAAAAAAGACCCCTTAATCTCAATAGAGATGATGGTTGGAACATTAGCAGGTGTTGGATACCTGCCTTATGTCCCTGATTTTTTTTTTTTTTTTGTATTATTTTATTATTTTATTATTATTTTATTTATTTATTTATTTCATTTATTTATTTATTTATTTATTGCATTTGTTTATTTTTTATTTGATTTGATTTGATTTATTTATTTATCTAGTTATTTTTATTTATTTTTTATTTATTTATTTTATTTAGTTATATTTTTATTTTTATTTATTTATTTATTTATTTATTTTTTTTAATTTTTTAATTTTTTAATTTTTTAAATTTTTTTTTTTGAAAGTTTGATATTTATTTATTTTTCTCTTTTTATTTTTATTTTATTCTATCATTATTTTATTTCTATTTTGCTATATTCATCTTTATATTTATATTTTATTTACATTTACATTTACATTTAATTTTTATTTTATATTTTTATTTATCTATTTATTTTTCTTTATTTATTTATTTATTTATTTTATATTTTTATTTATTTATTCATATATTTTTTCTTTTTCTTTTCTTATTTTTTAACCTCTCACTTTAATTTTAAAAAAAATAAATAAATAAATAAAATAAATAAATAAATTTTTAACTAATAAGTTTACTAAATAATTATAACTAATAAGTTTACTAATTTATTAACTAACCGAATAAATTTATTAATTGGTTTAATAGTAGGAGGGAACTAGCCGTTACTTATTAAAAACATTTTAAATTATTAAAAAGTCAAACTAGCCGTTTAGAAAACGACTAGTTTAAACATCTCTACATCTATTTAAGCTTATTGATTTGATTTGATCTCTCACCTAGTCCTAATGATGAACCACACTGGTTGGTTCGAAACGCGTCGACAACGTTCCATTATATGTGATTATTACCGAAAGAGATTTTACAAAAGATAAATATTGTTAGATTAGGAGAATCTGGTAATACATCAGTATTGATAAATTTCTACACTTTTGCAAGTGATGAGAGGTCAATGATGCTTGGTGATGGCTAGATAGTGTTAGTGACCTTCTGAGCTTCTTTATTGATTTCCAAGACCTTTTTGGCATGTCTTGTCATTGGTTTCCTAGCTTGAAACATGAATCCTACATCCTCACCTTCAAACTCCAACTTCTTGGTTGTTTTGGCTTTCTTGAGCTTCTTTCATCCCTCATCTATATCTTCATCTTGGACTATGGGAGTTTCCTCAATATCAATAGCATGAAGAATGTCTTCTAAGTTGCCCTTAGCCATTGTTTGGCTTCTTGTAACCCTTTTGCTGCCATGGTTACTCACATTTGGCTCTTGATTTGCAGGTTTGTTCACAGTTGGCTCTTGTTTTGCAGGTTTGCTCACAGTTGGCTTTTGTTTTGCAGGTGAAACAATAGGTGTATCACCTTTCTACAATGGCTCTGTTTCCATGATTAGTGGTTTAGGTTGCTCTGCTACTGAAGGCTCACTTTTCTCTACCACTGAAGGTGATGGTATACCTCTAAGTTTAGGAGTTCTTTTAGGAGTGATGGAATCTACTTCAAAACCACTGACAAACAGAAAAGATGACCAATCTCTGCCTAATCTTTTTAACTCCTCTAAAACTAGCAACTTGATTAAACCATGATGAAAGATTGAGGTTTCATTTCCTTCAGATTTAGCTTGAACTTTATATGCCATTTTTGCTAAGCTTTTGTATAAGTAAAAAGGTAGATCAAGATATTTCTTACCAATAAAATGTAGCAGAAGCCTAAAGTGGTAAGAATAAACCATATGATACCTCCCTTCATAGGTGAAGTACTTCTGAATAATAAGTAGTAGCTTTGAGAATTTTTCTTTCATGTAACTCCTTGGAATGGAATTTGTAAGGTCAATCTCACTATGTTCTGGCTTGATAAATTCCTTACAGTCCTGCATGGTGAATTTGAAACCTTTGAACCATTGTTATCCTCCTCTAGGGATTCCTATTGCTGCTGCAATGGTCTCTGGAGTTACAGTGAGGTTCAAAATCCCCACCTTTGAAGCTGTCCCATTGAATTTATGGCAGAATCCTTAGAAACTTGCGCATGGCATCCTTGCAGTCTTTGGAAAAATTGTAAACACCCTGTTCTTTTGAAAAATTCTGAACCTGTTGGTTCTTCATTAATCAAGTTCATGTCTGATGGCTCATATCTGAGGCAATGACCACCTTTGTTGGTCTTCCTCTTTGCAACCATGGTGATTTTATGTCTTCTCTTCCTTGCTTGATCAGTGATACCTACAAACGTTGCAAATGGTAGCCACATCTTAGGCTTACTGAAATAGCTCTCCAGAGCTTAGTGGCATGCAAAGATGGAGCGGAGAATGAAAAATGACTCAATTTGGTAATATTTTAAAGTTTTGATGATAGCCCATGGCATAATCATGACTCATACATGCTTAAAATAGTAATAATGACTTCAACCATGACCATTGTACCTTGATTTAACCCTAACTGACTCGAATGACATCTACCCTAATCCTTTCAATCATTGATTGACACCTAACACCTGATTTAAAAAGACAGACACAAATACCTCTTTTCATAGCATACTTAGTGTATTTCCTGGCAGTTTCGCTATGAAAGTATCAGCAGTTTCGTAGCGAAAACTGCGTTTTTACTGTGCAATTCGCTACGAAAATAGGAAATCTGGGCTAAAATGACCTTTTCAGATTTATAAGCTTTGGAAATGGAATATTTCAGGAAATAATGACTAATACAACATGAAAAATCTTGAATGGGGGTGGGTTTGGACCTTAGGATAAGCTAATAAGAAAAAAATTAAAATTTTCCTTTATCAACTAATGACAAATGAACCCCTAATATTATGCCAAATTATGTTTCACTTTTTCTGAGTGATAATAGGTGGTAACCATATTCACTCCAAAAGCAACCAGCATAGCCATGCTTCTTGTTGGCCTATCTCATGGATCTGCAAGTGGTTTGGCAACCCCTTGCTCCAGATCATCAACCATTCATCTCAATGAGGATGATGGATCTCATTCTGCAAAAACTTGGTATCCTCCCATTGTAGGAAACCACCATCCTCAAACTGTTGAATAACTTTGCACTCCATGATATGTTGAAGTTCACCTCCAATGAGACCTCTCCATGAGAAATTATTCTCATCAATGGCCCTCAAAAACCAATAAGGTTCTAGATCTGCTGCAGGTAGAAGTTTCTCTTTGAGCTAAGAGATGCTCATTGAGAAAGAGTCATATTGGAAGGGGAAAATTTTTCCCATCTCAAGATGTCTACCATCTATCATCATTTTCTCCATTGCTTCATGAATGAAGTTTCCATTTGATTGCTCCCATAATGAATGGGTCCTCTTCTTCTCATTGTTGCTCATTAACAGCGCTGTAGATCTGCAAGGTAAAACATGTGCTGTCTCAAAGCAAGGCACGATGTTGAACTCATAGCCAGCCATTGTACATAGGATCATACTCATCCCATCTTCTGAAACTATAGAATTCATCTCAAAGGGTTTAATGTATCTCAACAATGATGAGCTGGGATAGCTTTTTATCTCCTCCTTGATTAGATTAGGGTCCTCTGCGCAATGATATGATGCTGCTCCAAATCAACATGTTTTTCTAACTGTTGGTTATGCATTGACCTTGATGGCATGTTCCCATAAATTTCTATAAGAGGTACTGAAATAATATGAGATGGAAGTAGATGCATACCTTGGATCAAATGAGATTCAGAAACACCTTTCAAGATCACAAGAGTTCCCTCTTCTGGTGCAATGATCTCTCCAATTGCTGGTAAGAGTGATGGCTACTCTTCTACAAGTGTACCAATGTTGGTATATGTCTCTTCCTCATCATGCATCTCATGAGTAATGCATGGGGCACCAAATGTCAAGAACTCAAGACCATATTGCAAATATGCAAGTGATCCTCCTCTTGATGTAAGCACATCTGTAGCTGGTGGTGGTAGAGGCTCCTCCCCCTAGATGATAATGATGACATCTTCTTTTAGATCTTCATGTACTATCTCCTTTATGATGGGAGATGTCACTATGTGAGATGTCTCTAGTTTCTTCCTACCATATTTCTTCTTCCGTATTTGCATAAAATTTGCATAATCAGACACTTCCATGTGTGATACATGATTGAACCACCAATTTCTTGCTTCACCATCTAGGTGTAGTGCTGCAAAATCCACAACATCTTTTTTTGACATAGGATTTTTCATAAATTAGGTAAATAAATCTTCCCTCCAAGCCCTCAATGTGCTTGTGGAAGCTCCATCGTATGTAGGCAAGAAGAATTTATGCCTCTTTCTTCTATTGCTGCTTCTAGATCTCCTCTCTTCTTTGAGTTGCAGAAATTGTTGGAGAGAGAGATTCTCCTTCAATTCTCTAGGCTGTGACTTGTATTCAAACAGATATTTACTTAGGGTCTCATTCCCCAAGCCTTCATCATATTCAGACCAGTCCTCTTTCTCATCAAAGAAAGTGAATCTAGTGGAATAATGTGAAGCTCTTTGCTTCTCCAGTCTTCTTTGTTGTTGAAAAGAAGTACTGGGACCTTATTCATTTTGAAACCCTCTTTAGGTTTCTCTTTGCCTTTCTCTTCTTGTTTCATTGATATCCTTGTAGATATCCTTCATAGATCTAAAGGAAGATGAGGAAAAAATTAATCCCTCCATAGTAGATCTCTACTATCTTCTTTTCATATGTTGTCAATAATGTCCACAAGTTGAGCCAAAGATCATGCTCTGATAGCATTGTAATATCTGAAAATGAAATAATGAATTGATACACAAACACAATATTTGTAACAAAAAAAATGTACATGTAAATATTTAAAAATCATAGAATATACATAATAGGTGAGCCTTTTATTATCATTGGATATGGATAAATAGTACAACAATGCTCAAAATATAAGACACTCAAGCCAAATACATAGGCTAGAATGACCCTACAACATGCCCAAGCAGGAACCGCGTAACTGGAGAGATGCTGGAAGCAAATAATGCATTGTCCCTTCAGAAAATAATGTAGATCTAGCTTCTAGCTGAAAGGAAAATGCATATCTATGGAAATTTGGAGCTCTGATGATGAAAATATTCTAGACCTGGGCTCTATGATGGTAACCTAAGATAACCCAAAAAGGAAATTCCAGAACTACGAGATTGGAAATTTACCCTCTTGGGGTTTGATCCCTGGTCTGCTGGGCTATGCAGATATGAAGCTAGATCTAAAAAATAGATGGCTGAAATATGTCACAAGATCATATCTAAGCTTGAAGGGCTGATCCCTTCACTAGATCCTCAAGTTAGAAGCTCAAGATCTAGCTCCACAATCCTCCTCTGAAGATTGCAGTTGCTGCTAGACAATCGTTCATAAAAAATGCGTTGTAAAGGAAGGAGGCTCTCTAGCCTACTGCAAAATATGGCTATGAAGCTCAAGGCTGATGGAAATAATGCATACAATGTGAAGGAATGGTCCTCCATTGGATTACTAGCTGAAATGCTAGCAACTTCCCTTCTCCCTTGGATCTACAAGAAAGGACTACGCAATTCCTGATGCAAGTGCTGTTGCTGGGTGATGAATGATAGATGGCCTGATGCCTCATATAGATCTGAAGCACTGGAAGGTTGATCAAGGTGATAGGATGAATCCTTCACTGGTTCCTCAACTGAAATATTGAAGGACAACCTCCTCCTCTCAAACTGATCTTCAAAAATGTGCAATTTCTGAATATGGATGTTCTGCAGAAAGTAGGAACAATATGGCACCAATTTATGATGATGAACGTAGTGCAAACACTCTTCCCTAGAGGTCACTCAAGGAAAGAGGTGGGATTCCCGCTCGGGAATAGCTTGTGCTAAACAACACTGTAGACTTAGCTAAACAACATAAGAGTGCATGGAATTTCAAATGATAAATCCAGATCTAAACAAATCACAAATCAATAATCTAAATCCTGCCTCAAATGTTGCCTCCATCTTCATTATATAGTTTGTGAACCTTCCCATGCCTTGGCCCACCTCATAATTGCGTTGTACATGTGGACATATGTCTCCATGTTGACTGCGTTGTCTCTCCATGATCTCCATCATGTGCGAATGTCATGATCACCCTCTCCATCATGTGCGCATTAAATGAACTACTCCTCCATCATCTCATCATGAACGCTCTATGATCTTACATTTGATTCCTTCCATGATATTAGTTGACTACTTCAACCTCCATGATATATCTCATTAATGAGACATGATCTCCACTCCTTTCACATTAAGTCGCTGGTCCACTACTCCATTATGTAGATCTAGATATAAAATATCCACATACACACATCAAAAGTAGATTTTATTTATCTTTGGGGTTTGTGGGCCCCTCCACCCTCTTATTTACTTAATTAATTAAGTTTATTAAGAACTCTAATATTCCAATTATGTTGTGGAAAAATTGGGAATATTACACATGGTCCATAAAAATGGCTTGTGGTACGTCAAACTGTTATGAAACCAAATCACAAAATAGAATAAAATAGATATAAACAACTTAGAAATCAGCCTATTTGAGGGTGAAGCCTACTTTACATTACATAAATGAACTATTCTTGGATGATTCATATGACAAAACCTCCTTTACAATAAAAATGTAAGGGCACAAAAATAACAATTGTGAGCTTCTATGGGTTACAATAATAACAATATGGAGACTACATGGGCACTACAATAACAATAAGGGGGATACACTACTGATAAAAATAAGGGGGTACACTAGTCTTATAGGGATCTAACATGCCCCTCTCCAAAAAAGTGTTGTGCTCAATGTTTGATTACTTATGGATGCTTCTGTATAAAATTATCATCCTCCCATCTGGAATCTTCAGCTGGTAAGTTCTTTCACTTGATGAGATACTATGAAATTGATCAATTTCGTAGCTGTTGAATTCTTGTTTCTATTACTTCTTCAGGTTCCAATATTATTTTTCCTTCCTCGTCAATTTTTGACGAGATTGTTTGACTTGGGATTTGCTCCATTTGTAGTATCCATGTTGCCAGATCCTTGCCATCAAACTTCCTCATATCGATATTTGGAATATGGTGGGTCTTAAATCCAACATTAGAGTATATAAAATCATGATAACATTTATTTTTTTCTCATCATGAGTTTCATCTACTACCCTTTTTCCATTAGGAAGATTTTCTTGTAGCAACTTTGTCAAACCTTCCTTCAAACCTTCCACGTCTTTCTTCAAATCTTCGATGTTGCTTTCTATACCATTGATCTTAGCTTCCATGCCACCCATATTAGCTTCCACTCCATCCATCTTAGCTTCCATGCCATTCTTAAAACCATCCATCTTAACTTCCATGACTTTCTTCAAACCATACATCTTAGCTTCCATTTAATTTTTTGTTACTCTTTGCGAGAGAGAAATTTGTTTCACTTGGTCTCGTAATTTTGATATATCATGTTGCACTTATTCCTCTTCATGAGTCATAATAGAGCCTTTTTAGGGCTTAATGGGTTTTGAATTCTTTTTAGGGGGAATTTTAGAACCCAATACTGATATATATGCTTCAATATGCCCTTGGAATCACTTCAAACTGATTTTTCAAACAAGACTTATGCAATTTTTAAAACAAATACGCACATTTTTCTTGCTTTTGAGGAGCTCGATATTGTAACTGATGTATCTCTTTAATTTTGGATCCCCAAGATTTTATATTTAACCCTTTAATATCACTTTGAATCTTCTTTACAATACCATAGGTGTGACCTGATTTAGATTCTTCAAGGCAAAGTTATGCCCAATATCCGACAATGACCTAATTATGGACTAGTTCAGTAGAGCGAAATTATACGGTGTGCCACGTGTCACTGTTTCCTCTGTCGGGTCTGAAATTGAGATACAAGAAACTATAATCCTTTTTTTCTGACCAATTTTTATAGAATTCCAATCCAATGCTCAGAGTGAGAGTTATGACGATTTTCCCAATGTCACCTCTTTGAGATGAAATTCAGGAGCCTACAAAAACCCTAATTTCCATAGCTCATATCTCTGAAAATATTGCGAGACAAGATCTGAATGTTTTTCACGAAGTTCCTCTGGATTTTGGTGAAAATGGGTATTTTTTTAGCTTCTTAACCTTTGTAGAAAAAATTATAGCAAAATTTCCACGATGACCTGTTTGAAGTAGCGAAACCCTAGAATCCAAAGCTTTGATACCAAATGTTTTGAAACCAACTCACAAAATAGAAGAAAAAATAGATCAACGACTTAGAAATCAGCCTTTTCAAAGGGGAAACCTCCTTTAAATTACATAAATTAGAATTTTTTGGATGATTTAAATGACAAAGCCTCATTTATATATATAGGAGTCCAAGGGGTTACAATATAATCCTAGCTGACATAACAATAAAATTGTAAGGGCACAACAATAACAATAGTGAGCTTCTATGGGGCACAATAATAACAATATGGGGACTACATGGGCACAACAATAATAATAAGGGGGCTACACTAAAAATAAAAATAAGGGGATACATTAGTATTATAGGGATCTAACATGAACCTAGCGATTACATGATTGAATATGAAAATCATTGTGGTTTCACCGTCATCTTTATATGTAGGAAACTCCTCGACCCATTTCGTAAAATAATCTATTGTAAGAATAATATACAAATGCCCCCCCCCCATCGAGTAAGGGTTACATGTAACAAAGTCAATGCACCCTTTAGAAAATGGACTGACATCTATTATTTGGTGAGGAGGAGCTAGAGGAGCATGCGTCTTGCGATTAAAAATTTGGCAATTATGGCACTTTTGAGCCGTAGTTATGCAATATTTAAACATTAATGAACATAAATAGCCAACATGCAATATATTTTGGGCAGTAAAAAACCTTGAAATATGACCACGAAAAGCTCTAGAATGACATTCATTTAATGCCTTCTCAGCTTCCTCGTGTGTGAAACAACATCGAAATATAGAATCAGCACCACGATGATAAAGTGTATCACCAAAAATAATATATTGTTGGGATTGGTACCGGATTCGAAGACGATCAGTTCGAGACAAATCATGCAGAAAAGTATGAGTTTTAAGACATATAATGATATATCCAGACCAAGGATTTGAATTACTAATAATAAACATGGAATCATATGGAAGATGATCCGCTACCATTGTTTCAGTTTTAATATAGGGAAAGTCACACAATAATTCAAAAAATACCACTGACTTCTTAGACTTAGATCTTTCGAATTCTAAATTTAACTCTTGCATGATGAAAATACATTTAGAGTATTTCCCCCCTAGTAACTGTTTGGTAAGAATGTACATCATAGGTTGCAATTATAGATTAAAGTTGTTTTGCGTAAAAATATATAGTGACGAAAACGTTGGACAACTTGAACGGTTGCCAAGGCCAATTTCTCCACATGTGCATATTTGATTTTGGTTTTCATGAGAATCCTATTGAAATAGTAGATCACATTTTTAGTGTTAGATTCATCTTCCCAAACTAGTACCATGCCAATGGTGGCATCAGATGCAACTAAATACAAAAAGTAATCTCGATGATAATCAGGCAGATGCAACAATGGTGCATGGGTCAACACATTTTTCAATACATCAAAATATTTTTCGTCAAGATCATCCCAAATAAATGGAATGCCCTTTCTCAAAAGTCTAGCAAAACATTTAGTTAGCTTGACATAGTTAGGTATGAATCTACGTAAAAAATTCCTCTTTCCCTTGCAAAATTTGAAGTTCGCGAAGATTAGAAGGAGGAAAATTGACAATAGCCACTACCTTGAGTGGACCGACATGAATGCCTTACTTTGACATGAAAAATCCCAACAATCGACCATATTGTACAGAAAATATGTGTTTGTGAGTATTTAGACTAATATTGTAGTTTCTACATCAAATGAAAATTTCTTTCAAATGCATGGGATGATCTTGTCATCTTAGTAAATGAGCTGGTAAGTCATCTAGGTAGGTTTGCACAATATGTTTGATATCGTGCAATATGTAAGAAATATCCATTTGAAAAGTTGTGCCAATATTCTTCAATCCAAACGTGATTTTGCGATAGGAAAAGGTCCCCCATGGAATTTTTTTCACATTCTTACACTGATCGACACGGAGTATGTTTATTTGATTGTATCTATAAAATCCCTCCATGAAAGAGAAAATCGCGTTTCCGAACGTTAGGTCCCTATAATTCTAATGTATCCCAATATTATTATTATTAGTGTATCCCCCTTATTGTTATTATTGTGCTCATCTATCCCTCGTTATATTGTTGTGCCCCATAGAAGCCAACTATTGTTATTGTTTTTCCCTTACATTATTATTGTTATGTTGGCTCTAATTATATTATGACCACTTAGACTCCTATATAGAGAAATGAGGTTTTTCATTTGAATAATCTAAGAAATTTTCATTTATTTAATTTAAAGGAGGTTTTCCCCTCGAAGAGGATAATTTTTAAGTCATTTATCTATATTTTCTTCTATTTTGCGAGCTGATTGCATAACATTTGGTATCAGAGCTTTGGATTCTAGGGTTTCGCTTCTTCAAACAGGTCATCTTGGAATTTTCACTATAACTTTTTATATGAGGCTTCAGAAGTTTAAATTGAAACCACGTGGAGTCTAAATACTGGCAAACCTCGTGTACAAATTTTAGATCTTGGTTCCCTATATTTTCGGAGATATGAACCGAGGAAGTTAGCGTTTTTGCATGCTCGAGAATTTCATCTCAAAAAAATGACCGAGGGAAAATCGTCATAAATTTCGTTTTAGGAACCTTATTTGAATTTTGTAAAATGTAAGAAAACATGCACGAACTTTAGTCTCTTTTTTATTAATTTCAGGGCCAAAGGTAAAAAAATGATACATGGAATGTCCTACAATTTATATCTACTAAACGAGTCCATAATTAGGTCATTGTGGTAGATTAGGCATAAATTTATCTTGAAGAATACAAATTAGGCTTGAATTGTGGAATTGGAAAGAAGACTTAGAGGAAAATGATAGGATCGAAGTTCAAATATTGGGAATCTGAAATCAAAAAGATACATTAGGTTCAATATTGAGCTCTGCAAAAGCAAGAAAAAGGCATGTATTTTTTAAAATTGCATAACTTTTGTTTGAAAAATCAGTTTGAAGTGATTCCAAGGGCATAATTAAGAATTGATGTCAATATTGAGTTCTAAAATTCATCCCAAAAATAATTCCACACCCATTAATCCCTCATAAAGCTCTACTATGACACATGAAGAGGAAGAATTGTAGCATGATATATCAAAATTATGGGACCAAGTGTAGCAAATTTCACTCTCCCAAAGATAAACAAAATATGAATTAAAAGACGACATTGATGGTTTAAAAGGGTACATACAAGATAATATGTATGGTTTGAAGAATGGAATGGAAGCTAAGATCGATGGTATAGAAGAAAAACTTGAAGGCTTGAAGGAAGGTTTGACAAAGTTGCTACAAGAAAAGCTTCCTAACGGCGAAAAGGTAGTAGAGGAAACTCATGATGAGAACAAAATAAATTTTAATCATGATTTTATACACTCTAGTGTTGGATTGAAGACCTGCCATATTGCAAAGATCGATATGAGTAAGTTTTATGGCAAGGATCCCATAACATGGATACTACGGATGGAGCAATATTTTGATCTCCATAATTTGTGAAACACACAAAAGGTATGCATTGCAACTTTATATTTAGGACCTAATAAGTTTTTAAGGTATTGGTGACTTTTCTCTTGTAATTTTTTTTTTCACTTGGTCAATTTTTATGAAGGAAATGATAACACATTTTGAGGATACAAAGAGAAACACCTTCTTTAGCCAATTGATAAATATCAAACAAAATGGTTCAAAGGTGGAGCACATTGAGGACTTCCAAAAATGAATATAAGGGTAACTGATATTCCAGAGGAGCATAGGATTGATGTCTTCATAGGCACTTTAAAGGATAACATCCAACATGAGGTTTTCCTCTGGGAACCTGATTCATTGGATAAGGCATTTAGGTTGGCAAGAAAATTTGAAATAAAAATTATGACGACAAGGAATCCTACCACTCACAACTATAAGGATGGAAGTGTTGCTACTCCTAGCCTTCCACAACCTACAAGGTTGAAACCACAACATTTAGAAGAAAAAAGAGAATAATGGTGTTTTTTTTATAGTTGTGATAGAAAATACTGTAAAGGCCATAAGTGTGTTGAGAAGAAATTGTTTTACATATATTGTGAAGAGGAGGAAGAAAAGGAACCAAAAACTTCAAAATAAGAGTATATACACCAGGAACCAACCCTAGAGTAAGAAGAAATGAATATGACCACGTCTTGTAATGCATTGGAAGGAATTACCACTCCTAAAACTCTCAATATAGAAGAACATATCAAGAAGAAAAGGGTAATATTGTTGATTGATTCAAGTAGTACCCATATTTTTTTTCAATGTATGATAGCCAAGGAATTGAGTTGCTTCCTATATCCAACACTAGAGTGTAAAGTGATGGTTGCAAATGGAGGAACTATAAATTGCTCTCTGTTACACCATTTTTTGGTCATCTAACCTATTATCATTAGATGGACCCAAGTACATCATGTAAGACCAATTTTACTCCAAGTAAAATTGCTTTCAATATGAAAATAACTTAGTAATTCACCTTTATTAAGTTGTTTGTGGTCTAAACAGGGAACCCATAAGGAAATATTAAATAGATATATATTTGTTTGATTTTCCACAAGAAATAATTAGTTAAACAGTAGTTTAATTAATATTTCTGGTTATATTTAACCCAAAACAAAGAAATTAATTAGATAAATCATTATTTATCTTATTATTTTCTAAAGAATAATTATTTAAATCTTATTTAAATAATATTCTTTGTTAAATATGACTAATTCACCCTTAAATAATTAAATAAATCATTATTTATTTGATTATTACTCAACCATATCCTTAAAATGATAAATAAATCAGTTATTTATTTATTATTACTTAATCACATCCTTAAGATGATAAATAAATCGTTTATTTATTTATTATTTACAAATAAGGGGATTTGACTCAAGTCAAATTCCTTTTCCCTCCAACAAATATAATAAAATATTCCATAAAATTTGGATCTAGATTTGGTTAATAATATTTAATTATGAACCAATCTGTAGACTAACTCAATATTTTGTTATAAATAGAAGGGTTTTCCCATTCATTTAACACCTTTTGTTGCCTAAGATCACTCTGGATCTCAACTCTTGGTCTGGCTATTGATCCATTATCATAGCCATATTTTTCCATTTTTGTCTGGGTTTTCTGCACCATTAAGAGAGAGGAATTCTAAATATGAAGTGCTGAGGACTTACAAGAACCCATCCCATTGAGGAGAACAGGGAACACCCTCTTGTGTTTTCCTCCCAGGTGCCCATTAATAAAAATTTCATTGGATATATTCTTGTCTTGTCTATTGGTTCTATGGAGTAAATCTTATTTTTATACTGTTTAATGTCTTTTAATGCATAGATCTAGATTTTTGCAGCATTTTTCTTTACCATCTAACTAAAAATCTGAAGATATTAGCAGTAATTTCTGTTGTTAGGGTTGTTTGTTATGCGCAGCTAAAGTGGTCTTTTTTCGTACACCTCGAATCAAGATTCATACTAACAACTAATGACTCCACACGGGTTTACCATTACGACCACTGTCATTTTTCTGATCCTTGCATATCCAGCTGCTTCAAACCTTAGGATTTCTCTTTAGCCCCTTGTTTTGCTTATTCTTGATGTTATTTTTAACCCCTAAAACCCTAAAATAATAAAAATTCTAACTTTCGTGTGTTTTCGGACCCATTGCGCAGGTGAACGACATCAGCCACAGCTGAGACGATAATTTTTTTTGAAACCTGTGGCCGAGAGTGCCGGAAGTGCAGGTCGTAATTTTCTGCCCAAAACCTACAACCTGTACCTCCAGGGCACACATTAATGCCCAAAAAGTGCGACCTCTGCTGAAAACAGGCCAAAAATTTCGACTTGGACTTTCTACAGGGATTTTTCTGAAAATTTTCTAGGTTTTACTGAACCCCTGTTCAGGGTGGTTTGGCCTCCATCTCCGCCTATTTTGGACATGTACTTGTTTTGTTTTTCTCAACTAAGTGGGAACCTAGCCCCCTAGGGCTCAGTACCCTCCACTATTTGTGGAAGAGTGTTTGTTGTTGCAGGTTGTCTGAAATTTCAGAGTCTTTAGCATTTTTTCAGATCTAATACCTCATCTTCAGATCCACTTCTGTTCGTCTTGTTATCGATCCAAATATTCCCATTTAGCTTTGTTTGGGTTTTCCATTAGGGGGCACTCTGCTTCCCTCCTGGAGATATCCTTTTGCCACCTCTTTTTACAACAATTTTCCTCTGATTTTTTGCCGATTTCTGCACCACTTTCCAGCAAATTTTTTCTTTTAGATCTCTGTCCCTCTTGACCCAAGATCTATTAGCCCTTTTTTTAGTGTGTTTAGATTAGTTTTTTTCTCACCTATAGACTAATTGTTGAGATACCCACCCTCTTGGGTTTAGATTATTGCATTGTTAGATGTTTATTTTGTATTTTGCAGGCCTATATACTGTCATTTATAGGTTCATTCATAGCTCTACAACACATTATTTCTTTTCTCTACAAATGTCTGAGTTTAAAAATTAAAATTACACACTTTTACACACACACCCTAAGTGAAAAAGGGCTTGGTTAACACCGCCAAGCAAAGACTATAAAACATTGAAATCAATTGATCCTGCAAATCTCTACCCTTGTTTCGACATTGTAATCGGTTGGTCTTGCACCTCCCTACCCTTTTCGGTCTCTTTTTCCTTGGTGTCGTGTGTATGTTGTCATTGCTCAAACCTCCCATGGGCTCTGATTTTCCTCAGGGGGGGGCCAGCACCTCCTGCACATCTTCCCCTCTTGGTAACATGTATTCAGGGTGTAGCATACCTCCTCTCTTTTCCCAACCTCCTGTATACCACACTGTTACCCAACCTCTTCTGTCTAGTACCCCCAATGACCAGATTCTCATGATGAAATTCGATCAACCTTCAACCGTAGACATCAATCTTCAAACTCGGTTCCGTCAATACAACAAGCCTCCTGCTACATCTATCCTTGAGCCCCCTCCTTCAGTATCTACAGAGCCTCTTTTGACACCTAATGGCCCCTTGAAGATCCCTTAGCCTAGGGCAGAGGTTCATACCAAAATCCCTAAGGGTCCGCTACGTCGAAATGCTGCTTCTAGCAAAGCCACCCATTCGTATAGCATAGTAGATGATTTGGAACAGTCCCCTGTTGCCATTTCAATGCTGGAACTCCTCCAGTTGTGCCCTTCACAAAGAAAATCTCTTCTGTTTTCCGTGGGCATTGTAGACCCTTCCAATGATCGATTGATTGTCTTTGATGTTGACTGGTCAGAATATCCTCCTCTCCCTACTTCCGTTGCTTTCCAAATCCCAGTCACAATCTGAAATGCCAACGTTTCTCAGTGCCTTATTGAAGAGGGGGCATCCACTTGTGTGATGTCCACTTCGGTTTGGAAACAACTTGGATCTCCTGAGTTGGCTCCATCCATGATCACTCTCCAAGCATGGGATGGCCACGCCTCCAAGTCCATTGGCCTATTCTATAATTGTCCCATCACTCTTGTGGGCAAGACAGTTTGCGTTGACGTAGAAGTCATAGATGCCCCCTTAGACTACAACATTCTATTGGGTCGTAGCTACACTTATGCGATGTTTGTTTTCCCTTCCACGGTTTACCACAAGATGTCCTTCCCCCATAACGGAAAGATAGTCACCATTGACCGGTTGACGTATTACGAGCCAAAGTCTCAGACCTCCCCTGAGTCCACTATCTCTTCGGTGGCCAAAAAGCAAACTGTCGACCCTTTGAATAGTGTCTCACCTGGCATCTACAAGGACTCATCCTTTCTTGGTACATTCCATGGTCTGCCTCCTCCTATCTCTCATCCCAGCTCATTGAATGTTTGCATGATGATCATCTCGGGCTTCTCTCAAGAGGCCCATCTCGGTTAGTCAGCAGCCCTCTCACCCTCCACAGCCGTCTCCTAGCCCTTTGATGCAACCTCTTGGACCTCCTCCTCCTGGCCCTTCAGCTGGTACTCATGAGCCTATTTATCCTCCTGGGTCGGTTCCTCCAGGCCTTAACCATTTAGGAGCCATCCCACCTGGCCATTACCCCTCTGGTTAGATATCGTTCCTAGTCCCTCCACCAGGAATTTATACGGCACTTGTCATGGCCACCCTCTCTCTCCCTAACTTGACGATTGGGCTCCCGGTTTCGTACCTTGATCCTCCAACCGCCACCCCGCCAGGTCAACCTAAACCTTATCTTGCTCTGACCCCGGTTCAACTGGTCCCCCTAACTTCTCTCGTCATCACAGTGCCTCAGCCACCTTAACAGGATCCACCCCCTGTTGTGACTGCTTTGGGTAAGAAGGGCAGAGCTTGCAAAAAGGCCTCAAAGGACAAAGCTACCTCGACTGACCCTGCACCTCCTCTGCCTCCAAAGCCCTATGCTTTGTGTGATGTTGTCGGTCATGCCACCCATACTTGTCTCGAGTTGCCCCAAATCAAGCCCATGGTTAATGTCACGTTCCCTAAGTCTACGGTCCTTGAAACCTCTGCTTCTTCATCGACCACAAGCAAGAACATCAAGACTATTCACACCAAGCACCCTTGTGCTTTGTGTGGTCTACGTGGCCATTAATCCCATATTTTTCCCCGCCTTACACATTACCATGCCTCTTTGGAGGTAGTTCAGGAGTACAAGATTGAACATAATCAATCTGCTTCTCCCGTGCTTGCACAGTATGCTGTAGGCCAGACTGAGGATTTACCCGCTCCTATTGACATTCCCCCCCTGATGTCGAAATAACAGAGCACGCAGCCACCATCCTCTACCTTTCATCATCCTTGAGACCCTCAATAGAAGATCCCTCTGAATCTTATCCTATTTCTTCGCTTGACCTCCTTTCAACAAACACTTCGGGCTCAACATCAGTAGATCCTTTATCTACTTGTTCTTACGTCATCCCCTGCGACGATACACATGTGAGTCTTTCTTCTCATGATGATGAGTTAGGTAGCCTCGCCACATCATGTGGCCTCCCTTCCTCCTGTCCTTCCACCTCCTATTGTGATGACGACATCATGGAAGTTACGTCCACCTTTGACTTCATCTTTCCCACCCATAAACATGATACCATCATCTGTACCCTTGGTGACTTATGCAGCCTGAGCTCAAGCTATGCCTCCAGTAGCTCCCACACTTCCCATCACCTGCGGTATGTGGGAAGTAGACATCCTACCCAGATCATTCCCTTCCGTAGAGTGCATTCGATTTCTACTATGCTCTCAGGTTGCCAACATTGTTCTTTATCCTCCCATTTATTTTCTTGTGGCACCTTTCAGAGGGATCCCTCATCAACACCCTATATCGGTTTTGTCGATGGTGCAAGTCGCTACTCCTGGAATTTAGCCTCGGCAGGTTGGGCCATTTTTACTCCTTTGTAGGCGCTTGTTCTTTCAAATGGTGTATGCATTGGCACTGATACCAATAATCAGGCCAAATATGATGCTGTGTGAGGTTTATTAGCTGACGCCCTTTCACATCATATCCTCCACCTTCATGTTCTTTTAGATTCCCTGCTTCTTGTCATGCAATTGAATGGTTTATATCATGTGCATAATCCTATCCTTTTCAGAAGATATTTACGAGTGAAGCTTTTGATGCATGAATTTGAAAACATTACTTTCAGTTATGTACCTACAGCACAAAATCACTATGTATATAGCATTGTAAACCATATTTTGGACTGGCATTCAACACAAGACAATAACATTAAAATATCAAAACGATGCATATCCATAGTATGTGTCGTATAAAATTTTTTAGAGTTCATTAACTCTGATACATATGACATGCCCATATCATGTTACAAAACCTCAAAACTGGGGGCACCACCTGCCCCTACACACTAATCACTATCTAGAGGATCTCGAGCCAATGGCTCTACCCCTGCCGCTCGTAGATCACGCATTCCCTATCCAGCCATCTCCATGCGCCGCATGACCCCTCACCATTCCGAGGGTAAACCAATACATGGCTTTATGTACTGGTCATCTAAGTCTTGCCAACCGCATTCCGAAACACCGATCAGAAGCCTATCACATCTATGATGGATATCCTCTAGAAGGGTTGCTGCATCCTCATTGTGTTGCACCCTTGATCCACTAGACCCTGCGGCCCCTGATACTATAGGTTGTCCCATGTACCTGGCCGGTTTTATCGGTGCTGTATCTGCATACCAAAAGTAAAAGAATCAGTATCACATATAATATTCTAGAAAATTTAAATGCACTTAAAAGATCAGAAATTTGTCACTTACCATCGGGTCCCCATATATGACTAAGCGACAGTGGTAGATACGGGTCCCCACAATAACTCATCCCACTATAGGGATAGTCATCTATATATAGCGGCATCTGATCCCAATGAACAAAGAAATCAGGATGGAACACCCGTCCAATTTCTCCATCTCCTCCTCTGCATAGTAGTCTCCCCCATCGATGCATCCTAGGTTCTCTCGGGCCTCCATCTGGGAGCTGTATGCGAGGTTGAATTGTCGGGATCTTCTGAAAGAAGAAAGAGCACAAAAATGTATTATATGCACAGTCATGGTTCAGTTTTCGCTTACATAGAGAACACTGTCGTTTCAATTATGACAGCATCATCTGGGCCCACCCATAGTAGGTCCACTCAAAAAACTCTCCACAAGCATCATTTGACCCCCCGTGATGTGATGGAGTGCCTGGTTTCCCAGGATCCATAGCACTGCTGTGGCCACAACATGGGTCTCTAACCTCTCCAAATCCCCGATGGGTATCCGAGTCCCCTTGACTTGGAGACCTGACTGCCAATGGCACTTTAAAATCTCTATGATGTTCCGCCCACGTAATAATACTGGCTGTGTATTCCCTACCATCCCCAGTGGTGGAAGATCAGTCAGGAAATATATATCCTAGACCGTCAACTCGATCCGGTGCCCCTGCACTATAAAGACCTCATGGTCTAGATCCCAATAGCTAACAATCCGGGAAAATAAGGGCTCCCCAGCTCTCATCAAAGGGTTCTCCACAAACTTAAGAACCCCAAACCTAGACAAAGCACTGTAGACACCCTGATCCTCCTGGATCTCTGATCATAATGCGCCCAACTCTCTCTCTCTCCAGTTGATCCGTAATTCTACCATACCTACACAAAACCATCATATTTATTATTATACAGATAGGAAATACTGTTGCTCATCAAAAAACCCTACTGCTTAGCCAAAAAATAGCATAGAAACACCCCTCTCCAACATGTCACACTTTTTAGGCCTAAACTTGGGATAGGTCGCACTTTCCTGGCCAAAACCTGCTACCCAGGTTGCACTTTTTGCCCCAAAAAGTGCGACCCGACCATGAAGAGGAGTAGAGTGTTGTTACTGAGCCTTAGGGACCTAATCTGAACTTTTAATCTACTGAAAAGAAATAATAGGGTTAGGCCTCTTACTTGCAACTGACAGATCTCAATTCCAATGGTCGGTTTTTCCGCTACGATCGCCGCAAGATTTAGGGCCTTCTCTCCTCTCTACATTCACCACAACTCCACATGCAAATGAATGAGTTTGGAGGGAAAATGCCCTATTAAAAGAGAAACCCATGTATTTTCTTTTGCCTGCTATGATCCAACCGTAGCTCTGTTTATCAAACCATCCACACCATTGGAAAGCTCTCACTGAGCCCTCAAATGGGTATCTGTTAGTTTTTAGTGATTTTATACTTCACTGGGACACATTTTTCCCATGAAGCGTCACTTCACCCTTCCTCAAAATCGAATTTCTTCCCTTGCAACACTCGTACCGGGGGCAGCATGTTGCCTCCATACTTGTCCATGCTCATGTTGACTTTCATCGTGAGTTACCACCTTGTACTCATGCCTTTATGGTCCCCATTGGACCCTTTTTCTATTTGGCAACACCATCGAGTCACCCTTGTTTAGAGCATCCGAGTTGATTCATCATCGCTTTCATGGAGTTTATCCCAAGCTCCTTCGCACCCTTCTATAGTCTTCCATCCTTCATTGCTTGGTTTCTCTTTCGTGTCGCTCATTATGGCCTTCAGTCCCACTGTCCCCTATCCCCCATGATATTGTGTCAGTCGCTGTGAGGTCATCCATGCTATTTATGCTCTAACAAGGGAAGTCGTCCATTCGCTAATCATTTCCCCCCATTTAATCATCATCATTGGTGTCAGTCTGTGAGTCGCTCTACTATTTTCTCTCGTGCCTTAGTTGAGGATCCCTTATTGCCTCACCTATGGCAGACCTCCTTCTGTCAACATCAGCTCATTAATTCCAGAAGACAGGTCTAGAGGGCAGTGTACCTTGGTTCCAGCTTCCACTTTTCTTCGGTACCTCGGATCAGGAAAAGGGACTCCTTATTTCCCTTTGACTTGATTGCTTCTCAGCTCTAGCTCCTTTCAGCATGATCGAAATCTGTATACTTGATGGTTTAGTGATGCAACAGTTGACATCGATGATTCCTGGGTGTGTGTGAGATGTCTCAGTCCTCATGAGTGGGTGGCCCTACAGGTAGCCCCCCACACACTCAGATGACATCTTCATTACAGCCTTCGATGCAGCTCCATACTTTTGATGATGATGGCCTCAACTGTTTGCAACACCTTTTTTTTTGCATGTATCGGTCAGATTTTTAGAGCCCTTTCCTATTTTCAGGAGCATCTGGATTGTATTTATATCTCATGTACTCAGATATTATTGTACAAAGTCCTGCCTATTATCCCAAGCAAAATATGTATGTGGGATTCATTATCGTGTTATTTATCTCGCTCATGTTTAGGCCAGCATAAAATTTATTATTATGTTCCATGGTTTTTCGGGCACCTTATTGTTTGTACTATTTCCTCGACAGGCATAGGTATGCCTCCCCCGCTGCCTATAGTAGATACTCACTCATCAAAAAGACTTGTCGCACCTGCAAGTCGCCTCTTCAGAGTCTAGTTCTTTCAGCACTTTGGTTTACCTCATACTTCTCTCTCTTTGACTTCCCCTTCGATGTCTAGTGATTGAGTTCTTACAACGTACTTCAGTCATATGATTAGCTGCTAAAGCTCGCATGCTGGGGGGCAATCTGTTACACCATTTTTTGGTCATCTGACCTATTATCATTAGATGGACCCAAGTACATCATGTAAGACCAATTTTACTCCAAGTAAAATTTCTTTCACTATGAAAATAACTTAGTAAATCAACTTTATTAGGTTTTTTGTGGTCTAAACAAGAAACCCCATAAAGAAATATTAAATAAATATATATATTTGATTGATTTTCCTCAGGAAATAATTAGTTAAACATTATTTTAATTAATATTTCTGGTTATATTTAACCCAAAACAAAGAAATTAATTAGATAAATCATTATTTATCTTATTATTTTCTAAAGGATAATTGTTTAAATCTTATTTAAATAATATTCTTTGTTAAATATGACTAATTCACCCTTAAATAATTAAATAAATCATTATTTATTTGATTATTACTCAACCATATCCTTAAAATGATAAATAAATCATTTATTTTTTTATTATTACTTAATCACATCCTTAAAATGATAAATAAATCATTTATTTATTTATTATTTACAAATAAGGGGATTTGACTCAAGTCAAATTCCTTTTCCCTCAAACAAATATAATAAAATATTCCATAAATTTTGGATCTAGATTTGGTTAATAATATTTTAATTGTCCACCAATCTCTAGACTAACTCAATATTTTGTTATAAATAGAAGGGTTTTCCCATTCATTTAACACCTTTTGTTGCCTAAAGATCACTCTGGATCTCAACTCTTGGTCTGGCTATTGATCCATTATCATAGCCATATTTTTCCATTTTTGTCTGGGTTTTCTACACCATCAAGGGAGATGAGTTATAAATTTGAAGTGCTGAGGACTTACAAGAACCCATCCCATTGAGGAGAATAGGGAACACCCTCTTTTGTTTTCCTCCCAGGTGCCCATTAATAAAAAATTCATTGGATATATTCTTGTATTTTCTATTTGATCTATGGAGTAAATCTTATTTTTATACTATTTAATGTCTCCTAATGCATAGATCTAGATTTTTTGCAGCATTTTTCTTGATCATCTAACTGCAGATCTGAAGATATTAGAATTCATTTCTGTTGTTAGGGTTGTTTTTTATACGTAGCTGAAGTGGTATTTTTTTGTAAACCTCGAATCAAGATTCATACTAACACCCTCGAAAGTTTCATAATATCAAGCTAACCATGGGGGAATATGTATTGAAGAATCCAATTCTTTCCATTCCAATGGCTGGTGCTAATGTTGTACTAGGAGTCCAATGGTTACAATATTTGGGTATGATAGATTTTAATTTACAAGAACTTTTCTTGAAATATTTTTTGGAAGGAAAGGAAGTTGTATTAAAGGGTATCAAAGGGAAATAAATAAATATAATAAGTTCTGATGGCATGGAAAAGCTTCTAATGAAAGAAAAATGGGGCATAATTTCACAATTATGCTCAATAGAGGTTCAAACATTGAAATCATCTATTTCTCCATATCTCCAAAAAGTATTTACCAATCATTCCAAGGTATTTGATACTCCCAAAGGCCTCCCACATATTTGTGATTATAGTAATGATATTTTTTTGATTCTAGGAATTGTTCCTCCAAGCATTAGGCCTTACAAATATCCCTATGCCCAAAAGAGTCAAATTGAACGTATGGTTGCAGAAATGCTAGAGGCTGGTATAATTCAACCTAGTCAAAGTACTTTCATTACTACAATAGTATTGGTGCACAAGAAGGATGGATCATGGTGCACATGCCAGGATTATAGGGATCTCAACAAGATCACTATTAAAGACAAATTTCCCATTCCTGTTATTTATGAATTACACAGAGAAATTTACTTCACCAAGTTGGATCTTCATTGAGGATATCATCAAATTAGAATAAAGATTAAAGACATTTTGAAAAAATATTTTATAACTCATTGTTTTACGAAAATCAAACCTATGGATAGATATGTTTCCCTAAGTGTGGTGGTCACAATTAGAAAAACAAAAGAAAGATTATTTTACCTTTTCCTTAAAATGAATAGATAAGGGAAGAACACCTACTTTTGATATTTCACTATTGCTCACCTCCCTTTTGTCACTTCTGTCGCTCTCAATTGAACTGAACTCGCTTGATTGGTACCTGCAATGGAAAACAAAAGAAATAAAATGACATAAAGGCATATGATCTATTCATGTTAAAAAAATTGAATCAATTGCATTTGAAAATACACATATATCATTATGAACACCTATATTAGGAAAGGAAAGAATCTCTTTATTATGAAGTAGAAGGAGAAGTTACAACCAGTTGGATCGATTCGATGTCAACTCACTCCAGCTTTAGTCCTATCCTCATCACATCAATAACATCACTCAAGAATCATAACATTACATGCAAGTGATACCTCCAAGAGCTGTGATCTCATCATCATAACTCTACTAATTCAAATTCTTTCCCTCTTGTGCACTATGATTAGTGCTCAATTTATAAGTAGTGAAGGTAGTTTGACATTAATGGATTATTGAATGGATTTTCCAAAAATGTATGAAGAGGTTTCCTTGTTCATGGAAATAGGATGATATGAGGTTTAATTACTCCATGGTGTCCATATTCAAAGTTATCATATGATGTGATAGATGGAACAACTTCTAGAAGCCACTAGAGGGTGGGAAGCTTCCCGAAATCCTATGAACAATTCGCTCCCAGGCGACGAACACACTAAAAAGTGGGCCTAGATTCTCTTTAAATAAGCTTTGCATCGGAGTAGATGCTCTGTAAATAACTTACTGTAGTCTAAGGGTACGTTTATGGCTCAATGGAACAATTAAACTCGTATCCAAGTAGTGAAAATTTCATGGAGGAAAACCATATATGGAATGACTTGTTTAGGGCATGTAGCAACTAGTTTAGAGTATGATAGACCCTAATTGATACTGATATGGGTTTTGGGAGTGATGCCCAAATTGAATTGCAACATTTTCCCCCTAAAGCATGAAGTATAAAATGATAATGTTGAATTATTATTATTATTATCCAATTTTATTGTCACGACCAAGCCAGACACCAAATTGGTGTATGAGACCCCCTTTTTTGTGGGACAAGAGACCCACCTCTGCACAGTGATTTGACTACTAAGTCTACAAAGGCATACATATTGGTTTTAAACCTGTGACCTCTTAGGAGGAAACACATGCTCTTAATCATTAGGTCCACTCAAGTTGTGATATGCTTTACGATGTGATGAGTAGGATCTGAAGAAGACAATGACTTGAATCAATTACAATACATTACATCATGATATATTTTCCATCCTGGACATGAATTACTGAAGGAGGCACACCCATACTCAACACATAAACTATCATAACATCATAAATTCGTCTACAGATATAGACCCATTATAGGATAACCATCTGTATAAATACCATCGTACGAATGATGTGGTACTACTCCCGAAATCGTAGCTCGGATTGATTAAACTAGATCTGGGGTGTTCTATCTCATTCACTCGATCGCTTAAGTGTGAGTCTAACCATGCGAATATGTGATCTAAAGTCAAACATGGGAAGACACCATCTGATTAGTAGCGAATGATGTGAGCCATTGACAGACGCGAGAGAAACCACCGATGGTGATAATGGCTCTGAAGGTACTGTAGTAAATTCTACATGATGTGAATAGATGATTTGATGTCAAACACCATACAAATTATTTGGGTTGAAGGCCTGTGATGTCAACCTGTTGCCAAAAATGAGAAACTTTCCATTGTTGTAAGAAAGCTCCAAGGTACTGAAAGGTTGTTTCTAAGTCAACTTCCTGGATGATGAGTTGATGTCGATAGGAGGTGAATCGTCACAGGAGGGCCTTGATGTATCCCCCATCAATGACATGAAACAAAAGTAATGATTTTATAGACATAATGTAACTGATGAAGCAATGTTCATGGATGGCATTCATGAAATGAAGGTTTATGAGTATTGCAAAGGACGAGGAATTACTGAGTGACTTCTCTTGAACATATCGGTAACACTGAATGTGTTGGTAGAAATTACCCAAAACCAAAGTGATGGATGGTGTGATATACCATAGGTATGATAGACCATCAAGTAGATAATCCAACCCAAAAGTAACAGAGATGAAGTGAATAAGTGTCATGTTCAAGAGCGACTTGCTACCATAAAGTGATTTATCGCTTTCCAATTTTCCCTAGTGATTGCTGAACAGTGTTGGTCTAAGGTTGTCATTGATATCAATATGAGGATCAATATTCTTGTAAAGACCTAAAAACCATGATGGAAAACCCTTGCAGTGATATCATGCAAACCTCATATGAAGAGGCCCTTGCTCATGAGGAAAAGTCCCTCTTAGTTAATAAACATGTCATTAATGATGATTTGCTTACTCTTCATGAAGAAGCCCAAAAATGACATGATGTCAAGATGGAAAATATTCTTAAGGTGCCAAGTGTCAAACATGTACCGTGTTTGGTAACCTAGAAGACTACACTTGATGATTTCATTCGATGAAGGTATTGATGACATGGTTGGAAATTATATGATGGAATGGAGGACCATTTTATGATGACATGGAGGACCATTTGATGACATGGACAATGATTGGGGAAATGACATGAACAACTTGAAGAACACTTGATGGCATATGATGACATTCTTGGTAGATCTCATTTAATGATCTAAATAGTGTTTGGAAGAGTCTTTGAAGCTCCCCAAATGGAAAATTATGGATTCACTATCATGATGAATTTTTTGGATACTCTCATGATGACACTCATAATAATATTATTGGTGAAAAAAATGGAGAAGCCATTAATAACCACACATTGTCCCAAATATTTTATGCACTAAATTTAAGGACAATCACAAAGAAAAATAAATTTTGCAACCTTAGGGGCATCCTTTCAACATGGGACCTAGACCATCTGATTTCCTCTTTCTAATGAGCCCTTACTTTCCCAGAAAATCCAAATAGTTTGGGAGATATTTATTTTTTAAGTTAAGGAAATTAACTCTAACATTGAGCTGACTTATGCTCAAGGGCACAAGTCATCCTCCAAACAGTGACGTGCCTTTTTGGTTTAACTTGAAAATACCATTATATATACAACATTAGACACTTAATTCTTGGCATAATTTTCGGCGAGAAGTTCAGAGATAATAGAGTGAGATGACAGATAAGTAAAAGGAGGTCGAGAAGGATATATTTGGGAAAATAATTTTTGTGTTTGGGATACCTTAAACTCGAACTACAACAGTGTGGTGGACTTTCAAAATTCTACTATATTGTAGACTTGGTATTATCAACTTGCTTTTTTTTACTCGGACAACTATATACTCTGTGGATAGCTTGGACCAATCATCTTGTAAGATCTCAGACCTGAAGTAGTACATTGTCATACTATGGTAGCTGAAGCTTACTTTAGCTTCTTTTAAGGCTTGTTTTGAAGCAGACAATGGAACCCTTTTAGGATTGATTTTGTGGTGATTCCAAAGGTATATCCGTGGTGTTATTGAAGCATGGTTTGGTGGATTTGTGGATAAGTTTTTTAAGGCATGATTGATCCCTCTTTTATGACAGTGCTAAGGAAAAATTTCAAATATTTGTTTGAGACTTATTTCAAGGCATGAATGGTAGTCCTGAAGTGTAATTTTGGGTTTTCTTATGGAAACATCTTGTTGAACTTGGAGCAGTTGGTTGAGTAGAACTGGAGCAACCCTTTAAGAAATTTTATGTTGACTTGTCGCAAATCTTGGAGCACCTTTGATGTCACACTTTGGAGCATCATTGTTTGAAGAAACCTATCATGTTGAAGAAAATATTTTGGAGCAACCGAATGACATCTTTAGAGGAGACTAAAGACAACGTTTGGAGCACTCTGAATAACATTCGTTGAAGACACCTTACAACAATGTTGGGCTTATCTTATGGAGTTGTTTTGAAGGCATCTTGTGAATATGATGAGGATATTTTTGGAGCAGTCTCATTGAAAACATTGTAGACCTTTTGAAGAAGCCCTTGAAGAGGCTTAGAGCAGTGAAGTATATGGAACTCTTGGAGAGTTCTTAGGACAACATATTAAAAAAGCTTTGAATATTTCTAGAAGGCTGTTGAAGACATTATTGGAGACATATTGTTGAGAAAATTTAGCTCATTGGAGGTCATGATGAAGTATTGAAGGCCTTCATGATGCAACCTTAAAGAGAAGTGTTTGGGTACCATGAAGGACAACAGAGACACCTTCATGTGAAGAGATCAAGGTTTTCATTGATGACATAACATGGAGACTACAGTGAATACGAATATTGACAGGGCTCGGTGAATAAGACACTAGGATTCGTGAAGTACAACCAAGTATATCTTGACAAGAGGTTGGAGCCTCGAAAATAAAAGGTTGGTGCCTTCAAGGATAGGGTTGGAACCCTACAGGATAACAGTCCTCAAGAGACTAGGTTGGAGCCTATACCAGAGATAGGGTTGGAGCCCTAGAGGTTGGTGCCTCAAAGTGACAAGGTTGGAGCCTTAGAAGATAGGGTTGGATCCCTAGAGGTCAAAGCCTCGTGAAGTCCAAGTTGGTGCTTGGCCTAGTACAAGTTGGTGCCTAAAAGGATTGAAGATTGTTGTCTTCATATAGGGTTGGAGCTCTATAATATTTTATTGGATTTATTGCAAAAAAGAGATTAGTGAAAGTATTTATTCTTATTGTTCATTCCATGTTATAATTGTAAGAGATCTAAAATGGTAAAAGTAACAATTGAAAGAAATACTGATTCACCCCCGTCTCAGTATTTCCAACATTCAATACCTCTTTATTTTTTGACAAGCTTGAGGAGGATAACATATGCTTGACATATAATTCCACCCTTCGGGTGAATCCATCGCTATGTGATGTTTTAATGATTCTAGTGAAGGTGAAACTCGATCTTGTCATGATATACAAGTCCATCGCTATTTTGTGTTTTAACGAGTCTAACGACAGTGAAAAATCAGTCCTTTTTCATGTTTAGAGAGTTTGAAAAAGGGACGAAAAGAAAACTCCACGAGTTATTTTTCATAAAATTTTCCCTCAGATCCAAAAAAGCATAAAATAATACCTCAGAGAACCTCCTAGCCATGTTTGACTAGGGTTTTCCTTTTTCGTAAATAATATATCCCAATCCGGAAAAGGGTTAAACATTTACTGAGTAGATGTCATTTCAATTCCTTTTATGAGCTCGAAAGGACAAATTCTCGACAATATTTTCATGTTTTGGGAGTCTGAAAAGAGTTGAAAGAGAACTCCAGGGGGTTCCTTCTTTGTGTTTAACAAAGCTAGAAAAAGAGATAAAAGTGTGCTATGTGCTAAAAATTCATTTCACGATCATGCACGTCGAATTCACTATATCAGCTGTAAACCTACTCAAAGAACCACCAAACGGATTAAAAATACCTATTTAAATAGTAAAAAATGGGTAAAAACTATAGTCAATTCATTAAATATGCATAAATTAATAAAAAATACTATTAAATAAGAATTTAAAAATAATTTTTACCATATCACATTTACCATTCAGTTTTTAGTGCTCTGAGCCAGTTTTACCCTTGAACTTTAGTAGCTGATTGTGACAGATTCTGTGAACCATTTCTCATGCCGTCTGGACTAGGTAGGATATTTGATCTTCCTATTTGTATTGGTTGCATTCCTTTTCAGTTTCATGTAATTTTTTTAGGGTTTTAGGGTTCCTAGGGTAAATATACAACACCCTAGGAACAACTCACTCTTGGATGTCAAAAAGTGTGTTGCAGAGAGGCTTAAAAGAAGCCCATGTCCTATGAAATGCTCTGTCTCCCTTTGAGGAGTGCGTTGGGCGCAATTCAGAAACTTGCATTGTGTTTTCTGCTCAAAATTTCTCCACTTTTTTTCATGGAATGGATCCTAACTAAGCTTATGGTTTTATTTCAAGCTTTGATCAGATCACAATGTTGATTACATGGCAAGAAAGAGAACATGAGGAACATGATATGGTTTCCCTAAATTATCTTGGCACTGTGAGAGCACTCAGAGACTGTGGGTTGCTCAATTACTTTAGATTGTCAGGGATGAGGCAACATATGGAACTATTGCAATTCTTTATTCACTCATGGGACTCGACACTATAGGCATTTCACATTGGGAACAAAGTGCTCCCAAAATTTGTTGATGAAATTTACTTTTTGATAGGTTTTTCAAGATGTGGTTCCCCCATTTACCTTGCGGGTTCCGTTCGTGGAGGTGAGATAGTGAAGGACTACATTTGACAGTTTTTTCGACCAAGGACATAACCTAGAAAAGATGAAAAGATAAATGTCAATGATGTATGTGATATGCCTTTGCGAATGATCCTATTCACTATCGTAAAGTTAGCTGGCAACATGACACTTCATGTCGCAAATAGACCATAGACGCAATATGTGCTTGAGTGTCTCGAGCCGACCATGTTCAACTAGGCTGAAGCAGTACTCCTTCAGATGAAAGAACAATTGACCAAAGTAAAAAATGCCAAGACAAATAATTTCAAATATGGGTCGATCTTGATCACTTTATTTTTGGAGCAAGTTCCATTAATGCAACTACAACATCTGACACTGGGTTTAGCTGGTCCTAAACATCTGCGAATGTAGCAGTGGGTCGAGCTGATGTATAGACATGCTGGTTAGTCATCAATATTGTTTTCCACTGCATTCTTCACTTGGATCCAACGAAAACATATCATCATAGGAGAGCATCCATATGCATGGATGGATTTATGTGGAGATCCATATTTTATTTTACCAGCCGACGCTCAATAGGGTGCAATAGGTAAAATTTTTGACCATGTTTTTGATTTTTTTGGGTTTTTTAAATATTTTGTGTTTTTGATGTTTCCAACACTAAACTAAAGATGTTTTATGTATGCAGATGTGGGTATTGTTTGACCAGTGGGTCGTGCACAATAGGTGGGAGAAACGACAGAGAGGATTGTCGAGAGAGCAGTCCTTTGTGATTTGGATTTAGCCGAGACTCTTATTGAGTTATAGCAGCATGTGGAGGGGTTAACTCTCGGGATACTGGATGTCTAGATCAATGAGTTACCTATGAGGCTGCAGGGCCATACTATTGGTGTGCTTAGCCATTGGATAAGGCTATTGTGCATGATAGCCCAAGAAGTGTCCTGCTATCACGAGCACCATTAGGTCTATTTAGATTATGCTATGTCTGTATACATTTTGAGTTCATATGACCAACATGTCTTGGACATATTTTTTTGTAAAAAAATCGATTATATATCTATTTTAATTTCAATGTTTTCCTATGGTTATGTGCAATATTATTCAATTGTGTGATGTGAATTGAAAATCTATCTTTACATATGTTGCAAATTTTTATTTAACACATAATTTGGTAAAGAATCAGTTAAAGTGTTAAATTTCTAGAAATATGTTGATATTGGATGTAATCAAAATGTCTTTCCAAAAGACAAAATTTAAGGAACATGTGATGAATAGATGGGTTTCGGACAGTATAAACTCTAGTAAGTTGTAGTATGAAAAGTTGTGAGTCCAGCCTAATGATGATGCAGTGAATTCCCAGTGAAATTTCATTAGAGAGGAGTTTGATGAATGCGATATAATAAACAATATTTTTGGTGGATCGACCATTAAAAATACCTTGGAAACTCACTAACTAGCCACTTGGAGCAAATATGGCCTGTGCTGTAGAGGATATATTCTGCATACTATGACTAGCACCATCGACATAACCAACAAATGGTTTTGAAGAATCTAAAATCTGCAACAAAATTCAAGGCGGATTACTAACCACATAAAAAAACTATGAAAGACACACTGTGACACACACATAATCAAAGCATATATATAGTATCATATAGTGTTTACTACGCAGAAGCAAGCATAGTAACATTTAAGATAAAACCCATTCCAAGGCCGTGATAATGGAATCCCATCATAATCTACCAACTCATAAGCACCCTTAGCCAGCATACACTTGAAAATGTAGGGGCCATGCCATAATGGTTAGATTTTTTCTTTTCCTATTTTATCAGCTTCCTGATCATAAAGCAAGACCAGGTTTCCTTCCGAGAAGGTGCGAGGCTTGATATTGTGATCATATTACACCCTAATTCATCTTTTGTGTGCTTCATTGGAAAATTTGGCTTCACAATGTGTTTCATCTAGATGGATGAGATCTAAAAGACGTGCATCTTTGTCAGAAGTATCAGGTAGCAGGTCAATCGTGAGTTTCAACAATGGAATTTCACATTGAATCAGTAAGATAGCTTCCAGACCATAAACCAGCTGAAAGGGAGTAAATCCAGTTGGTTTTCTCACTGAGGTTCGACAATCCCATAACATTGAGTACATGATTAAATTGCAGTCTCGTTTATGAACCCCAATCATTCTTTGAAGCACACGCTTAAGAATTTTTTTGATAGATTCAACTTTTCCATTAGCTTGCAGATAATAAGGGGTAGAAATATCGTGTGATAGTCCTAACTTGGTAGTCAACTTAGTCTTCATGTGATTGCTAAATTTTTTTCAGTGATTTGTGACTATGGCTTGCGGGAGACGAAACTGTGTAACCACATGGTTAAAGAAAAATAATGCAGTTTTCTCGCCAATGTTGTTAAATGTAGGCATCGCCTCAGCCCACTTGGTAAAATAGTAGACGATGACAATAATATACCCATGCCCCCCAGCCGAGCTAGGGTTACATGTCATGAAGTCAATGCCCCATTTGGAAAATGGTCCAACAACAATGACAAGATGCATTGGTGCTGGTGGCATGCATATTTTATGAAAAAATATCTGGCAAGCTTGACAACTTCTAACCGCGAGAATGCAATCGCGAAATATGGTAGGCCAGAAGTAACTGGCGTGGAGAATATTTTGTGCATTAGCAAAACCGAACAAATGTCCACCACAGGCACTAGCGTGGCAATCATTTAAAAATTTCTCGACCTCCTCATGAGTGAGGCACCTACATAGAACTGTATCGAAACCACTATGATAAAGTGTATAATCAATGATAAGATAAGATTTGGCTTGGTATCGAATACATTTCTATTGCAAGCGAGAGGTATTGGGCTGGAAAGTTTAGGTCTAGAGATAGATGAGGAAATCTCCATACCATGGGTCAAATGACGTGATCAGAAACAAAGACTCATCCAGAATTGATTTTTTTGTATTAGATTCGGCGCTACTTGAGGGAAGGTCGCAGTTAACCTCAACGAATACTAAATACTTATTTGACTTGGATTTGATGTATTCCAAATCAAATTCCCACAAAATGACGATCCATTTTGAATATTCCCCCCCCATAAATTGACGTGACAAAATGTATGTCATAGGGTTGCAATCTGCAATGACAATGGTCTTCTAGAGTAGGATATAATGCCGAAATATTTGTACAACTTGAAAAAATGCTAAAGCGAGGTTTTCAACATAAGTGTACTTAACTTCCGCATCATTGAGATTATGACTCAAATAATAGATTGGATGTTCAATCCCATCTTCTTCTTGGACTAAAACCATGGTGATGGTTTTATCTACAATGACGAGATATAGGAAATAATCACTCTGATAATTTGGGGTATATATTAATGATGCTCAGATCATGGTATCTTTAAGAACACCAAAGGAAGCTTGCGCAACCTCATCCCAATGGAAGGGAGTAACCTTTTTCAAGAGTTGAGCAAATCCTTTAGCCATTTCAATGTAGTTTGGAATGAACCTCCTTATAAAGTTAGCCTTCCTTTGGAGTATTTGTAACTGAAGTATATTAGAAGGAGCAGGAAAATCAAGAATGTCCTAGACCTTCAATGGATCAAGTTGAATTCTGTCTCTCGACATGAAGAATCCAAGAAAACAACCAGAACCGACTCAAAACACACATTTGTGTAGATTGAGGTGTATTTTGTAGTGACGACATCGTAAAAAGATCGCTCTCAAATGTAGTAGGTGGTCATCCCATTTCCGTGAATGTGCAGGTAATTCATCTAGATATAGTTTAAAAATGTGTTTGATATCATGGAAAGCATAATTTACTTCCCTCTAGAATGTTTCCCCAAAATTATTTAAACCAAAATGGAGCTTTTGATAATCGAATGTGCCCTAGGAATAGAGAAAAGTAATTTGATATTGGTCCTCTAGGCGAATATTGATCTTATTGTAACCATAAAATCCATCCATGAAGAAAAATATTTCACATCCGGCATATTCATCGATGATTTGGTCGACAAAGGGAGTGGGAGAGTTGTATTTTGGACAATCATAATTAATATTCTGAAAATCAACGCACACTCTAATTGTCCCCTGTTTATTCATGATAGGAACAATGTTAGAAACCCAATCGGTAAGTAGAACAGGGTAAATGAAACCAACACGCAAAAATTTTCCAGCCTTTGCTTTAATGGCAACAAATTTCTTAGGATGAACAGGATGGAGGTGCTATTGTACCAGTTTGACATCTGGATACATTTTAATTTCATGCTCAACAATGCTAGAATCGATGCTTGACACTTCCTCATATGACCAAGCGAATACATCTCAGAATTCATGGAAAAGAGAGAGGTAAGTGTCAAGTTCAGATGGAGAACAAGACGCACTGACATGAATGTTTTCTACAATGCCAGGTTTGGTCAAAATATCAATAGAAATCATTTCTTGGATATTTTATGGGTTTCGCTCAGAATCAACGTCATGGATAGGAATGGAACTCGTCAAGAAATCAATGACTGTAGGGTGATATAGTTCAATTAGACTATATTCATTGTAAGCTGGAATATGGAATCATTGGTGTGAATCTTCCCATGGTTCTTCTTTCGGCATCATGGATTTCATAATGCTCTCATCGGTTGATAATACATGTGAAAAATGATCAGAAGAAGTACCATAATCCAAAGAACGATTGACCCAAATAGTCGACGACAAAGGATTTGGATTGGTCGCATAATCCAAAAATATTAATTGCTATGCAAGCACTATTAGACTTAGCGACATGATTTCACCCAACCTATCTATTTCAGAATCATTGGGAATATTCCTTAATTCAGATGAAGTGGAAGATATCATATTGCAGGTCTTTATTTTTTCAATTTCCATCGATGTCGCAGGCGACGGTAACGAAAAGGTTCCCTTTAGGGAAGAATCCTTAAATATTCCTACACTAATGTTCTGAAGAGATGGTGGGGGTCCGTGAACAAACAAAACACTTCCAGTTTCCTAGGAACCACATGCGAAGAATGACAGTTGATCAATAACTGTGATGCCTCCCTTATGGGAGAATACAACCATACGAAAGTAAGTAGATACAATCGCAGCCATAGCGTAAAACCACATTATTACAAGTAATATATTGTAGTCAAGGGGTTCGTCAACGACCTCAAATTCAATAGTAATTGTTTTCCCCCCTAGTTCGACTTGCAGGTTACTGATAATTCCACAAGGCTTAAATGTACGACCATCAAAAGCTTTCAACGTCATAGGTTATTGTGATAAAGTTGGTGAGCCAAGTGACTTAAAACAACTCATAGACATGATACAAGTAGATGTGCCTTCATCAATAATAGTTCGATGAATGAGGCGATTTAGGACATGTACTTGAATAAAAAATGATAATTGTGCTAGTAATTGTGGCACATATCCCACACGATTAAATAATAAAAGATTAGAATCTGTTGGATCAATTCCACCAATCGCTAACAACAAATCTTGCTTATGGGAGGGACAATTTTGAAGAACCTCAAGCGTTGACATAACAGAAGGTGACTGATCCAGATCTTTGACTACGTTATAATTTTGAGTTGCAGAAGCTCGAGGGTTGAAAGTCACAGATAGATATGTTTCCCTAAGTGTGGTGGTCACACTTATAACAATATAAGAAATATATCTTACATTTTCCTTAAAATGAATAGATAAGGGAAGAACACCTACTTGTGATCTTTCGCTATTCCTCGCCTCCCTTTTGTCACTTATGTCGCTCTCAATCGAACTGAACTCGCTTGATTGCTACCCACAATGGTAAATAGAAGACAAAAAATGACATAAATGAATATGATATATTCATGTTAAACAAATTGAATCGATTGCATTTGAAAATAAACATATAACATTATCAACACATTTATAAGGAAAGGAAAAAATATCTTTATTATAAAGTAGAAGGATAAGTTACAACAAGTTGGATCGATTCGATCTAAAATATCTCCAACTTCAGTCCCATCCTCATCACATCAGCAACATCACTCAAGCAGCATAACATTACATCCAGACGATACCTCCAAGAGCTGTGATCTCACCAACACAACTCTACTAATTCAAATTCTTGCCCTATTATGCATTATGATTAGTGCTCAATTTATAAGAAGTGAAGGTAGTTTGAAATTAATGGATTATTGAATGGATTTTACAAAATTGGATGATTTTTTTTCCTTTTTCATGGGAATAGGAGGATAAGAGGTTCAATGGCTCCATGGTGTCCATATTCGTAGTTATCAGATGATGTGATAGTTGTAACAACTTTTAGAAACCACTGGAGGGTGGGAAGATTCCTAGAATCCTATGAAACATTTGCTCCCAGTCAACCAACAAAGATGCTCTGCAACACAGATTTTCATGGGAGTAGATGATCTACAAAGCACTTACTGCAGTCTAGGGGTGAGTTGATGGCTCAATGGAACACTTCAACTAGTATCCAAGCAGTGAAACTTTCATGGAGGAAAACCATCAATGGGATGACTTGTTTAGGGAATGTAGCAACTAATTTAAAGTACGATAGAACCTAATTGATACTGATTTGGGTTTTGGGAGTGATGCCCAAATTTACTTGTAACACTCACGAGGGTCATTATGAATTTTTGGTCATGCCTTTTGGCCTTACCAATGCACCCTCTACGTTTCAAGGTTGGATGAATTCCATTTTCAATCCCTTCCTTAAAAATTTTGTGTTAGTATTTTTTGATTATATACTAATCTACAACAAGTATTAGAAGGATCATGTTCAACATGTTGACAGGGTGCTCAAACTATTGGAGGAGAAGCATGCAAAAACATCCAAATTTTTCTTTGGAGTACAGGAGGTGGAATATCTGGGTCATATTGTATCTCACGAGATTGTCAAGATAGACCCTAAAAGAATTAAATTGATTAAGGAATGTAATATCCCCACAACCACAAAGCATTTGTGAGGATTTATCGGGATGACAAGATATTATCACAAGTTTTTTAAGCATTATGGGAGTATAGAGTCACCTCTAACAACATTACTAAAGAAAGATGCATTTTATTGGGATTCGTAAGCAAGTAAGGCCTTTGATCATCTTAAAGAAGCAATGTGCCACGTACCAGTCTTAGCTACACTAGACTTCATAAAAAACTTTATTGTGGAATGTGATGCCTCAAGAAATGGAGTTGGTACTATTTTAATGCAAGAAGGAAGACTCATTTCTTTTGAAAGTCGTCCAATCAAAGGAAAGTATTTACACAAAGCTAGTTATGAGAAAGAAATATTGGAAATACTACATGCACTAAAGAAATGGAGACCTTACCTAATGGGAAGACACTTCATGGTAAAAAAATATCATGGTAGTCTTAAATACTTTTTAAAGCAACGATTATCTTCAGAAGAGCAGCAAAACTGGGTCACAAAGATGTTAGGTTATGAATTTGAAACCGTCTACAAAAAAGGGAATAAAAATGTTGTTGCATGTGAACTCTCAAGAAAGGATGAGGATGTGGAAGCCTTGATTTGTGCCATTTCTATTATCCAACCAGATTGGATCACCGAAGAAAGGGATGAATGGAAGAATGACGAAGAAGTGTGGACACTCATTCAAAAGTTGCATCAAGATCTCAATACATATGATGCATTTAGCTGGAAAAATTAATTATTATGGTAAAAATATCACTTATATATTTGTAAGAATTCCCAACTCAAACAAAAGACTCTGTTGGAATTTCGCACCGCTCCGTTAAGAGGGCACTCAGGATTTTTGGAAACTTACCACAGGGGCAAGAAGGAAATTTTTGGGATGGCCTTAAATTTGATATTCAAAATTTTTTGGTGAATTATTTGTTTTTCCAACAAAATAAATTTGAGACAATTAAGACCCCGAGTTTGTTACAAAATTTATCCATTCCAAGTCAACGTTGGGAGGAGGTTTAGATGGATTTGTCATAGGCTTACCCAAGTATGAAGGAGAAAATGACATCATGGTGATAGTTGATAGAATTACCAAGTATGCACACATGTGTGCATTATCTCATCCATTTAAGGCAAGCACAACTGCTACTGCATTTATGGAAACAATTCAAAAGCTAGATGGAAACCCAAATATTGTTGTAAGCTTCAAACATCCCAATTTTACAGGAATTTTTTGGGAAGAATTACTTTGTTTTTATGGGTAATCAATTAGCTCATAACTCATCTTATCATCCTCAATATCATGGGAAAACTAAGATAGTGAATAAATGTTTGGAAGGATATCTTCATTGATCTTTATCTGATAAAAAAACACAACGGGTCAAGTGGTTACCTTTAGCTAAATGGTGTTATAACACTTCCTTCCATATTGCAGCAAAAATGACCCCATTTATGGCACTTTATGGATATCATCCACCTTCCATCACATCATCTTTAAGAGAAAAATCTAAGGTTCAAGCAGTGGAATATCACATCGAGCATCAACAAAAATTTATCCAAATCTTAAAGTATAACCTAATTTTGGAAAAAAATCAAGTGAAATAATAGGTAAATCAACATCACAGTGATAAGAGTTTTTATGTAGGCGACTGGGTATTTTTACGACTACAACCATACAAACAAATTTCCCTCAAGCAAGCTAAGAAGGATAATAAATTATCACCAAAGTACTATGGTACTTACAAGGTGTTGCAAAATATTGGTACTATGGCATACAAATTGGAGATTCCTGGATCTTCCCAAGTGCACCCTGTTTTCCATGTTTCATGCCTAAAGAAGGTTATAGGTGAAAATCTTCCAGTTCAAACATGATCTAGTAGATCAATTTTATGCTCAAAATTCAAAGTTGTTGGAATGGATTGAAATGAATTCACTTTCCTATATCTCGTCATTTTGAATCCGAAGCAACTCATTTCGCTCAAATATGACATCAGATGCTCCTGATATTGCGTTTTGTTCATTTTGGGAAACACAAGACCTCCACAAAGCCAGCCATACCTCCGACCAAATCCTCTATGCATTTTTCTTAACTCTTATGGTCTTTGGTGATATAGAAATTTTATGTTGTTTGGCATAAGGGGTGGGGACCGGGGTTAACCCCTGACTTCGGTCCACAGACCAGGTTTGGGGGCTAACCCTGACTCTAAGATATGTATTATGGTTGTATAACCCAAAGTTTGGAATTGTATTAAATGGGTGAAGCAAACTGTGTTAGAACCCAACATATCCAAAGTTTATGTCATATATGGATTGGTGGATATATATAAAACAACCAAACTTTAATACAAAACCCACGAACATAAAGTTAGAACCACATACAGTTTGGGCGGTTACCATAACATTTAATCCTAGAAATTTATGCGAAGACCATGTCAGTGGTCACATGGCACAATTAATGCCAAATTATGTGTGGGTTATGGTTAACAGACCCCAAGGCAGTTCAAGTTTTGAGCAAGTGGTCACATAGGTGATGGAGGTAAATGAATAGTGCTATGATTAAAGTTTGAAGCGAAGGTTTTTTAACAATTGCGATGACATTTTGCAGAGTGTTCAGATATGGAGATCCAAAAATTAAGTGCCATGGTTAGTTGTTTTCTCACTGACCTGAACCATACACCATTCAAACCTGCGATTAAAACCACAGTCAAACCCTGGGTTTGGCACCAGTGGGAAAAGGTACAATGAACCGAGATTAACAGCATGAAAGAAGAAACATGGCAGTTTTTTTCCAGACATAGGGAACCCGATGCGATTAAGTAGGCAAAATTTTTCACTCTTCGCAGGGAAATTTTTTCACCCCATGTGGTTGACAAGGTCTGGAATTGTAGGACGGTTTATATAAAGATGCGAATTGTAGGACAACTAGTGCACAAACTTGGGGAGCACATAAATCATTCTGTTTTTATCCTTTTTTGGAGTAGAAAGAGTCTATACAAGGATTTTTTATTGTTCTAGATCCATTGGAGACAATTTTGAAGCCATTTGAGCACTGTAGCTTTATGTAAACACCATATCTTTAGCATAATGAAAGAGGGCCAATCATTGGAAGTTGGACTAGGAGATGTAGCCTGGGAGGGGTGAAATCCTTCATAAATTTTTGTTTTGTGTTTAATGTTATGGTGATGTTGTCTTATATTTTTTGCAAAAACTAAAGTTTTAATGCATGCTTATGTGTTTATGAATTTGAAATAAGAGGCTAAAAAATCCTAATTTATTCACTTGGAAAATCTGACATAATCCTCAAGATTTCATATAGATATTAGTTTGGTATCAGAGTTAGAGTTATTTGTTGCTATGAGGATTTAATTTGTTTGAAATTGTTTCTGATGCTTACAAGGTTGAATCTCAAGAGAGGATAAGAAAATATTATGGTTGCAAGTCCTATAGTGAGGTCAAGGACAAGGAGAGAAAATTTGCTACAATCTCCACCACAAATCTCACCTCAAATTGTACCTAAAGCTTCAGAAACCATGTCACATGAGGGAGAGCCTAAAAATATGTTAGAGGATGAAAATTATTTCAGAAAAGCATTCTTTGACATGACACAAATGGTGAAAGTTCTCTATGAAGAGAGAAACACAAGGTTGCAAGGTGAGAGCTCCAATCCTTGAAAGGGAGATAAGCATTCAAAAAGTAGATGGAGGAGATGGGGGCAAAAATACAAAAGGTAATGGAGGGAATGGTAACAAACCACCTTTGACACCACCATTCTCTTCACCTCCATCTCACGACCATCTTCACCATCATCATCTTCCACAACAAGCCCTTCACAAACAACTCCACATTCTCCAAAGGGACATGGTAAAATCCATTTCAGAAACTTGACATAAAGTTTGATTTTCGTATGTATGATGGAGAGGTAAATGCTGAGATATCATATAACTAGGTTTGTCAGCTTGAATTTTATTGTAGGATACAAAGGATCAAGGATGATGCCACCAAGATTTAGCTTGCTTCATTGAGATTGGAAAGTTCAACACTTATTTGTTGGGAAGCCAAAACTCAAGAGGACATGAAGAAACATCGTAATGTCTTAACCTCTTGGAATGATTTTCTCATTGCATTGAGAAGACAATTATATCCATTTGCATACATGATGAAAGCTGGATTGGAAAAAAATTAGCCAAGGAAAAGGACAAAGTGTGAAAAGCTATACTCAAGAGTTTAGGAGAAGAGCACTAATATTGGGCGTAGATTTTACATCTCAAGAAAATTTGCTGAAATATATTGGAGGTTTGCATAGTTGCCTAAGAGATAAAATTCTCATGTTTAACCCTCCAAGTTTAGATGGAGTTGTGTACATGTCACACATCTAGAGGCAAGAGGGAAACATGTTTCAGATGAAACAAGTGAGAATACCTTTGAGTCTAGAGAAAAAGGAAAGGGTAAGTTCAAGGGAAAAGGAAATAAGAATGCATCAATAAAGATGGAGAAAGAAAAAATCACATGCAAACATTTATCCAAAGATGGACATGACGAATATCATTTGTGGAAACTTCATCCAGAGATGAGACCCAAAAGGTTTGTTGAGAAACAAGGAGAAGGAGATGACAGCTGCAACAACACAACATGATTTAGGTTCTGATTCCAGAGATGAAACAAAGATCAAAACGATGGGTTGGAAAGGTAAGAACATTGCGAGTAATAGTTCTTCAAGTTGTCTCAATAATACTCAATATGAAGAAACAAAAAATGATTTTTTCCATATTAGAGTTATTTGAAAGTATACCAAGATGGACACACTATTTGATAGTGGTTCACAAGAAAATCTTATCTCAGAGGACATTGTTAAGAAGTTAAATTTAGAGACCATTCCATATCCTAGACCATATCCTTTAGGTTGGGTATGTGAGAATGAAAAATTGGAGGTTACAAGGAGGTCCATCCTTAGATTTGCAATCACTGCAAAATTTCTTGATGAAGTTGAACTTGATGTAATTCCGCTTGATATTTGTGGTATAGTTTTGGGAAGCCCATATCTTATGATAGGAGAGAAATATTTCATCGCCATGAGAATAAAGTATCAATTTTTCAATAATGGGATTGAGTATATTGTTAGAGCACATAGTAAGAAGATGAGTTTGTGTCTTATGAATTCTGGACAAATGAAGAGAATTGTTAATGATAGCTAGAATTTTTCTTTGTTAATGTTCAAGCATAAAGATGTTGTGAATCAGACCTTTCAAGGAGATGAATCAAATGTAAACTATGATTTCATTAATGTTGCTAATGGGTGTGATAATATGTTTCAGGAGGCTAACATTTTTCCTCCTAAAAGAGGTAAAAAATATGAAGTAAATTTGCAGCAACATGCATCATTGTTGACCAGTGGCGTGAACAAGATGCCAATGATACAAAGTCCAAAGGTCAAAGAGAAGCTGGAAAAGAAATTTGAAAAAGAGGGAATTGGTTCTCAAAGTTATTCTTGTGGGTTTCAAAATGTGTTGTCTTTGAAATGGGATGGTGCATGACGATGGTGATCACATTTGGTCAAGAGTCAAGCCAAGCACAACGCTAAACAAGTTATGCATCGTCATGTCGATAATTTTCAAGGTGAGAAGAATTTGAAGTTGTTTAAGTTTCCTTTGATTGGAGAACATGGAGGGAATGTGTTTATTCCTTCAATGGAAGTTTGATGTTCTGCATATCCTGGGAAAGTGCAACAAGCACTAGTAAAAAATGATGAAATTAATGACTAGGTGACTAAAAATTTTATTCACTACAATTATTTCAAGTGAATTACTACTAAATTTGAGGAATTTTAAGTGACCGAACTAAAAATGACTAA